>JAOXOE010000441.1:43652209-43674618 GCA_028565055.1 Phoeniculus purpureus
AGGGGAGAGGGGGTGTCCGAGTGGCTGCGAGCAAACTCCGGTCAAGCCTGTGGCGTATGATACACCCAGGACGCACAGCCTGGAGAGTAATGCATGCAAAAAGGAGACGGCACACAGGTAGCGAGCACAGCCGTGAGGAATGGAACAGAAATGTCCTGCAAACGGCTCTGATCCCAGGTTAATCTCAAGGGGAAGTGACAGCCAAAGTAGAAAGGGCCTACAATTATTTACCTCTACACTAAAACCCTTCCAGAAGGGAAATGAACGCCAGCTTGTCACGTACCCTGTTTACAGTGAGGTGGTTCTCTCTGTGGTTTTTTGTGTTTCCTCTCTCTCTCCCCTTTTCTTTTTCTTTTCCTTTTCCTTTATTTTTGTTGGCAAGCCATTCGGTTTCCATGGTAACAAGCAAACTATTCATTTGAAACAAAACCAGCCATGACTTTGTGCTTTGACAAGGGTTTCTAGAGCTCTTTGCTGAGAGTTCAACCAGATGATGCTGAGTTCAGTAGTGACCACAAAAGCACCTGAAGGTCTCCTCCTCACTTCGGCCAGGTCCTGTCCTCACACAAGGTTCGTAGTGAGTCACACTCCTGTGATGCCTTTTACGTCCCCAGTGCTTTTCCTCTTTTCTTTTTATTTTTAAATGTTTTATTATTTAGTTACGTATTTATTTAACTTTTGAGTCAGTCAGTCAGTGGAGGAATCTTTGGTAGTTTGTTTTTAAATGTCCATTTTACAAAGACTCTTTTCTTCATGCCAGTGCCTGGTGAATCTCTTGTCGCCTCTGCCAGGATAAGGTCACCTCTGATGACTTAAGACAGACATGAGGATGAGAACTGGGATGAGTCGTATATGCGCTAACGTCCGAACAGCACCTGATCGTAAATCTGCAAAAAGGGGGAGAAAGGGAGAATTAGAGAGCTGTCCAGGCACAGTCAAGACCGCTGTGAGGCTCAGGAAGGCTCAGCTGCCATAACCTGTCCTGCACACCAATGTGGGACAGAGCAAGGCCACCTCCTGCCATGAAGGTATGTGAATAGCACCAGCCAACTGAAGCACAGAATCATTCAGGTTGGACCAGGGCAGTGGTACAGCCCCCATCCCTGGAGGTGTTTAAGGACAGACTGGCTGTGGCCCTTAGTGCCCTGGTCTGGCTGATGTAGTGATGTTAGGTCATGGGCTGGGCTGAATGAGCTCAGAGGACTTTTCCAGCCCAAATAGTTCTGTGATTCTGTGAAAAGACCTTCAAGCTCATCAAGTCCAACCCTGAAACAAACTGTCCCATCTCACCACTAAACCCCATCCCTGAGCTCCACATCTCCCCAGCAGTGAAACACAGCCAAGGATGGAGATAACCCCCTCCCTGGGCAGCCTGTTCCAAGGTCTGAGGGCCCTTTCCAGGGAAAAGTTTCCCCTTTGGGCCAGCCTAACTTTCCCCTGGGGCAGCTTGAGGCCATTTCCTCTTGTCCTATCCCTTGTTCACTGGGAGAAGAGACCAACCCCCACTTCTCTCTACCTTCCTTCTGGGTAGCAGTGGTAGTGAGAAGGTCTAAAGACACTGAGACAAAACCCACCTGGCTGTAATGGTCTGTATTGTACTGCTCACATGGAGGTGCAGAGATGGAACAAGGTCCACAAGGAATCACATCACCAATACTCATCAGTTCCACCTGTCTGGAACCCCTGAACATTTTTTTAATGCTCCTTTTTCTGGAATCATGACCACCCAGCCCAGCCCTGGTCTCTTTGAGAAATTCCATTTTCAAAGATGCCTCAAATTTCTAACCAGGAGAAACAATTTTCCCTCCCCAGTGTGTGGAAGAGCCACTCACTGTTGGCTGGTTGGTCTGATTTCATACACTCTCCTTCCACAATGGACACATCATCGATAGCAATATCCCCCTCGATGCCGGGGCCGCGGATCCCTTCGAAGATGAGCTGTAAAATAACAGTAAGAATCAAGAAGCAGCAGCAAATCAGAGGGTTCCATGGAAAATGTTCAGCTGCAGTGTTTTGCACTAAACTGTGTCGATGGGTTCAGATCAGTTTACCAACACAAAAACACAACTGAGGAGTTTGCACCTAGTACTAAGGTCAGCACAGAGGATGCGTGAGCTGTGGGAAGCTGAGAAACAGCAGAGCTGTGAGTTGTCTCCCTCGTTGTCTGCCTGGGGTCTCCAGGTCAGCTCTGAGAACACTCCCAGTGACGTCTTTGTTTATGTCAGCACAACAGTCTTGGAGCAAGGAGCAGGATTAAACAGGAGAAAACCTTTTAGAGAGATCTGTTGGCATTTTCCCAGAACCTCCTGCCACCTGAAGGAAGAGGCAGAGGCAAAGCTTGAACAGCATCCGTGATGGGGTGAAGGACTGAACATCCATGGGCTGCATGAAAACACACAGGATACAGAAAAACCCCACAGTAAAATGAGGTTTGTGGCTCTGGTAGCCCCACCTGTCCCTCCCACCACATCTCCCACACTGCGTTCCCTGATCTGCACTGGTGGAGGTCTGGAGGAGGACAGGAGAGTCCCCCTGCAACCTTCTCCTGGGGATATGTTTACTGACCCATGAAATCTTGGAAGAAATCCCTCAGGAACTGTCCCTTCTTCATCCATAATGACCAGCTAAATTTAAAACAAAGAATTGGGAAGGGACCGTCTTTGATTTGGACCGCCCGAGGTCCCCCAGTGATTCCTTGTGATCACCTGGGTGGATTTTCACCTCCCAGATCTCCTGCAGGAATTGATGACAGTGAGAGTTTCACTTCCCTTTCTAGAGACCCATCATCATGTCTAGAAGCTTTGATCTCTGCTAGGAATGGTTTTGCATTTACCAGGGGCCGCTGTGATGTGTTCTGTCACGGAGAGGGTCAGCATAGAGATTTTTTGCCTCTTCAAGGCTTTAACCTCTGCTGCTACATGGCTGCCTGTGATTTCAAGGTCTTATATTTATGAATTTTTGTCAAATATCTCCAGTCTGATGCCCCAACTGCCTGTTTGGAGATGGGTGGTCAGTGACACTATTTGCCGTAACATTCTTTATTGGCTATGGGCTGCACTTGACCAGAAGAGCTGAACTTCTCCATCCCCATTGCCGACATGGTGCCGCCCTGCCACATCACTGCCTAATGAGCTCTGCAGAACTGGGCTCCTTCAGTGTCACCAGAAAATTTATTCACTGGAGAACTTCAAAGTCTTTCAAAAGACATGAGGGATTTACGTAAGGAACACACTTCCCAAGCAGCACCATTTGCAGAATTCTCTCTCCCCCACACTTCCAGCTCAGTCTGAAATCTTTCCGGTTAACTTGGACAACTTTTTTAACTGTAATCTGCAATAATTCTGCATGCGGTTTGGTGGATTTTATCACAGAGACATCAGCTCTTGGGGGTAGAGCCCATTGGAAAGAAAAATAAAATATTTAATTTCACCTGGAAGAAACTACTTCAATTTCATTTCCTAATGATCTGAGGTGCTTGGATGGGCTTTCCGCTGTCATTGATTGCAGCAGGATGCAGATCTGAGCTGCTCTTGGCAGTGTTCAACATTTCTTTTGCTCATTAACACAGTTCAACCCAAGCTGCCCATCTGAAGTGAAGATGGTTCATTAGAGATGATGAATAAACACTCAGGGCAGTGAAAGATGACCCCATAAACCACAGAGGTTCAGCAGTAGGTCCAGCTGGATGAGTGTCACCCAAGGACCACATCACTACCAGATACTTCACTGTGCATGTTCCTCATAGAGTCAAGGTTGGAAGAGACCTCTAAGATCATCCAGTCCGATCATCAACCCAGCCCCACTCTGCCTACTAAAGCCCATTCCCTGGTGCTACATCTACTCAATTTTGAACCCCTCCAGGGATGGTGACTTCATGAGTTCTGTGGGCGGCCTGTTCCTTGTTGACTTGACACACTGTTGTGCCTTGGCCACAGCCACATCTTCTCCTTCTCCATAGCTGAGCATCCCTGCTAAGGGCCCAGGGGGTGCCCAGAACATCCCTGGTAGGTGCCTGCCCCTGCTGGGGCCGTGCCGGGAGCACTAAGCAAATGTGAGCACTGTGAGACGCAGACTCCGCCGGGATCCCACTGAAGTGTCATGCTGCAGGTTAATTACTGTAACAAGGTGGATATTAATGCAACAGGGGACTGTAATTGGGAAAACAGCAAGTTTTCCCATAATTTACCCTGCTGGCTGAAAACAGCGTCTCCGGTAATTATCCTTCTGACAATTTTTTGATTCTGCCTCCGATGATGGGAACTGTTCAGCTCGAGAGCGAAGAGCTGCCTCTCATCCCCCAAAGCCCAGCTCACCCCCCTGCTCCTTGGCAGCGGGTGCGGAACCAGCCAGCGGTGTTTAAAATCACATCTTTTCTGATAATAAAAATCACTGTTTCCAGACAAAGGGACTCCATACAAACACGACAGCCAGCATTTAATTAAAATCTGCATTTGGCAGCATATTTTATGGGCCCCAGAGATGGGTTTGCTATTAGCCAGCTTGGCCACACACTCCGAACAAATCACTGCAGACAAGGGCTGGCAGGGAGCACCATCCAGCTCTTTGCAGGAGGTGCCAGATGATCAGAATCCCCTATCAGTATCCCACAAAACCTATTATCTGCGTGTCCATGACTTTGCAAAGCTCTTACTAAAAATACTGCCTTCAGCTGAAGAATAGAAGGGCTTGCCCCTGAAGGGTTTATCCATTAGAAAGACTTAATCCGTAGAAGGGTTCACCCACAGAAGGGTTTACCCATTAGAAAGGGTTTACCCATACATTCTGTATGGGTTTGCCCATACAGCAAAGGCCACTTGGGTCTCCTCATGGCAAATATTTTGGTCAAGACTGGATGATCCTTGAGATCCCTTCACCTTGGTATTCTGAGTCTGTGAGTTGGAACTACATGACCTCTGAGACTCTTTCCAAACCAAACCATCCTGTGATTCTATGAAATAAAATTCAGCCCCTATAGTTCAATCAGAGTTACCCCCAGAGTCTCATGTGGATAACCCAACAACCTTGTGCTTCTTCAACAGGATTTTACCTTGGTCAATCTCCTAATAAGAAGCAGAGAGGAGCCTCACGAATGTCCACAGCTGGGCAGTGCCCCTGATCAAACCTGAAATAACCTGGCACCTTCCTAGACACTGGTGCGTCTGATCACTTTCACGTGCTCTCATTTCCATGTGTAGCCACTAAAAATACTCCACAAGTGAGTATCTCACTTTTAAATGCGATTCTTTACCTGATTCAAATAGTCCTCTCAGTCTCTCCTGACAGAACCTTAGTTATATGACCTGGGGAAGGTCTAAAACAAACCGGGGCTGCGCTTCTCCTCGTATAAATGAACCCATAAAAAGTTCTAATTCCTATGTCTCCACTGTTTTACTGCTGAGATTCGCCCGATTCAATCCCCTTAAATTTAACGGGGAGGTTTATATTCCTTCCTACTTAGGCTCCTAAAAGGAAAATAAAGTTTGCTCGATGCAAGGGGCTGCTAAAACAGTAATTTAAAGGTTCCAAGCAGGCTGACATTTATTTGGTGTATTTGTGCAGAGCTTCACGGCTCCACATTCATTTTACACTGAAGTCTTTAAACACAACAAGGTAAAAGGCGAAGAGCAGCCCAGCAGAGGGGCTTCCACTCTCTGTTCCATCTGTGTCTTTAAGCTCCAGGTCTACACAACTTGTAAACACATTCAGGGATGGCGACTCAACCCCTTCCTTGGGCAGCCTGTTCCATTTATTGTGCACATGCTGAATCATTTTTCTCTGTCACTGTTCAGACTGCTTGGATCTACCCAAAGTTCACCAGTGCAAACCAGGACCAATTAATACCCCTAACTGAACCCCCATCTGTGTGCTTAGGGTCCATTTTGGGGTCCCAAACAGCTCATGGTGTGACTGATAACTGCCCACAACAGTTTATCAGCATCTCGCTGTCAGACCCAAAATGGGGTGTATGAAACCCATTGTAGCTTGGATGCTCCCAGTCATGGAGATGAGTGGCTCTGCCATGGCAGGAGCACTGTGCCAGCAGCAAAGGCTCCGGGATCATCCTTTTTCCTGCAGAGCAAGTATTTCAGGAGGCCTCTAACACAGTCACCATGGATCCTAAACATTGTTTTGCACAGGAAATGGTTTTATAATCCGGTTGCTGATCTGAAATAACAAAAAATTTTATATCAGCTGCTAGCATCTTCTGAGAACTGACAGGCATTTTGCCTTCGAGCAAATAGCTGCTGTTCTGCCATAAAAGTGTGTGATGCTGAGCTCTGTGGGACTCAATTATCTGAAAGCAGCTTTCAGAGCTGAACTGAAGCTGTGGAACCCTGTGTCAGAAGGAAAGGGTCAGCACACACAGCCCCCCATCCAAGCCCCGCTGTGTGATGCACCAGCTGTTACCTGAAATGAAGTAGGGGGGTTTATATTAACTCGGGCTTGGTTCCAGTGCTGCCCCTTGTTTCCACTCGAAGACCACAAGGGGTTCTCTATCGCTGTCTGACCTTTCAGCCGCAGGTAAACGTTCAGGCTTCCTAGAAGACAGGGGGAGAACTGGAATGAGTTGGGTGCTCTGATTGGGCAGAGATGTCGGGCTGGGTAGAGCAGCCCCCTCTGCCAGGTCTGTGTCATAAAGTCAGAACCCTACAAACATTGGGAACACTGGGAACTGATGACGGGAACTCCCAGCAGATCAAACTGGGCAGGCAGGGCAGTTGCACCTTTGCTTCCTGCAGCTCAGGACGAACAGAAGGCTGCCCAGGGTGAGATGGGCCACAAGAGAATTCTTGTGCCTTAGTGCACAAGGCATAGAAATGGCCATATAAATATAAATATGAGGCACTTACAACCTTCTCACCCACGGGTAAATAAGCAACTCGGTCACTTCATACTGGCTTTTGCTTGTTAAGACTTTTTTTTTTCGTTCCCACTGTGCAGTGTTTGACTATCGTGGTGCCACGAGCCTGGCACATCCATCTCAGAGAGAGATGTGATGCCCTCACTCCTGCTAAGGAGTAATTCTAGAGGGCAATGTAATCCTCTGAGTTCAATCACCTCAGCAAAGCCCTTCAATGTGGAGAAAAGCCCCACAGTCCTTGGTCTTTCCCCACTGCTGATCATGAAGCTACTGGTTCCAGCACTGATGTTATTTACACCAGAGAACAGGTTGTCTGCATCCAGCAGCCCTTCTTGCTGGTTATCCTCAGATCTTGAGCAGAAACCAGACTGTCTTTGTCCACCAAGTGACAGAAAACACCCTGAATTCATTTATCAGGGCTCACCAACTCTACATCATCTGAAGATCCCATTCCTTCATGCCCACCACTATCTGCAGACACTGGAGCAATGGTCTCTGTGCCTTTGCCTTCATCTGAGGAGGTACTGGCAGTCCAGTTCACACAAAACTATCGGTGGGGAGTTTTTAGGGTGCCAGGCATGGCAGCTGGGGGCGTGCTACATGTTATATTTGCCATGAGGCCTCTTGGATCTGAGGCAGCTTCACTGTGACTCAGGTCCTGCTAATAACAAGGTTTTTATTTCCAACAACAGCAGAACTTGGTGCCTTGGAACACACAAGGCATGAGGTGTGATGAAGCAGCAAAGATTCTCCTCACAGCTCCTTCACCATGAGGCCATTCATCTTTTCTGGAGGAGGCAGGGGAAGTGCTGGAGCAACTGAGAAGCACCCAGGCTCCCACCTGCCTCCCACTGCTGTCTGAGCACTTGGATGCAGGGGAGAGTGGAGCAGCCTCACAAAGGAAATTTGGCTCCTAATGAAGATGTTCTGCCTCTGCCTACACAGGGCAAAACACAGAGACCTGGAACAGACAGGGGAAGATTCAGGAGGGTTCACTGGAGCACACAGCCCAGCAAAGTGTCACTGGGATGGGTCGGGATGCTCCCAGCAAGCAGCTGCTCAGCCTCAGTCCCATCCTGAACTGCTCTTGGACAAGGTTTATGGCACCCAGATACCACAGTTCTTCCTGCCCTCCACTCTGCTTCTTGACCAGATTTCCTTCAACAGCTGGGTTTGTAGGCTGAATAAAAAACCAGGGGCTTAGACCAGTTTAGAACCCTGGGTAGTCTTGAGCTGTATTTGGGTGATTTTCCTCAAAGCCCCAAAGCAACACCTGTATCAAGCAGGGTGTGAGTCAGTGGCTGACTGTTTTACCTGATGTGGTGCCCATGCCATGGGGCTGCTTCGAATAACCAAATTGGTTTGGTGTGAAAAGCATCTAATTCCATCACTGCTGGGTGAAAAGGATTTAAGGTTGTTCACAGCACACTCAAACCAGAAACAGCCATTGCTGTGCCAGACAGCCAGGGAGAACTTAGAGTAGCTTTCCAGTACCTTAATGAGGCTACAGGAAAGATGTTGAGGGGGAGTTAGGGAGTGCAGTGGTAGGACAAGAGGAAATGGTTTTACACTGAGAGAGGGAAGATTTAGATTAGATATTAGAAGGAAATTCTTTACTGTGAGGGTGGGGAGACCTTGGCCTGGGTTGCTCAGGGAGACTGAGAAGTCTGTCTTTGGAGATATCCAAAATCTTACAGCATATGGCCCAGGGAATCCTCCGCTAATCTCCCATACTTTGAGAAGGAGTTGGGAAGGGAAGATCTCCAGAGGTGCTTCCAACCTAACAGTTATCTGGGAAATCTTTAATTTGCAATATTTTATATTTTTTTCAGAAGAACTACATTTGATTCCAGATTAATCCCCCACAGATAACTCTCAATCTTACTGCTAAAACAGATTGCGCTGCTTTATCACAAGAAATTTGCAGCCAACACCTAGAAGGGTCATCTCACTCCCTTCATTCGGGAAGGAGCGCTGCTGGTGGGGGCAGCTGCTAGCTGCTCTAAGCACTGCCAGCTCTGTGCCTTCTTCACAGCACAGGACAGGACCTGCTGAGACCTCCTAAAGGATCACTGTGCTGTGGGATCTCTGTTAAATAACCATGAACTGCTGATCCTTGGCCTCACTTAACTGGAAGTGTCTTTCAAGGGAATGTGACTGAGATGAAGCTGCACTTAGAAATGGCACAGAAACAGGACAGGGTGATCTCAGCAAAAAGCTAAGGACACTTCATCCTGGGAAGTGCTCAAGGTCAGCTTGGATGGGGCTTTGAGCGACCTGCTCTAGCGGGAGATGTCTCCGTCCATGGTAGTGGTTGGATTAGATGAGCTCTCAGGTCCCTTCCAACCCAAAGCACCCTGTGATTCCATGTTTCTACGATGTAGATGCTTCCTGAAAAGGCAGTCCAGGAAAAAACCCAACTTGCACCAAGGAGAGGTCCCTGTGCTGTGGGACATCAGCATCAGTGGCTGTTTTTCCTATACTTTATCCCAGCCCTGATGCACTCCAGAAAAACTCTCTGACCATTTCTATCCATAACTTTGCTCTTCACTGTCACCTGCCACAAACAGTCTGGTACCCAACATCCAAGGCAGTTTATTTGTCACTAGCCGTGGCATGGCTCCTTGCTCCCTTCCAGCCACAGCTACACTTCTGCAGCCACACAGAACCAGCAGAATAAAGACCCAAGGCTGCTCTCCTGTGCTTTCAGTGCAAAGACAACCGACAGAGCACTGAGCGAACTTGTCTGCTCTATTTAAAACTTAAACGCTGCCTGGGGGCAGGCAAAGACTTTCTGAAGCAGCCAGCAGAATGCAGGGTGAGGACGTGCCTGCCCTTGACAAGATCCATAAAAACACATCCAATGAGGTCAGTGTGGCAGAGGGAAGCCTCCTGACACACAGCACCCCACAGGGATTTACAGGATTTATAAGAACTGGCTACGGTTGTACTTTTACATCTTCCCACACCTACTTTTTCCAGAATAGCACAATGAAATGAAGTCCCTGAAGACATCAACTCCGTGTTTTCACAGAGCTCACATGTGCACAAAACCAGCTGTAAGAGGTGCTCCTGCTAGCCTGAGACTAGTGGAACACCCAGTTTTACAGCAACAGGGACACTACTGGGCACCTCTTTTGTCAATATGGGTGGCAACTGGCCCTTGCAGGCATTGGCCAGTGTTTCACACAGATGGACATTTCTCCTGCTGTTTCTCTCCAAGTGCAAAGACAGGGTCACTGGCTTTGTCTCACCTATGTGCTGTCCATACATGTGATAGTAGAAGCTGAAGCAGTAGGCTGTGTTCGTGGCTCCGTAGGGGTTCTTTGGAGCAACACTGAAGAGAGGACTAACAAGCCTGGCCTTCTCCCCCTCCAGCCTGGGCCGCGACGTCTCTATGTACATGTAGAAACCTGGGGGGAACCCAAATAGAAATGGTTAGGCCATGGTCTTCAAAAATCCAACCTGTACCCATGCAGGATTACCTGGGGTTACTGAGCACCTTGATTTGCTTTCACAGAATCACAGAGTCATTTGGGCTGGAGAAGCCCTCTGAGCTCATCCAGCCCAGACCAAGAACTAACATCACCACAGCAGCCACACCAGGGCACTAAGGGCTGCAGCCAGACTGTCCTGCAACACTTCCAGGAATGGGGTCTCCACCACTGCCCTGGGCAGTCCATTCCAGGGTCTGAGCACCCTTTCCCTGAAGAAGGGCTTCCTAACACCCAACCTAACCCTCCCCTGGCAGCTTCAGGCCCTGCCCTCTCGTCCTGGCACTGGTTGCCTGAGAGAAGAGCCCGACCCGCACCTGACTACAACC
This sequence comes from Phoeniculus purpureus, assembly GCA_028565055.1. Lineage (NCBI taxonomy): Eukaryota > Metazoa > Chordata > Aves > Bucerotiformes > Phoeniculidae > Phoeniculus > Phoeniculus purpureus. The sequence continues at coordinate 43,662,895 of JAOXOE010000441.1, forward strand.
CCTTCCTTCAGGGAGCTGTAGAGATGGAAAAGATCCCCCCGAGTCTCCTCCAGGCTAAACTCCCCCAGCTCCCCCAGCCTCTCCTCATCAGACTTTCCCTCCAGTCCCTTTCCCAGCCTCGTTGCTCCTTTGGACCCACTCCAGCCCCTCTTTCTTGAAGTGAGGGGCCCAGAACTGCCCGCAGTACTAATGGGGAGGCCTCCCCAGTGCCCAGTACAGGAGGAGAATGACATCTCTAGTCCTGTTGGCCACACTGTTGCTGATCCAAGCCAGGATGCAATTTGCCTTCTGGGTCACCTGCGCACCCTGCTGGCTCCTGTTCAGCTGGTTGTCACCTAGTGCTGTAAGGTCTTTGGCTGCCAGGCTGTTCTCCAGCCTCTCATCGCCTAGCCTGTAGCTGCAGGGGGTTGTTGGTGTCAAAGTGAATGGTTCACATTCACCTGACATCACCATGGCTGGGGACACATTTCCCCTGCACCAAGCCCATGTGTTTCCCACAATTGCTATGAGTTGCATTTTCTACCAAGGGCAAAATTGAGGTGGGTGTCCCAGTCCTTGTGAACAACCTCAAATCGATGCAGCACCGCATACGCACACGCGAAGGGAAAAACCTCTTCGTGGTGGTGTTCGGGCTGTAGTCTCATGGTTGTGATTTGTTGAACAGTGAATGGGGATGGTTTGCAAAATAGAGGGGGAATATCCTGATGGAAGCCTTTCAAGGAAGACTGTTGAGCGGCCACGTGAATCAGGTGCTTGAAAGCAGCTCCCGCTCGCGACAGAAGACAATATCCAGAAGCAGAGATAGGAGTTACTTAGTCCGACCAGGCTCACACAATGCTGTGTGGTTTTTTTCTCTCCTTGGGCCGTGCAAGCAGAGGACATGCGATAAAAACAGCACCAGTTACCTCAGCACCGCACAGATTCAGCGCACTACATCTGGCTTTTCAAATGCAAATCCATTCTGCAGACAAGACGGCACGGTTCTGCGAGCCAGGGGACCAGATTGAAAATGACACAGTTTAGCGCCATCCCGAAGTAAAAATGGGGCCAAAAAAAATTAAAGTAAAATAGGATCTCATTGTGAGAGTCTGATAAGAGCTCAAGTTGCAATTTCAATGGCATCAAGCAGAAGAATATTGCAAGAAGAGCCAGAACATCTCCCCGCTAGAGTATAACGCGACAGCAATCACTTTGAAAACGGCACAAGAGCAATACAAGAAGGTTAATGGCACCACTAGGGGTTGGGCTCTGGGACCAGCTACACCAGTAATTTCTTTTAGAAGTCCTTGAAGGATGCTTAGGATGAGACGATGAGGAAAACTAGTTGCATAGACTGTGCAGGACGTGTTCCTCACCCCAAAGGAATGGCAGAGCAATCAGTGTCAGGGACCAGCACAACATTGGACCTTACCTTCCTTGGAGCCGGTGCGGTCTGCATTGGGCCCCGTGTTTGGGGTGTATTTCGTGTCTCTCGTGGCAGTGCTTTGTTTTGTCCAGTCAAAATTGTCTGTGTCGTCTTGAGTGAAAAGGCAGATGTTACCGTCCTCAAACCCACAGTGGAACTCTCCTGGCAACACAGAAAATGAGTAGAAATTTAGCGGCTGAGGCGCTCAGTCCTGTGCTTTGTCAGCATAGGTGTCAGTCACGGCAAACACACTGGGGGACGATGCTAGCTGACAGCACTGGAAAAGAAATACACATTTATTTCACATTGGTTTCCAGTGTTTAGTGTCTGCTTTCTTTTGCAGCAACCCTAATGAAAAGAAATCACGGTCCTCAACCCATCAATCCCCTTATATCAGTGTTACTTCCCCTCTCATTGCATAGGTCTTCCCCACAGATCCAGACTGCCCTTTGTCTCTTCTTACCCAGCTGGCTTTTCTAAATAGCTGAAAAGAACAGGCAGTACATCCCTAAACCATCGACTATGGGGGCAACAACGTGAGAAGCAGCCTATGTTTTGGTTTAGGGATAAGAATGTTAGGGGAAAGAGGAGAGGAAAATATAAACATCATCTTCAAGTGACACCTCAGAAACTGTTCTTGGCTTTCAACAGGGGTGGAAAAGCATGTAACAGCTAAACTGAGAGCACAGGAGCTCTAGGGTAGACATGAAGGAAACATCTAAGAAGAGGAACAATGAAGCACAGGAATGGGCTGCTCAGGAAGAGTAGAGTCCCCACCGCTGGATTGTAACAACTGATCAGATAATACCTGGGAGGAAGGTCTGGGTCTCTCTAACTCTACAGGCAGTGACTGTATCATGGCCTGAAGACGTGTCCCAGACTTTCACTAAGATTTCTGTCCTGTACTTGAGGTCAAGTGGTTGAACCTTAGAATGAAAAAGAAGAAAAATGCCTGGAACCCCAGAGAGGGCTACTAGAACCCTCTCCTTTGTGAAACAGGGGATCATGAGACACACCAGTCCAGTGATCCTACCTGCTGGGTTATGATGAGCTGAGACAGTCCCACAGCCCAACACTTACGAATGAAGACAATTCAGAACATTAAGGTTCAGTTTCCACCTCAGAACAGAATAAGGACTAAGGACCTGTGCAGTAAAATGAGCAGAAGCTTAATTTTATGCAGACGAGCAGATCTTGCTGAGTCTCCTATTCCAACAAAGTCAATTGATTTATCTGCGAAAACAAGCAAATCTCTCTTCTCTAGGGAGAAGGCAGCTGCCTGCACACAGTGTCAGCCACGGGCTCCTTTGGAGGGCTGCAATTTATATTCATTGTTATGAGCAACTCTAACACCGGGTGCCATGGGATCATTCATCTGCGTTCCATCGGGAAGGTGTATAAATGTTTGCAGGTTTGGGCTTTTGCTGAACTATAAATCCACTTAAGCCACTGGTGCTTTGCTCTAAATCACTGAAGACAGAGGGACCCGGGGCTTAGCTCGGATATGTACTGCTAAGCAAGGATGCTGGGCTGAAGCTTAGTTAAAATCAGGTAATACTGCAGGCTGGAAAAACAGGCTTGAAAAATTAATTCCAACCCACCAGGTGCATTAGGAGCGATTGCCAAGTCCTCCTCATACTGTTTCTGCCACACAAACTGTACCCCCTCTGCAGGACTCAGCATAACCCATCACTGTTCTAGTGATAGGACAAGAGGAAACTGCCTGAAGTTGGGCCAGGGTTGGGTTAGGTTGGACATCAGGAGAAATGTCTACCCTGACAGAGTGATCAGGGGTTGGAACAGGCTGCCCAGGAAGGGGGGAGTCACCGTCCCTGGGGGAGTTCAGAAAATGAGATGTGGCCCTTGGGGACAGTGTTTATTGGGCAGGGTGGGGTTGGGGTGATGGTTGGACTGGATGATCTTGGAGGTCTCTTCCAACCTTAATGTTTCAGTGATTCTATTAAATCAGGTCCCCATGAAAGCTCAGTCACAGACCCCTCCATGGCTGTTAGCACCTCAAGCAGTAAATTCATCAACTGTCTTAGATCCTTCAGAAGAATTCATTTGCTAAAGCAAGGTTCCCTAACTGGCCACTGTGACCACCAACCATCAACAAAATGGGAACTCAGTGTCTGGACGTTACACTTTGCTTGGTTCTTGAACCAAGGTCTTCTGAAACCTGAAATGTGAATGATGAAGTGGCAATATAAAGAATGAATGAAGAAGAGGCCATGGTGAGCATCATAGAAACACAAGCAGAGCTCTGATTGCAGTTCTTCCTCAGAGACAAACAAGGCAAAGAACAAGGCCACAAGAAACACTCATGGGCAGACGACATCCAAAACCCCTTGAGAGAGAACTGTGTGAATAGATGTCAACCAACATCTCCATCTTTATCCCAAAGACCAGGAGAAAAATGCAAAGACCCTGACAAGGCTCTTGAAAGACACAAGGACTCTGAACAAAACGCCAGCTGTGCCATTCGCCTCCAAGAACACTTTTTATACAGGGTGACATCTAAATTCTCTGAGTTTACTCTATATTTTGTGCATTTGGCTTCCACCTTCATTGACATGAGCCCTTCCTATAACAAAACTGCTGCCACTTCTACACAACTTGAGAATCATAGAATCATCCTGGCTGGAAAGGACCTCCAGGATCAGCAAGTTCAATCCTCAGCCCAACATCTCCCTAACCCCTACACCACAGCCTCAAGTGCTCTAGCAACTTGGTTTTTAAACACCTCCAGGGATGGGGACCACCTCCCTGGGCAGCCTGCTCCAGTGCCAACCGCTTTCTCAGTAAAGAACTTCTTTGTAAGTGAGGAAATGAAAAGGAATACAGTAACTAAAGGAGAAAATTCTGACTACCGGATCTGGTCCTGCAGCAAAGTGAATTAACACAGAACATTCTGAGCCATTCAGCAGTTTCTGTGATTCTAACACTGCCCCTCCAATACCTTAAGAGCTGCATTTGCATGTCACACCATGCCCTCAGAGCTTCATTAAGAAACTCCACATCAGCAGAACAAAGGATTTTTCTTCAAGTTAAAAAAAAAAAAGGTAAAAAAGCCAACCAGGCCAGATGAAAAAAAAAGCAAGTAAAAATGTGACATTTGTTTAATGGGAAAACACCAGTTTCATGTGGGACCCTGCCATTTGGAAGACAATGGAAAAGGTTAGTGCTGAATGTTCTTGGCACTAAATGCTGCTTAAAAAGTGACAGAAGAATAAAAATGGGAAATGGTTGTCCAGGATTAACTCAGTAGTATTCTCACACAGGACACAGGAGGATTTAAATAGGTCTGGATGCTCTTGACACATTCATTGATGGGGCACAGTGAATGCAGGAGGAGCCAGTCCTTCCCCAAGTAGCCATCATGGGTAGACAGAATCGTTTAGATTGGAAAAGACCTTTAAGATCATCAAGTCCAACTGTAAACCAAACTGTCCCAAGGCCACTGCAAAACCCTGTCCCTGAGCTCCAGATGATGACACGGCTCAGGCCATGACAGCTTGCTGAAAGTACCAACAACAGAGCTAATCAGCAGTGAAGACAGTGGCCAGTGTCGTCAGAGCACATCCCAACTTTGGACGTGGATTCTGGTTATTGATAATTTCCTTGCCAATTAGAGCAAAATGAATCTGTTGTCACGATGTGTCAGGTTAGCACATTCTAGGTTATTCCATTTCTTACCACATTTCCCCTTTTCTTTCTACCTAGAGTCATTTGGCAGCAGTGCCAGTGGGTGAGTGGGGAGGTTGTTGGGGGGAAGGTCTTAAGGGAACATAGACATAAGGCAGGAGCATGAAGCGGGTTCTCAGAGGAAGAAGGGGGAAGAGGGGAAGGTAGATGCCATTGCTGATGTGTTTTGGAGCTGCTGCGCATTTCAGTTTTCGTCTGAACTCTGCTCCGGGACTGCCATCTTCCTGCTGGCCCCTTTGCACCCACCATGCTGGTCGCCTGCACCATCTCCCTGCTTCCCCCTGGCACTCTGCCACTGGTACTGGCCTGGCAGCAGTCCAGACTGAGCTTGGTTGTACTGTTTCTTTGTACATTAGGTCTTTCTCCTCTTGTACCCTCTTTCCTCTCATTATCCCTCTTATTTTCCCCCCATTAAAGGCATAGCATTTTATTTTAGTCGCCTGATCTCTCTTATTCTTAAATTCTGTTAAAAAGAATCTGCCCTGTGAGGGTTCCATATTTGGCCCTAAAACCAGGACACATGGTGAAAGCTTTCTCTTCACTGCAGGATGAGTTTTTGTCATCTAGTCCCTTAAAATTCAGGTTGAACAAGGTTCTCTGATCTCTTCCATGACTCAGGTGTAACAGCTACTTGCACAAATTGATATGAAATCCTTACAGCTTAGATGTTACAAAACAAACTGTGGATACAAGGCTACATCTTGATGTTTAGGTCACTTGATGCTACTTGCTTACACATTGCAGAAATCTCATTAAAATCGGGACAATTTATGCAATGGGATTATTCCAGAGGTGAAGGAGAGAAGGACAATGTGACTTTGGCTTCCCATACAGGGACCTCTTCCCATAAAGTTCTTATTCTTCATTCACAGTGATGTAAATAAAATCAGGACTCAATCCAACATGTTCAGGGAAAAAAAAACCACTGAATTTTTACATGAGAGAGTGAATGATGTAGACTGGAAAAAACCTTTAAGATCATCGAGTCCAACCTTGTAGAAAGCACAGACAATTATGATAATTAACATCTTTATTGATGATCTCGATAAGGACATAGAGTGTATCATTAGTAAGTTTGCAGATGACACCAAGTTAGGTGGGAGTGTTCGTCTACCAGAGGGTAGGGAGGCTCTTCAGAGATACTTAGATAGATTGGAGCAATGGGCCAATGTTAATGGCAGGAGCTTCAATAAGGCCAAGTGCCAGGTCCTCCACAACAACCCCCTGCAATGCTACAGGCTTGGGGAGGTGTGGCTGGAGAGCCGTCTGGCAGAGAGGGACTTGAGGGTTCTAATTGACATGAAGATGAGTATGAGCCAGCAATGTGCCCAGGTGGCCAAGAAGGCAAATGGCATTCTGGCTTGTATTAGAAAGTGTGGCCAGCAGGAGTAGAGAGGTTATTGCTGCCCTGTGTTCAGCACTGGTGAGGCCACATCTGGAGTATTGTGTCCAGTTTCGGGCACCTCAGTACGAGAGAGATGTGGAGATTTGCCTTAGCCCAGCACAGACCAACTTGCACTGAAGACACTCCCCTTGTTGAGGAGAGCAGTACATTAGGTACAGACCAATCCTCACTATTGAGGCCAGACTGACAAGCTGTAGCTCTCTAGATCCTCCTTGTGGCCCTTCTGGTAGATGGGTGTCATAATTGCCTAGGATCCCATCAGCGTGGATCGCTCTGCTAGCCAGAACTGATCTGTAGTTAATTTTTCTGGTCTGCCACGTACCAGCACTGAGCCCATAAATTAACGCTCTCCCTAGGGTACGTAGATACATGCCTGTGTGTATAAATATTGTTTATGTTGTCTTGATTTCTTACTTCTGCAATTTGTCCAGTGGCACAAGCAATATCTTTATGTCACAGCTAAAAAAGGAAATCCAGACAGAAATAAACAAATGGAGAGATAAAATCGTTCCTTCCTCTTAATACCTGCCACGAGAATTTTCACTTGTAGTCCAAAATCTACCTGGAAAATGGAATTAAAATCAAGCTGCCCTTTTCTTTTTCTTTCTGTCTTTCCCCCCACTTAAGCTTTTAAAGCCCAAGAGTAAAAGTAAAACAATAGAAAAGCATTTTGGCAATGTGCAGGTGTCAGGCAGAACACGATTCATTCATGTCAGTAAAAGCATTTGGCATGCAAATCACTTGTGTGTGTAGAGAGAGGTAGGATGCAGAGAGTGGATGGATCTCTGAATAAAGAGCAAAGAGAAAACAGGTGCTGTTTGATGTTGTTTGATGTGGACACTTACAGATAAACTTCCCAAAAACTCTGCCAGCCAAATAACTGCTTTACCAGATGAGCCGTTCTCTGTCCCTAGGTGTCTGTCTCTTTATTCATTTATTTGTAAAGACAACTCACATGTGTACCAACCAAGCACTCCTGTGATTAGAAGTGTACCCTATCCATTTGGTTTTGAAAGAGAAAACCGCTTCTCTGGCAGGAAAAGCTTGTTTAAAGTTTACAAAATTATCAAAGGATATAGTAAAACAGGAGTTTGGGACAATATTTCATTGCATTATAAAAAACAACTTCATTCAACAAAGTGGCATGGTACTACCCAGGCACAGGTGGGCAAACAGGGGTCTAGGGTTGCTTTAGCCTCTGGGAGTTCGAATCTACATCTCAGGCTGACAGGGCTTGAAAAACCACATCACCAAGCAATCAGAATGTTGAAAAAGAGAAATTCTATTTCTCCAAATGAAATGATCCTCAGTCTGGTACTAAGAAACATCTTCTGGCACTGCAGGATGATCCATGGTCATAACAAAGGAAAAAAAAAAAGTCCTTTTCTGTTAAGACAGACTGCAGTAGCTGAATTCTGCAATGGCAACAGAAAGGTCTGTATGTGGCATAGCCACTCCAATGGGAAGTTTTCAACTGCTTCTGGAGGTCTCTGTGCCTTGGCTGTGCAGCCCAACTACCAGATTTTTCTGGAGAGGACAAAATAAAATCGTTTCAGTCAAAAATCTGTTTGAAAAGCCTCCAACAGACTATTGTCCAACAACAAATTACAGATTTTCACGAGTTAATAATTTCAATTATATTTACCAATTCTGCCCAGTATAATTTGAAACCAAAATCAGCATTTTTTAACAGGAAAATAACATTTTTGCTTCCAAACTATTCATTCAAAGGGATTTGGTTAATTGTGAATGACATATCTGATATCTTATTTCCAGAGAAATTTAACAGACTTATTCTGCCTTCTCTTCATTTTTGGATGAGAAGAAAAATATTACCGATGTAGCGTTTTGCAGCCTCACATAAGAAAGCCACATTTCAGCCAGTCCCAATCACACCACCTTGTGCTGATATGCCTCTGCTGGATTCTCTCCTGCTTCTTATTTACTACCTTCATAATACTGCTGGATTCCCAGAGTATCCAGGGTAGCGACATTTTACAGTGAAATGCTGCCCAAACTGCATACCAGAGATGAAAAACTGACACCCAACATAAATACACTACAAACCATTCCTCTCTGAATTGTGATTCTGGGGGTTTTTTTCTGTTGAAAAATGCACAGTGCTTGCAGCACTTACCTAACAACTGGTGTTGCTTTGCTCAGGTGGTGTTAGTTGTACTTAAAGATCTTTTTCCACTCATTATTACACTCGTGACTCAGCTGAGGCCATTCTCCTCAGCCTCTGCCACTGACCATGAGACCTTGTGCTTATACCAGTTTTAACAAGAAAAAAACCTCTCATAAACCCTGTGCACTGGGATTTTATTTTAATAAAGCTAGCATGCACTGTGATTCGTGTGAGACTCCACCCTGCCCCCAAACATCAGGTGTCAGTAAACAAGTGCGGAGTCCTTCACCTCGGAAGGAGTAAAGGAATGCATCAATACAGGTTGGGAGATGATCTACTGGAAGGGGATCCCATGGAGAGGGAACTTGGAGTTCTCGTGGACAAGAAGTTATCCGTGGAACAGCAATGTACTCATGTGACCAAGAAGGCCAATGAAATCCTGGGATGGATCAAGAAGAGTGCGTCCAGCAGATCAAGGTAGGTCCTTCTCCCTCTTTATTCTGCTTTAGTGAAGCCACATCTGGAATATTGTGTCTAGTTCTGGGCTTCCCGGTTCAAGAGGGGTAGTGACTTGATTGAGAGTCATGGGGATGATTAGGGGACAGGAGCACTTGCCTCGTGAGGAGAGATTGAAAGATCTCAGACTTTTCCATTTGGAGAGGAGAAGGTTATGAGGGGACTTAATTACTGTATGTAAACACATGAAGGCTGGGGGTCAAGGGGTTACAAGGAGTAATGGGTGTAAGTTGGAACACAAGAAGTTCCATCTTAATATGAGAAATAAATTATTTACTGTAAGAGTTTCAGAGTATTGGAAGGGGCTGCCCAGGGAGTGTGTGGAGTCTATTTCTCTGGAGACTTTTAAGACCTGTCTGGATGCTTTTCTGTTTAACTTGTCTTAGGTTTTTATGATCCTGCTTGAGCAGAAGGTTGGGCTTGATGACCCCTGGAGGTCCCTTCCGACCTCTAATGATCTGTGTATCTATGTGTACTGCTGGATTGCTTCTCAAGGCCAACATTTTCCAGCTTTCCCTCTGTTCCAATGGTAGTTGCTGTAACTACTGTTGCAGGAAAATCCCAAAGTTTGAACTGGACAAAACCTCAAAATTGTGGACACCCTTTGAACTCAGCACTCAATTTGCAGACCAGCTGGCAAAGGAAATGCCTTAAGCCTGAGGAATTAGTGATTTTATAGGCTGTATTATTTCAAAGGATGCTTGAAAGGACTATATATATCTACCTCTCTTTCTAGTCTTTAGAGAGACAAGTTAAGGTTATGCTAAAATCTCTTGAGCCTGTTGGAACAGATAGCAGAGACCTGTGTTATCTCATGAACAATAAACATAGCAGCAATTTGTGCTCAGAAATGTTGAGTGGTTTAAAATACAAGGGAGACTAACAGGGTGCATCTAATAAAACAGAGCTGATAGGGAAAACATCACATCTGTGATTCAGCAGAATTTTTGGTGGTACAGGACCCACAATGAGACACCCAGCTCATGATTTTCTGCCCAGGGCCTCGATGGACACAAGTCCTGACTCTGTCCAACCACAGCCCAGGATCCCATATAAACAGCTGTCTTCAGCTCCCTGCAGCCTTGCCCTGCCATGGGGCCCTCTAAACTGGTCCTTGGCCCATCCCTGTCCCCAGAGATGTGCCTGATGGCTGGGCCAGGGTCTGCCTATGTTTCCTCAGCCGCTGTCCCCTGGCTGGGATGATGGGGTGGACCCTGAGCTCTGTCTGCCAGATCCTGACCTGAGAGACCCCATGGGAAACCTGGGCCCTCATGGTGCCATTACACCTTCCTTTTGCCTCACAGTTTTTTAGAAATCTTGAATAATTTTCCTTTCTGTGGTGTTTTCAAATCCGTTGAAAAATATCCTGGCATTTTGAGCTATTTTATTTGGGTTTTTTTTTTGTTTGTTTGTTTTGTGGACTGTAGCACTGAGAGCCCAGATAATTATGATACCAAAAGAAAGAAGGGCTTATACAAGACTGAATCCACCTTCCTGTATTAACCTGTGTTAATGCAGGTTTGTTATTATTATATAACAGAAGCAAGATGTAATGGATTGGGGCTTTTGTTGGGTATCAGGAGATCCAGCAGCAGTTTTTGACCACCCAGCTTCTCTGTGAGATGGCTGGTAGCAGGTACCTTGCTTCCTCACAGCTTAGTTCCCTCTCCTGTAACAATAAAGATATTAATTCCATGTACATCTTTCTACATTTCTGACTTCTATGGATGCATAATTTAAACTTGTGAAACAAAGCATGTGTGTGTTAACCACACTGTGACGTCTCTGGGTACCACTGAAATGGACCAGGAACGAAGGTCTTCCTTTGCTTCTACACCAAAGTAGCTTGCACAACAGAGAAAATCCTTTTCTAACAGACAGAACTCAGACAAACTTGAAATACCATTTCTCACTCCACACTAAGAAGGCAATAACACAAATAATATAACCTGCATTTTCTAACTTCTGCAGTAGTCATTTCCACCATCAGTACTTTAAGCTGCTTCTATCTCATGAAGCATTTCCCTGCCTTCCACTCTCTGTGCTACTCAGAGTCCCAGGTGTGTGGCAAATCATCCCAGTATTCTTTCATTAAGAAAGCAGAGATCTCAGCACTTGTTTTTTCGGTTTGTCTTTGCTGTACAGTGCCAACACACATTGTTCTTCCCAAATCCATCTTTCTTTAAAGAGTTCTGTTTGTTACCATGCTGCATTTCACAGGCACGTAAGTTGTATCCCTTTAACTTCTCATTGTTTAATTGGAGAACAGCAGGTGATCGAAACCACAATAGTAAGAAAGATGTACTTGTGAAGAATAGATGAGGCAGCCATTTAAATCCATACAGAGGTGTGTTTAGTTTTCTCTGTTAAACAGACTTGCAACTTGCAAATCCCGTTGCTATAAACTCAACGTGGAGTCTTGTCTGCCTTAAGAGATCCCTGAGGCACACAGAGGTGAAAAGAAATTTTGGGACAGTTTGCAGTCTTGTTTCTTCACATTTAGTTTGCTTTGGGGGGGGGGGGGGGGGGGGGGGGGGGGGGGGGGGGGGGGGGGGGGGGGGGGGG
>JAOXOE010000441.1:43674718-43703836 GCA_028565055.1 Phoeniculus purpureus
CTCTTCTCCCAGGCAACCAGTGCCAGGATGAGAGGGCAGGGCCTGAAGCTGCCAGGGGAGGGTTAGGTTGGATGTTAAGAGGCCTTTCCTCATGGTGATCAGAGCCTGGAATGGACTGCCCAGGGCAGTGGTAGAGTCTCCATTCCTGAAGGTGTTGAAGGACAGCCTGGCTGTGGCCCCTTAGTGCCCTGGTGTGGCTGATGGGGTGGTGTTAGGTCCTGGTCTGGGCTGGATGAGCTCAGAGGGCTGTTCCAGCCTCAAACATTCCGGAATTCTGTGATTCACTGTGGTAATGAAAAATCTTCACTTCAACTGTGCTGCCACACACATCACTGAGAAAAAATAAAGTGAATAATTGTTGTCATCTCACCAGTTGATCTTTCAGTAGTTTAAGAAGGCTGTTGTGAAATGCTGTACACAGACTGATTATTCCTGATCCCTGTGTTTCTACTCCCACATTAGCCAAGCACTTTCCTCATGTGTCTGTGTCACTGTACTCATCCAAAGATGCCAAGTAGTCAACCAAAGCCCGAAACAAAACCCAAACCAACCACCAAAAGTTCAGAGAATCACAGAACATTAGGGATTGGAAGGGACCTCAAAAGATCATCTAGTCCAATCCCCCTGCTCTCGGCTATAACAACAGGAAGGAACAAATAGTTCCATAACAAACCCAATGAAATGTCAGCATCCCTCAGCCACTGCTACTGGCTACTGAGTCACAGTGACTGTGGTGTGTGCTACAACACTTAAGGCTCCTGGAAAACAAAGAATTCATAGAATCCCAGACTGGGTTGGGATTCCAACCTGGGCTGCCAACCCCCTGCTGTGGGCAGCAATACCTCTCACCCGACCAGGTTGCCCAGAGCCCCATCCAATCTGCCTTTCAACACTTCCAGGGATGGAGCAGCCACAACCTCCCTGGACAACCTGTTTCAGGGCCTCAGCACTGTCACAGGGAGGAATCTCCTCCGGTCAGTGCAAAAGGCCTTCCTTAATAAAAAAAAGGATTAACAAAGCTATAAAAAGTCTTGGATGTGGCAAGAGGAGGGGAGCTCTAGCTATGAGGACAAACCCAATGCCCTTCAATTTCAAATGTCTGCAATTTATTTGAAGGTGATACCCTTGTAGCTGGAGGATCCCAGTGATCACAAGAGGCTGGACGGTAATTCCGACAGGATCTTTGCCCAATGCCACACAGACCACAGCAATGCTGCTTCAGGTGCCAGGGGCAAAGAACCACCACTGAGGCAGAAACTGCTGAGCAGGTTTCCTGTGAGGATGTTCCTGCAAGGCTACAGGAGGCATCACACAGCTCCTGCTGGTGAGGCATGCTGGAACCAGACAGAAGGTGCTGATTCAGCACCCAGCTCCTCAGAGCCAGATTTCCTAGAGGCATGGGGGAGATCCCCAGGCAGACTGAGCAGGCACTTCTGGATAAACTGCAGCCCCTGGGTTTGCTCTTCTCTGTCTGAGGTTCAGTAACAGCAGAGAAGCTCCAAAGAGAGGGGGAAAGCTGCAGTCCTGCTGGTAGCTGACAGCTCTAACCTACATAATTACGAGCTGATTGGCTTGACATTGCTCTTGGCCAGAAGCAAGACTGAGAAAGTAAATAATGAGAGACTGGCTCGTTAATTAATGCAAAATTTGTCGGCGAGACAAATACATGAGAACAGAACAACACAGAATCAATGTTCAAAACTGACTTCACTCAGATCAGAAATTAGTTTGCAGAAGTCACTGTGTCAACACAGCAGCATTAGGAGCTTTGTTTGTACAACGCTACCACTGAACAAGCTACTACCCACTGCTGTAATTACTAATTTACATAAATCTTACAGATTATACAGAGCAGTGGCAAGCCAGCACCATAAATCCTCGACAGACAGGTTTTATGATGTAAATTAAGCAAGGAATGCGGCCAGGATATGTGTCTGGCCCTTCCAAACACACAAACAGCAGCAGGGAGTTAAGGTGGATGATATAAAATACTGTTCCCCTTAGTTAATAGAACTAATAGTTTTCCTTGTGTGTTCTTAATTAAGACAGTATCAGGTTAAATCTGCCTCAGTTTGGCTCATCCAATACAAATTAACCTTCTTTTATAAATAAATCCTATAAATCTGTAAATAAATCCCCCTTTGAGTTGAAGAGACTGACCTTAAAGCCCATTCAACAAGGGTAAGTGCAAAGGTCTGCCCCTGGGTCAAGGCAATCCCATGCATAGATACAGACTGGGAGAAGAAAGGATTGAGGACAGCGCTGAGGAGAAGGACTTGGGGACAGGGGTGGAGCAGAAATTTCCCAGGAGCTGACAGTGTCAGCCCAGAAAGCCAACCGTGTCCTGGGCTGCATCAGAAGAAGCAGTGACAGTCGGTCAAAGGAGGGGATTCTCCTCCTCTGCTCTGCACTGGTGAGACCCCACCTGGAATCCTGTCTTTAGTTCTGAAGTCCCCAACATCAGAAGGGCAGAGAGCTCCTGGAAGGTATCCAAAGGAGAGTAACTCAAATGCACAGAGGATTCGAGTACCTGCCCTATGAGGACAGGTTAAGCAAGTTGGGGTTGTTCAGCCTAGAGAAGAGGAGGCTCTCAGGTGACCTTCTAGCAGGTTTCCAATCTCTGAAGGGGGCAACAAGACAGCTGTGAGAGGGCTTTTGACAGGGGTGGTAGCGAGAGGACAAGGGGAAAGGGTTGTAAACTTGAAGAGAGGAGGTTGACGTTAGACATGAGAAACCAATTCTTTGCTGTGAAGGTGCTGAGATGCTGGAATAGGTTGCCCAAGGCAGTTGTGGCTGCCCCATCCATGGCAGTGTTGAAGGTCAGGTTGTCTGGAGCCCTGAGTAACCTGCTCTAGTGAAGGTGTCCCTGCCTATGCAGGGGGGTTGGAACTGGATGATCTTTAAGTTCCCTTCCAACCCTGGCTATTCTAGGATTCTATGATCCAGTCTTTGCAGTAAGCAGGAGCATCTTCAAATAGAGTGGGCTGCTCTGGCCCTGTCGAAGCGGCTTTGAATGCTTCCAGGGATGGAGCATCCTTTTTCCAGATGGTATTATTTTTTTTCTATTCCACGTTCTCAATAAGACAGGCAATAACAGAGGTTTTGCGGACTCTACGGTCAGTATAAATAATAGGGTCAGTATAAATCCAGGCTGCCTTCTTGTACTACCGTGTCCTCTTGGCACATCCCCACCTCTCTGCAGCCCCTGCCGCTACATGAAATCCTGGAAGTAAAACCAACTACAAATGGGCTACAACAATTGCCATTACTCCACCCAACAGAAAAGCTCTCAACTATCACCCAACTCCTGTTGCTGAGGTAGTTTCCCAGCTTTTCTTTCCGCACGAGTGTCTGCCCATACAATCACAAGGTTGGAAGGGACCTCCAACCATCTAGTCCAACCCCACTATAACAAGCAGGGCCACCACTCACAAGACCAGATTGCCCAGAGCCCCACTTTACTAAGAAGTGACCCAATTCTCTGTGGTGAAACATAATGCTCTATTTTAAACACTTCTTCATTTTCCTTCTCCACATTTTCAGTTCCCCAGTCCTGATGAGTCTCAGGACCAGAGTACGGCTATGCCCTTTCCTGAGCACTGCATCTGCTCCCTGTGTCAAAGAACACATGTACCAAATACGTCAGGTTTAACCTTAAAAGACCAAGGAAAGTACAAAAAGCCAAGTACAACTTTCAGCATACTCAACCCACCCCACACAGCAGGGATTCACCTAACAGCATAAGCTAACACCAAGCACTTGGCAGGATGTGCGACAGTGCACCATAAACTCATTTCAGTACTAATTTTTGGTTACGCAGCCGGCTTTGGCATGGCAATAAATCACTGCAAGGCGCTCAGACTGCCCCGCTCTTGGCAAAAGAATTGCCTTTGAATATATTTACACTGTCTTAGGACCAAAGTGTGATGAACAGTAAATTGAACTGATTGACTCCTTCAAGGAAAAAGACTGGGGTTTTGCTCATTTCCTTCAGAGCTACCTGTTGGGTTCAGCTCCAAAGACCTGGAGAAGTTGGTGGCTGTGAAATACTGCCCCCCCATCCCAGGCTCTGAGTGATAGGTCAGCCCAAGGCTTAACTGCATCTTGAAGGAAGCAGAGCCATCAGTTACTGGGGTGCTTGCTCTGTTCCTACCTCATCCATGCCATGTGCCATTGGCCCCGTGAAATCCCTGCCGATGAGGTGCCGTTCAGCTGAGTCCAAGAGAGAAGAAATTAGTACCCACATGAAGGCAGACCTTTATTTTTCTATAAACTTAAATTTTACTGAGAAACACTGTGAAATTGAATGAATTTCCCTTATTCCCAGATGGAGTGGAGGAACCACTGCAGACCTTGTGAAGAGATGGATCCCCTAGTAGAGATGGTTTTTTCCCTCCAGTGACTCTATAAAGCACCTGGACAACTAGTCTAGAGGAAAAAGAAACCTACAGCTGATGTGCCTCCAGCAACCAGAGGACCTCAGCTTGGGCACAACACCTGCTGCAGGCACAGGGTGTTTGCACGATCGTGAAGATGATTCTTCAAGCCATGGTAACTCATTTCCAATGGAGGAAGAATCAAGACCTGCATACTAAAAACCCAGTGTAAGAGTCAGACCCAAGAGATGTTGTACTTGCACACTGAACATAGAAGTTGTTATCCTTACACTGCTGAAACAAGTTAAATCTTCCATTTTGTCACCAGTCAGCTCAGAATCCAAACCAGCTGTCCCTAAACCACAACCCTACTTTGAAGGATGCATCTCTTTGCTAACTCCTTAGTTGGAGTAGGGAATAGTGATGCCCAACATCACACAAGCTGCGTGCATCACCTCAGGTCACCACCAAGCCTACCTGTGACAAGGAAGCTGCACCGGCCAGCACCCGCTTCGTTGATGATGTTGCAGTTGTAGATGCCATAGCTGTCGCGTGACAGGCTGCTGACTGTGTACTCGGTGGAGTCTTGCATGTCGAACTGGCCTGTGCGCAGCAGCTTGGTGCCCAGGCGCCACTCGTAGGTGAGCACCCGCGTGGGATACGCCCTCAGGACCCGGCAGCTCATGGTGATGCTCCGGCCTTGTCCTTGCCGAATCTCGAGGAAGGTGGGTTCCACGGCAGGGGGGTCTGTGGGAGACAGGAAGGGAGACTTGTAAGTAAATGACACCTGAAGGACAGCAATAACCAGCCACTGGTGATAAATAGCCACTGGGGAAAGGCTGTCACGCAGCAGCGTGAGCCAGCATCCACAAGATGGGTACTCAACAAGGGCAAGAACCCAACCTCAATAGATCTTGCTCATCTGGCAACCCAAATGGTCACAACCAAGACATCTTGCTCTTCTAACTGGCATTTTCTGCCAAGTACTTAAAGACACGGTGCTGCTCCACCAGCATTGTCACTTGAGAAGTCCCATGTAGCTCAGGAGGCTTGGAGAGGAACCTTAGCTCTCTGAGCCTCACAGAAGGACTTTCTGGAGGAGAAATGGGGAGAAGTCAAGCTGAAAGCCTTGATTGGTTGAGATAAAAGTGCGAGAGGTAGCAGTGACCCTGGCACAGGGTTGAGCTGGTGATGAGTGCAGGAACTGAGTTTGCAGTGCCCGAAGATGGATGGATGGATGGATACATGGATGGATGCATGGAGCAGCACAGACACTTCTCCACCTTTCATCTCAACAGCTGCCTTCAGCAAATCTATGCCCAGAGGCTAATCTGCTCGGGCGGTGGTTTTGATAGGCCAGTAAGCACAGAACGAGACATCTTCCATACAACTTGAATTAAATTGTGTTGTAAATGATTCAGATTTGCAGGTACAAACACTGACAGACTTTTGGTTCCATTGAAATACAAAATAAATAAAATATAGGCGACACACAGAGCATGCAAACACCCAACTGGAGCCTCCCGTTTGCCCTTGGATGACTTAATCCCTGCAGAAGAGCCAGGGCAGCCTGAGCAGAGCGACGCTGGTACTGGACTCTTGTGAACAGAACCATTCAGATCAGGCAATAGGCATGAAAAAGGTCCATGTCCTTGCACCTGGGTGCAAAAGAGCGGGGCAACATCCTGGCTCTATAAACCACAGAGCTCATGTTTCAGCCGATGAGGAAGAAGAACCCTTGGAAGCCTCCAGTGCAGGCAAAATACAGGAAATCTTTGCATCTGTATTAAAAGAACTGCCTTAGCCATCAACCAAATAGGAAACCTCTGAGGAGCACCACAAGGAACCTCACAGAGTTCACACTGTGCTGCTTTCCAAAGGGGCTTCATTGTACCATCACCCCTCCACGACCCTCAGGTCCTTCACTTGTTGGTATCTCCACCTCAGAAACCAACAACATTCTGACCCTCAATGTTTGATTCCCTATGTGATGGAAGCCGTAAACAGATTCCCTCAGCTCTTGCAGATTAGGAACCAGCCTTGCACATGGATCTCTGCTCATCATCTCTTGCTTGATCCAGCTGAAAGCATTATGAAATTAAGGCAAATGAAGGCAAATTTGGGAAGCTGCCATATTCAGACCCCACTGTTTGGAGCTTATAACATACAGTTCTTTTTGTAGCTCACTGCAGTAATCACCACTAGTTTTGAATCTCAAGCTAAGTTTGGAATTGCTTGGAGAGGATTACCAAGATGAGAGGCAGAAGTGCTGAACAGCACCAGCAGTGGGACACAGCGGTAGATGATGGAATGGTAGCTATTAGCTCTGGAGACAATTGAACCTGAGATTTCCCCAAAAAATGACTGATGGAGAAGAGGCGACAGAGAAACTACCAAACCAAACCTCCCAGCTGGGCCCTTCCTCTCCACAGATTCAATCTCATGTGGCTCTGTATACAATTTTTCAAGCCATACTCTCAGCTGGTTCATGGACTGCAGCTCAGCCACAGATAACCACAAATAAAAGACCAGAAATCCTAAATCCTCCGCACCGTCAGCCTTCTTTCCATTGAGAACATCCCTCAATTTTGTGTCATCAGAAAATTTCATCCCAGCGTGACCATTCTCTGTGCCCAGGTACTGAATAAAAAACACAGAAGATAAATTCATAAGAATTTCCACTGGTCTCTCTCTCTCCAGCCTGATGTCTGCCCTTTCAACACAACCTGAGAGCATGTGTCTTCATCTGCCCTCACTGCGCAATTTCTCCACCTTATTCTGCCTCACCAACAGTTTTCCCTGGCAGCAGCTTTGCAGGGAATTGTTGGCTTGAAGACAAAGATTTATTCTTGGGGAAGAAAATGAGCCAGATCTTAGCTTTCTTCTACAGGAGAGCTGTCAAGCTGGGGAAGCCTCATCTGCTCCTACACATTCTCCTATTTTCCTCAAACTACCCTGTCTTATCACTGTTCAGCCTCTCCAATTACCTTTGAACTCATGAAACAGAATGGAAATCAGAGAGATTACAGATTTCTGAAGAACTCTGGGACAGGAACTTTCTGAAGGCTCTGTGTGCCTGAGCTGTTAAACTGCCTTTTACTAATGGTTTTGCAAAATTTTTCTCCTGTTTCTTACAGATCCATTTCCCGTTTGGACGTCAAACCCTGTCAGCAAGTTGGAACCACAACCTCTTGTTGGTTTTTGCTGTTCCCATTTGATGCCCCATATCCACTGAACAGTAATTCTCTGTCCTCCTCTCCGCAGCAGCCCTGCTGTAATGACTTCCCGCGTGCATTGCTATTCAGTCCCCTCTTTCTTCTTCCCCTGGTTTATTTACTTATAAGATACTTCAGAGCCTTATAAATAGCTTTTAAATGAAACTTTCCCCTGCCTTTAAGGTCAAAACAGTCTTTAAAACTCACCATCTCCATCTATCCATGAGCTGATGATACCCAGTGACAGAAAGAAGGGAAATGAACTGGGGCTGCTCATGTCAGAGTTACACTTTTGCAGGTAATAACGATAATGGAAAAGGATGGGGATGATAAAAACTATCTTATGTGACAGCAGCCAGAGCCAACTGTTTGTTTCCCTGCCCTTTGTTTTCACAAGGCAGCAAGTTCACAGCTCGCAAAGGTGTCTCAGGCACCTTCTAAGAGTCCTGACGCTCCAAATGATCATCACTCTGGAGCTGTTTGCAACATCTGTGTGTTGAACTCCTTTGCATTAGCTCTTCCCCAAGGCTTGGGCAGTCTGATTTCACAGACTTGGCTGCACTTATTCCCATCTTTCATTGTTCCAGTGATAAATACATGGAAAACAGGCTGAGGCAAGGCAGTGCAGTTCACTGTCCTCAACAATTAGCTTTGGGAAGAGTCTGTAGTTAAAACAGGCTTTACAATCACATAATCACAGACTCACAGAATGATTGAGGCTGGAAGAGCCATCTGAGCACATCCAGCCCAGCCCAGGACCTAACACCACCCCATCACACAGACCAGGACACTAAGGGCCACAGCCAGGCTGTCCTTCAACACCTCCAGGGATGGGGACACTGCCACTGCCCTAGGCAGTCCATTTTTTGCTCTAGTGGTTAAAGTCAGAATGGAGTCAGCCCTAGACAGGCACCAGACGTATACATGGCTGTTAGAATTGAGCCTCCAGCAGATCCACGGATGGACCATGCTGGGGAAAGATCACTCTATTCATCTGCACTGCAGGACTCATTCCCACGCTGGCAAAGCCTTACATGCCTACCACTCCTTGGCAGTTGTT
Organism: Phoeniculus purpureus; assembly: GCA_028565055.1. Lineage (NCBI taxonomy): Eukaryota > Metazoa > Chordata > Aves > Bucerotiformes > Phoeniculidae > Phoeniculus > Phoeniculus purpureus. The sequence goes on from JAOXOE010000441.1 coordinate 43,683,370, forward strand.
ATTCCTGCGTCTCTCCATCCTCCAGCTGTTCTCTCTGGGAGCCTCCAGCTTGTCTGAGGATTATTTTCATAGGAAACTGAAAACTAAACTGCAATGGCTCTGCAAGCTTTCCAGGTCCTGACTTGCTTTTTATTTAACGCAGTAGAAAACAAAACATCACCAAAAAAATAAACTCAAATTTGCTTCGTGGCTACCATGGAGAAGCAGCTGGGCTGACAGCAAGGCCTGGAGATACCTGCTCCAGCAGTGCTCCCTTCCAAGGGACTGGTATAAAGAAATCCTCACCCAGAATCAGTGAAGAGCTCTGGACCCAGCTCTGCTAAAACAAACTACCCACTACACCCCCTCTGAGGGCAATGGATGAGCCAGGCAGTGTCCATGGCTGGGAGTAGATGGCAGCTCTGCCTGCAGGATCCACCCAATGATGGATACCCCAAACCCTAGGAGACCTTTCCTAACCCTCTCCTGCCTGGCTGCTCCAAGAGGAGCTGCTGGAGAGCTGCCCCTGCTTCAGGCACAGGGACCATGTGAAAATACTACCAGGTGTGAGAGTGGTATAAGGATTGCACCAGTTCTAGCCAGGTAAGTGATTTTACAGCTCTTAAGTGATTTACAGCTGCTTTATACAGGCAGGGCATGACCTCCACAAAAATGCTTCCAGAAGTAGCTGGATAATGGAGCATCTCAACCCCAGTCTTTTTTTGTGATAAACAGAAACCAACCATCACAGGATCATAGGACTGTTTTGGCTGGGAGCGACCTTTAAGCTCAGTGAGTTCAACTGTTCCCCCAGCACTGCTGGGTCCAGCACTAAAGCCTGACCCTCAGCATCACACCGACACATCTTTAAATCCATGACAAAAAGAAAGCCTAGGCTCTGTTCTGTGAAGGCATGGAGAGAGCCTATTAATGTGGAAGAGCTAGGTAGAAAAGAATAATGAAAATTCTCTTTGGAGGCAACCACAGAATCCTACAATGGCCAGGATTGGAAGGGACCTCAGAGATCACCTAGGTCCAACCCGCCTGCACACACAGGGACACCTTCACTAGAACAGGTTACTCAGGGCCCCAGCCAGCCTGGTCTTCAACACTTCCAGGGATGGGGCAGCCACAACTTCCCTGGGCAACCTGTACCAGCATCTCAGCACCCTCACAGCAAAGAACTGGTTCCTCATGTCCAACCTCAATCTCCTCTTTTCAAGTCTGGAAGCCTTTCCCCTTGTCCTCTCGTTACCACCATGTCAAAAGCCTTTCTTGTAGTAATGGGAAACATCTTACGGTGCTGCCTACAGAGATCTTGTTCAGTCCTTTAACCAGTCAGAAAATTCCATCAAGTTTTCCTGAATTTTAAAAAACAACCCAAACCACTTTAGAGATGCGTTCCAGCCCCTGAAGGGTCCTCTAGGAAGACTGGAGAGGGACTCTTCCCAAAGGGATCCAGCAACAGGACAAGGGGAAATGGTTTGGAACTGAAGGAGAAGAGGTTCAGACTAGATCTGAGGAAGAACCTGTGGCAGAGCTGAGTTTCAGGTAAGAGTGAGCTGTGACCTCTGCTCAAAGCACCAGGGAAGGCTCCCAGTACAGTTGCAAGCCAAACCCACATACTGTCATCATTAGAGCAACCTGATGTGGGATAACTTTGGTGAAACCTGTACAGACCACACCTGCACGGAGGAGTCGGGTGCCCTGGCACAGCTTGGTTTGCATTGCTGGCACACACAGCGTTGCCCGGTGCTGTGTCCACAGGGCTGAGAATGGATCTAACACTGGGAATGGCACGTGCCAGACTGAGCCTTCCATGGACCCTGCGTTTAGTATCACAACTTAGATTTCTAACCTAAATAGGCTGGAAAAACCCTTGCAGCTCATGGAGTCCAACCTCTCCCCTAGCACTGCTAGGCCCCCTGTCCCTCAACTCACATCTCCAAGGCTTTGTAACCCCTCCAGGGATGGGGACTCTCCAGCTGCCCTGGGCAGCCTGGGCCAGGCCTGGCGAACCCTTGTGGGGCAGAAATTGGCCCTCAGGACCAACCTCAGCGTCCCTTGGGGCAACCTGAGGCCATTTCCTCTCACCATGCCCAGGGAGGTGTTTAAAAAACGAGTAGTGAGAGCATTTAAGGCCATGGTCTAGGGGTTAGGGAGATGTTGGGAGGAAGGCTGAACTTGATGACCTTGGAGGTCCTTTCCACACATCATGATTCTATGATTCTGTGGTCTTGGGGAGCAGAGATTGACCCTTAGCTTGCTCCAATCTCCTGAATTTCAGGCAGTTGTGGAGAGGGAGAAGGTCTCCCCTGGGCCTCCTTTTCTCCAGTTCAACCTCCCCCCAGTTCTCTCAACCACTCATAAGTTTTCCAACTAATCTAAATCTCAGACCTAGCAAGGTGTAAATGTTAAGCTGGATGGAGTCAGAGCTCCCCTGGCTGCAGCAGTAGTCTGCAGAAGGACTCAGAGGCACAGAAACACAGTCCCCACTCCTCACAGTTTGATAACTTTGATTCTGTGGTTCATTCTGCCCCTGTTGATTCCTCTGTCCCAGTTTGGCCGGTTGACAGGACACTGAATTTTCTGAAGCTCCTTGAGCAATAAGCGTCACACAGCAGCTCCGCATTCGCCAAGATTAAACGCTGGTGCCAACGCACGTGGAACTTTTGCAAGTGAAAAATATTCAAATGAGTAAACAAACAAGAAATAACTTGGGAGTAAAGCTGCACCAGTAATTTCCTCACATATCTACAAATCGTTATTTGCTTTATTTGACTAGCTGAGGCAAGAAAGTGATCGTTGAATAATGATGAGCTGCTTTAAAAAGCCATGAAATGTGTATAATCCACTGTCTTTCAATAGCGTCTACTCCACTGATGATCTTTTATGGGCTGTGCTGCTATTCCTTACATTTAGTGAGATGAAAATTGCAATGTCTGAATGTATAAATCGTCAACGATGCTGCGACAACGCTCCTCAGCTTACCAGACAGCAGCAAGGAATCATGGAATCATTAAGGTTGTAAGAGACCTACGAGATCATCCAGTCCACCTGTCGACCCAACCCCACCAAACCCTGTCCCCCAGGGCCACATCTACTCATTTTCTGAACCCCTCCAGGGGTGGCGACTCCACACCCTCCCTGGGCAGCCTATTCCAAGGCAGTGTCTGAACCGTTTCTGCTGTCCCTCACTCTGCCCAGCCAAGTCATGGCAACCAAATTTGTCTCTCTCCTCTCTTCCCAGGACCAAGGAACATCTCTGGAGAAGCAGGGACCATCCCTGGAGCTCCACGCTCTGCAAAGAGTCAGCGGCCAAAGCTCTGCCTTTATTGTAAAGCATTTTATGCCTGCAGAGAAGCTGCCCACAGCCATCACTTGGAGCGCTGCAGGTAGGGCTGTGTGGAATTCAGTTTTGGTAGCCATGCTCTCGGTTTCCAAGTGTTTTATGGACCCATTACAATGACTGCAACCCCACCAGAACACTATGATGCAAACCGTAAGCTCCATGTCCCTGACTGCAACCCCACCAGAACACTGTGATGCAAACCACAGGCTTTGTGTCCCCATTTCATGCTGGGCAAGTGAAGAGAGTTGTCCCTGCTGGTTGCTGCTCCTCACCAGCAGCTGCTGGCTATGAATCAGGACATTTGTTCTGGAAGGAGATGAACAAGTTGTGGAGGAAAAAGATTCCCACTGTAGATGTGTCAAACCCAGGAAGCTCATTTTAAAATTCAGATATGGGGGAAAGATTTCCATTATCTGTCCCTCATCCCCCTGGAACAGACCCCTGCAGTTCCCAAAGGGCTGACCTGCGAGGAGATCAACTCAAAGCAACATCTGAGAGGAGTTCCTATTGCACCTTGGTGTGGTCTCATCACATGTCATTCCTCCAGTCCTGCCCTACCCAAACCGCTGCTGATCAAATCATCCTCTTCCCCGCTGCTATAACTTATATTGCTTCCCCTATTCAAAACTCTTCACAGGCCTCCTGGGTACTTAATCAGTAAATACAAATGCCTCGGCTGAGAAACTCAAGACTCAATGTGACTTTGAAGAAAGTGCCAACATGACTACCTGATTAGACATGGGAAATGATGTTATTTCAATACCAGACTTGCTGCTTCTCTCCATCTCTTGTGCTCGGTTTGCTCATTTCTCCTGCTCTGTGAGATCTGCCCTTCTAGTTATTAGGAAGAACAATCTCCTCCACCCTCAAAAACCCAAAACAAGCCCTGCTCTGCTGCTTTGCAAAGACCAGAATGGTCGTTGTTTCATCTTTACAGGCCAATTCATGATATTTTGGAGGTGTATTTTCAGAAGTCTCTGTAGAAAAGGTCCTTCTGAGTGTTGCCAACGTGTGGCTTGTAAAAACAAATGGCTTTTTGACCTGTGCAGATAACGAAATCTCTCTTTTCCAGAAGGTACATTAAGATAAACTGAAAAACAAACTAACCAAACTCACACAAACCAGCTAATGGAAACAGGGGGTAATGTTCATTAAACCACATCACTTTACCTCCTATTAATTCCTATCTGCTTGTCTAAGACAAAATTAAACACTCAGGTAGTCAATGGAAAAATATTAATCCTGGAATGAGGAGACCCGTAGTGCACACTCAATGCTTGTCCTCTGGAGAACAACACCAAGACTTAAATACTTCACCATCCAATGTTACTACCTCATGTCAGTCAGTCACAGCTTTCTAGAGCTTCGCTCTAGGAAGAATTTGCACAGGGCTTCAGGAAAAGAACATAGAAAATCAAAGAAAACTTTAACACCCTTCAGCACTCATAGACTCAAATAACAGCTAATGTTCACTCAGTATTCGCTGTCTGCTGTAGCAAGACACCTTCTTAAAAGCCTAATTGAAAACAACAAGAAATACCTTCTTGTGCCTGATGCTTCTGAAGCAGGTACCCAGCTCTCCTATTGTAGCAATCCTGACAGCTATGCTACACCCTCACTTTTCCTTCCAGTGACTCCTACCAGTGCCCTTGAAACATTGAGCAGAAAATCCATTTTTTAGGCTACTCAGTCCCACAATGAGCTCTTCACCTCTTGCAGAATCAGGTCCTGTAGTACTGAACATGTACACAGCAGCCAGGAGATCATTCCACCCAAGCTACCCCCTGAAACACAAGCAGCAAGACATAGCACAGACCAGGGGAGTTACGATATCTATCACACAGTTCTATTAAAGAAAAAAGATCTTCTGTTAACAAACCCATCCTCTTCCACCAGAACCCAGAGTCTCTGTAACACATCCTTCAATAGGTGCCTGTTGAGTGAGTCCTTGACTACTGTTACCCACTAAAGGCTTGAATGGAGTTGCTCAGAGCAAGGAGCAGCAGCCAACTGAAGATCTTACCAAGAGAACAAGACTGCTGAGGATACCTAGAGCAGGGAAAAAACCAGGGAAGATGCTCTGACATTCCCAGGATTGGATTTAAGGCCAACCCAGCACAAGGATGCAGCACAAGGGCACCATCCCTGCCAAGGGACATAGAGCAGTGAGCTATTTCTACACCTCCTCTGCAAGCAGAACAACCCCTGCAGCTCAGAGCAGAGCAGTGATGTCAGATCCATTACACTGATATCTCTGGCCACCTGAGGAGACAGATGACTGTGGGCCTCTTTCTCCCTGGAGCTCCTCCTTACCACCCTGGGCCAAAAAACAAACAGCAAAGGAACAAGCTCTGGAGGAGGATGAAGAATTCCTGCATAGAATCATAGACTCATCATGGCTGGAAAGGACCTCCAGGATCAGCAAGTCCAGCCCTCAGCCCAACAGCTACCTGACCCCTACATCATGGCCTCAAGTGCTCTAGCTACTCAGTTTTTAAACACCTCCAGGGATGGGGACTCCACTACCTCCCTAGGCATCCTGTTCCAGTACCCAACCAATCTCTCAGCAGAGAACTTCTTCCTAAGATCCAATTTAAACCTCCCCTGATGCAACTTGAGGACATTTGCCCTCATCCTATCACTAGGAATTTGGGAGAAGAGACCAGTTGCAGCCTGGCTACAACCTCCTTTGAGGTAGCTGTAGAGAGCAAGAAGGTCTCTCAGCTTCCTCTTCTCTAGACTAAATAACCCCAGTCCCCTCAGCCACTCTCACCTGGATGCTGGCAGGGCAGTGACTCACTCAAGTCACAATAATGGCCAAGTCTTTACATTCCAGTGCAACTCCCCAGCTCCAGCCCGATCTGAATGGTGCATCATGTAATGGTGCTGAAAGCCAGGTTTGTCAAGAATCTTATGCAGATGGTGACAGAGTCTTCTTTCAACCTTGACAATCCAGGAACATAAAGTCTTCCTGCTGGAATTCTCATCACATTTCAGCACTATTATTCTCACAGAAGCTACACTTCAGCATTGTTGATACTCAGCCAAAGCCAGCAGCAACACTGTTCTTTACATCAGCCCAACAGTGCTTTGCGTTCTCTAAAAACACTGTGGCATTAAAACAAGACCCTATGGATTCACTTCAGCAAGTGCCTTTGGGATCCAAGTGAATTGAAGAATCATAGAATGATAGAATGGCCAGGGCTGTAAGGGACCTTAAATATCATCCAGTTCCAACCCCCCTCCAGATGCAGGGGGTCCTTCACTAGAGCAGGTTCCAGCATCTCAGCACCCTCACAGCAAACAATTGGTTTTTCATGTCCAACCTCAATCTCCCCTCTTCAAGTCTGCAACCTTTTCCCCTTGTCCTCTCACTACCACCTGTGTCAAAAGCCGTACCCCAGCTTTCTTGTAACCCCCTTCAGAGATTGGAAAGCTGCTAGAAGGTCACCTGGGAGCCTACTCTTCTCTAGGCTGAACAACCCCACCCTGCTTAACCTGTCCTCAGAGGGTAGGTGCTCCAGCCCTCTGAGCATTTGAGTTGCTCTCCTCTGGACACCTTCCAGGAGGTCTTTGTCATTCTCGTTCTGGGGACTCCAGAATCGGACACAGGACTCTGGGTGGGGTCTTACCAGTGCAGAGCAGAGGGGGAGAAACCCCTCCTTTGACTGACTATCAATGCTTGTTTTGACGCAGTCCAGGACACGGTTGAGTCTCTGGGCTGCCAACGCACACTGACAGCTCCTAGGAAACTTCTGCTCCACTCCCAACCTCTCTTCTCCCAATCTGTATCCATGTACAGAATTGCTTCGACCCAGGGGCAGAGCCTTGCACTTGCCCTTGTTGAATGGGCTTTAACGTCGGTCCCTTCAACTCAAAAGGGGATTTATTTACAGATTGCCTTGACCCAGGGGGACACCCTTGCTCTTGCCATCATTGAACATCATGCAGTTTGTAATAGACCACTTCTGGAGCCTGGCAAGGTCCCTGTGGATGGCCTTCCTTCCCTCCAGTGGAAGAAGGTCCCAAAGGCAAAAGACAACAAGCAAACAGCAATAGTCTAGATTTGTGTGACTTCAAGCCCAAGCCCTGCCATTGCCCTTCAAACACCGGAGCACAAACCCAAGTCCAGGACTGAAGCAGTGAATCACTCCCAGCGACGTGTGATTTATAATGGAACCTTACCGAGCAATTTGCCACTAATTTATGCCATGTAGCAGCGAGAATCAACCACTTACATTTAATTTCCAATAAATTAGAATTGTCCGTGGTAGTAATTCCACCTGCAATGTCTCTGAACGCAGCACACGTGTGTAGGTATGGGGACGGGGTCACTTCCTACAGACACCCCTGCAGCACAAATGGGGTTTTAGTTTTGCCTAAATCTTTGTCAGTGAAGGAAGATACGCAAATTTTTATCATTGCTGAGATACATTACGAGGATTAAAATGCGATGCCCACATGAAAATTAAATGAGCTATAAAAATAGCTGTGACAGGTTCTTTCTAATGACTTGTATGACAGATGTGGGCATGATTAATGATGGCACAATAATGCCTCAGCTGAGCTTCATCACTGCCACACCAGTTAATATTGACAGGGAGGGAATGAATGATGTGGAGGCATCCACACCCTGAATCAGTAAGAGAGAGCACACAGACTACTGGAGGAGGCTGAGCAACGCCAGCACTGACATCACTCCTAGAGTTGGACCCAACTCACGTGCATGACTGTGGAAAGAGTCCTGCTGGATTCACCTCACTGACCTTGGTCCTAGTGGTTCCTTAGTCATCTGGTGGCTAATAAACCTGTAATTTGTCATGTTGGGTTTTTTTAGGTATAGCTGAGATATTTAAATGCCTGAAACAACACTGGGACCCTGAGTCTACCAACTACCTGAACGTGTTCTGAGGGGTCCAACAACAGAAGGGACAACTGCAAGTAGCTGCTGCAGTCCCAGACCTCCAGACTCTAACTCGAGTGAATCCACATCTTTCTGGGATCGTAGAATCATGGAATGGCTAGGGTCGGAAGGGACTTTAAAGATCATCTAGTTCCAACTCCCCTGCACATGCAGAGACACCTTCACTAGAGCAAGTGTTGCAGTTTGAAAATTACCAGAATTTTCAGATGTATAGATTTGTGCTTTCATGAAGAAAAAAGTTATGTTGTTTTAAGAGGACCCCCCCTCAGTGACTTGTTCCGGGGGAGGTTACACTATAGTATTGTCCCAGGCACCTGCCCTTGAGGGATGGTCTAGGTGAGAAGGTAAAAGGCGTGAGTGATCCTAGCCCTGCCTCTTTTTGCTGAGGGCTCCTGTCCCAGCATGGGGCTAAACCCCCCACACACTTCCAGGGTGCTGTTTGGGGGAAGACGGGTCTGGTGCGGCCCAGCCCTGGCCTGGATGCAGGCCCCGGCTCTGCTCCGCTGGCGATACTTTCAAGTACTTAGCCAAAGAAAGCAGAAGGACTTCAGAATCCTTAAACCTTGGGCATGAAAGACAGAGTCTGGGATATTTGTTTGAAAGCGCGTCTCCTGCACCGAGGGATACAGTTCAGTTGCTGAGGAATCAGGCTGTCCCGAGAGTGTTGAGCTGGAGACGCTACGCTGAAGAACTGAAGAATTCACCAGTCTGGACAGCCAAGGGTGCCGCTGTTTGCTAGGTGAGCAGATAAAAGGGGACAGTGATCTCGGTCCTGCCTCTTTTTGCTGAGGGCTTTCAGCCCAGCACAGGGGCTGTAGCCCCGTGCTAACCTCCGCCCCCCTTCTGTGGGGGGGGGTAGGAGACGGCTTCCAGCGGCTCCCTGTCCCGGGATGGAGGGGGCTCACTGGGTTGGGTCCGCTCTGCTCCTGCAACCAGCAGGGGAGCAGCAGGGATGACCCCAGCGTGGCAAAGACAGCTGTGGCCCAGACCTGATGCCATGGACCGGAGAAGCAAGACTTCGGTGCAGATCTACCACCATCCCCCCCACCACAGTCACCTGGGAGCCTCCTCTTCTTCAGGCTGAACAACCCCAACTTGCTCAGCCTGTCCTCAGAGGGGAGGTGCTCCAGCCCTCTGAGCATTTGAGTTACTCTCCTCCGGTCACCTTCCAGGAGCTCTGTGTCCTTCTGATGTTAAGGACTTCAAAACTGGACCAAATACTTCAGGTGGGGTCTCACCAGACTTTTGCAGAAGACATCACAGATCAATTTAATGTTCTGATAACAGATAAGACTCCACAACACTATTTCAGTTGTCCAAGTGATTCAAAAATACATTGAATTTCTGGACCTGAGAAGGAGCTGGTCATCTGGAGGGAAGTGTGGGTAAGAACAAGGCAGACCTCAGACATAGCTTTGAACAGTCAGACTATCCAAACGGCATCCAAAGCCATGGATGTGGTTTGGAAAAATGACACGAAGGGAGGAGGCAGAGTTGAGTGAGGAGCAGGGTCCCTCTGAAAGCCCCCTGAGGACACTTCTGCAGAGTGTTCTGCAGAGAAAAGCATTTTCTAACCTGGATAGGGGAAGCAAATGTATGTTCTCAGGAGAGCACAAACCTGACCATAAAACAAGTCCGTGGGCTTGAAACAACCCAGAACATCTTTTGTGCTGCTGCTCAGGATGGTTTTTGCAGCAATTTCCATTTAGCTTGAGACAGGTATCTGCTCCTTCACCCACCGGCTTCATTTCTCCTGTGGACAAGGTCGCTTTATAACCAAATGGGTTTTGCTTCTGTAGCAAGGAATTACCACCAAGAAAACATTTTTCTTTCTTTCTCTGTCAAGGCCGCCTCTGTCCTCGGGAGACTCTGGGCCATTTCATGTACAAAAGCCCCAGCATTAAGCTCCATTATGCTCCTACCTCTGGGCCAGGTTTGGTTTTCACCTCCTTTAGAGGCTGGGACACATAACAATCCTCAAATAATGCAGCCACACTGCAGCTGACTGAGCTGGCCCTATATTTTAAGCAGTCAAGGTCAACGGTTTTAAATCCAGAGGTCAGGGATTGAAACCCTGGGGATGGCTCAGCCAGAGACTCTGTTATGGCCAGGGAAAATGAGAGGGAACAGGCTCTGAGCTGGAAGGTACAATGTCTTGTAGCTTACAAAGACAACTTCTGGCAAATGTAAAAGAAAATAAAGGAAAATATTTAGTGCCAGAAAAGAAAGCTGAGAGACTGACCAGTAGAATGAGACAAAATGGGAATTTGTTAGAGCCTTGGCTGTAATGGCCACTTCTCCCCAGACCATTCCCCCTGAATAGCTAGAGCAGGGCAAGGTGTCCTCAACTGAGGCAAAATGACCACGTTTTGGTGAGTTTACCCTCTGTGAATTAACTGACTTGAGTTTAGCCAATCTTAGACAGCAGCACAAAAATAGGAAGAGGTGGAGAAACAACATTTGGTGCTTACAGCCCATCTTGGGCAGAGCTGTTGAAGCTGTGTTCCTTCACCTGAAACTCAGGAGCCATTTCTGCAGGACTGAAAACTTACAGCTTTTTTCCCTAATGTAGCTAAATCTCTGCCTACCCACTGACACGTTCATAGATTCATCGAATAGCAAGTTGGAAGGGACCTCAAGGATCACCTAGTTCAACCTATCAGGTTAGAAACAGCCTTTTCTTCTGCTCTATGTACCTGGCAGGCAGATGTCCATATGGGACTTATCAGTGACTGACTACCAGTACAGAGGGTCGACGTGCCGAGGCAAGAATGGGAACAGGGACAAGACTGGCTGAAAAAAGGGACTGGCCTGAAAGAGGGATGGATGCTATTCTTTCAAACACACTGCATCTCACACCCTCCTGCCAGTTCTTTCCTCTTCTATGGGCTCTAAGCATTTAATAGAATTTGTCATTAAAGGGGCTGATAAGGAAGTTGGGGACAGACATTTCAGCAGCGGCTGTGTGCCAGGAGAAGGGCTGATGATTAAACTGGAAGAGGCAGAGTCAGGGGAGAGAGAAAGGAAAAATTGTTGCTGCTGAGGGTGGTGAGAGCCTGGCTCAGGTTGCTGAGAGAGGTGGGAGAAGCCCCATCCCTGGAACCATCCCAGGTCAGGCTGGATCTTGGGGCTGTGAGCAACCTGCTGTGGTTGGGGATGTCCTTGCTCAGGGCAGGGCGTTGGACTGGATGAGCTGTAAAGCTCCCTTCCAACCCAGATGACTGCTCCAGAACAGGCTGCAACCAATAACTGCATCAGGCAGGCCAGGGTGATGGTGAGAATGTGTGAGAGGGATGAGCCCAGTAGCCACTGCTCAGCTCACTGGTCATTACGGAGTGAGCAGGGCAGAAAGGAAGCTGCCTCAAAGACATTGGGTTCAGACAATTTTAACGAAAAAGTAAAAAAGCCACTAGAGAAAGAATCAAGATCCTATCAATGTCCTCAGTGACAGGAAGACTGAAGCATGAGCTTGGCTTTATTAGCTGTGGGAGGATGCAGATGGCCCAACGGTGGGCCCTGAGAGCAGCTATAGCTGGAAAGCGTCTTTATGAAATGAACTATGAGCTGGATATGAACCCAAAGGAAGCTGTGCTGATTGCTTCCATCCTCAGGAGCTGTCTTACACTTTGCATTTGACTATACACCCTTTACATCCCAGAATTTAACTCTCGTGATACCCTGAACCTCTGATTTCCACCAGCAGCTCCCCAGTCCCTTTCTACAGTGACAAAAACCCAAAGTGAACCTTATTGACACCTACCCCGTTCCTATCCCCCAAAGTCAGATCTGCATGCTGGGAATAGCTCAGTTATCTCCACACTTTTGGAATGTCCCTGCTAATTACATTTTAAATTTTAAATTGTTTAACATCTCAAAGCAATTTCTTTCTGTAATTGCATTTCCTTAAGGACAAAGAAAACTTTGCAGTGCCCCTTAAATGGCTCTGAGAGACAGCAGCCCGCAGGCTGCTTTAATTTGGAGATAGCACCTCATCAGTGGGCTTGTCTAGAAGAGAGCAGAGCCCTTCCCACAAAAAACCCACAGAATCCCAGAATTACTAAGGCTGGAAAAGCCCTCTGAGCAGAGCCCAGAACCAGCCCAGCCCAGAACCTAACATCACCACAGCGGCCACACCAGGGCACTAAGGACCACAGCCAGGCTGTCCTTCAACACGTCCAGGGATGGGAACTCTACTAATGCCCTGGGCAGGGTCTGATCATCCATTCTGGGAGGAAGGGCTTCCTAACATCCAACCTAACCCTTCCTTGGCAGCTTCAGGCCCTGCCCTCTCATTCTGTCACTAGTGGCCTGGGAGAAAAGCCTAAACCTCACCTGATGACAACCTCCCTTTAGGGAGCTGGAGAGAGGGAGAAGATCCCCCCTTAGTCTCCTCATCTCCAGGCTAAACACTCCAAGCTCCCTCAGCCTCTCCTCATCAGTCTTTCCCTCTAGTCTAGGGATGCAGCAGCTCTGGGATTTTGACTGTTGTGGGGACGTGACATGCCTTAAGGATCTCTGAAGTTTCTTTTGCAGAACTATAAAAGATTCTACCTTCTGACACCCATCAATCTGAGAAGGAACTTCTTCCCAGTGAGGGTAACAGAGCACTGGAAGGGCCTGTCCAGGCAGGCTGTGGAGTCTCCTTCTCTGGAGATGTTTAAAACCCACCTGGCCATGTTCCTGTGTGACTGGATCTAGGGGATCCTGCTGTGGCAGGGGGATTGGACTGGATGATCTTTCAAGGTCCCTTCCAATCCCTAATGTTCTGTGATTCTGTGAAAAGAACTTTACGATTGTCAAGTCAAACCAGTAATCCAGGTCCACCTGAAAACATTAGCTTAAAATACCAGTCTGGGTAACATCCTAACCATTAACCTGTAGTTACCAGGGGTAATGGTAACCCTGGGCTGAGTTGTTCCAGAAAGACTGGAGTCTTCCAATATTGGGGGAAAAACCCAACCTGACAAACAAAATCCAAGCAAAAGCAGCTCAACAATCAGTTTCTAAAGCTTTAGTGACACTTTAATCCACTGCCAGTCTTTGCTCTGACAAGATATCTTGCCGAACACATCCTATTAGATCATCCCACGAGCTGGGGGCTGTGACAGCTCTGCCTGTCATTGGGAAGATACCGTAAATCGATTGAAAACCAAACCACACGCTGCAGAAAATGTACTGCTGCCCTCTCTAGCCGGACGAGGTAAGTTAATTCTCCCCTTGGACTGGGCACTGGGGAGGCCTCCCGTCCGGTAATAGGGGCAGTTCTAGGTCCCTCACTTCAAGAAAGAGATTGAGGGGCTGGAGTGGATCCAGAGGAGCAATGAGATAGAGGAAAGGACTGGAAGGAAAGGCTGATGAGGAGAGGTTGAGGGAGTGGGGGTTTTTAATCTGGGGAAGAGGAGACTCAAGGGGGGGACTGTCTCTCTCTCTCCAACTCCCTGAAGGGAGGTTGTAGTCAGGTGGGGGTTGGGGTCTTCTCCCAGGCAACCAGCACCAGGATGACAGGGCAGGGCCCGAAGCTGCCAGGGGAAGGTTAGGTTGGATGTTAGGAAGCCCTTCCTCCCGGAAAGGATGATCAGACCCTGGAATGGACTGCTCAGGCCAGTGGTGGAGTTCCCGTCCCTGGACGTGTTGAAGGACAGCCTGGCTGTGGCCCTTAGTGCCCTGGTGTGGCCGCTGTGGTGATGTTAGGTCCTGGGCTGGGCTGGATGAGCTCAGAGGTCTTCTCCAGCCTCAATAATTCTGTGATTCTGTGTAAACAGCCCCTGTTGCAGGTAGCAGTGCCTTATGCAACAAGCAAACACACCAACAGCCACCCTTGTTGGCTCCTGATGCAGGAGAATAACTGCTCGCGTGCAGCTTCCTTTGTGACAGCTTGTTCAGTGCTGGGATTCTGCTTTCTGGGTCCCTCATTCAGTCTTTTTTAAGGATGATTTCGTCCTCATGTGGCTCTGGAGTGCTACGAATACCTTGGCTTAAGAACCCCCATGCCTTTCGGTCAGACAAAATTGCAGTTGACCAGTATAGTAAAACTTGTGACTAATTTCAGGCACAAGTACAGGTCTTAGGGACCTTCAGCACACAAAATACTCCTATTAACCCTTAATTAGCAGCATAAGTGACAGCATGGTGAATCAATCTGAGTTGCTCATATTATACTGGGGACATAAAGAAGCTTTAGCTTGCTTTTTTATGTATTTTTTCTTCCAGATGGTTCTAGTAACAGATTGTTAAAGAGTAAAGAAATAATTTGAAAAAATAAGTTCAAAGGTATGTAAATGAATGATCTAATTGTCTGATGTACTAAAAAAAGCACACAGGACCAGAAATGGACGTTGGAAGGAAGAACCTTGTAGCAAAGTAAAGAACAAGAGAAAGGGCTCTGGGGAATGGCAGGGGAAATAAGAGGTGGAACAACAAAGGCATCTACATGACCTTGTCACTTGTGTAGTGGTTGCAATCAGAAAGCATCTAAGAATAAAATGTGATCTATAGCGAGAGACACTAACTTGATTTAAGAAGAAGACAGTCACAAACCTTGTTCTTTTCCTGATTACTGCAATGTGTCATGCCATTAATATTTGAATAACATGGAAGTAAGTGAGGACGATAGGATGACTTATGAAAAAGTAATGAAAGAGTTTGAGACGAGCTGCAATCTCATGGAGAGTGGAACCTCTGGAAGTTTCAGGCGACGCAGCAGAAATAGAAAAGAGACTTTTATCATTGACTCAAAATTCCAACACATGACCAGTATAATGACACCAGAGATCAGATGATGATCTGGGAATACGGAGACAGAGGAGACTTCTCTGTGCAAAGGGATGCAGAGGAAAGCATGTAACAGTCTCCTGTGCAACTCAAACATGCAAAACAAATTCCACCACAAATTACAAGACAGGAAATGTCTCCAGGCATACCTCACAAATTTATAAAAATGACGTGAGACTTTAGCACCAACTAGTATTTCAGAAATCCTATATAGATTTTTGAAGTGTTTTAAAGGTTTTAAAGACCTGAGAGAAGTAAAGTTTGAATCAGAAATTCAAGATAGTACAGAAAGAACAGAATGGGGGGGAAGAAAGACTAGCTCTGTGCTGCAAGAACGGCCTAACAGGGCTAGCCAGTGCAGGAGAAGGAAATGCATTAATCATCTCTGACTAGACAGAGGGACCAAGTATCTTTGAAAATGTTCACTTTCATATTTTATATTGGAGAAATGCTGAAGTTCTGCAACGTTTCAACCAGGTTTGGAGCACTGCCACCATCAAAGGCCACAAATTAAACCTTTTACAGCAAGGAATCATCCGCTTCTGAAGGTCATAGCCCTGTTGGATACCCAATCCTATCTCTGACACATAGACGTGTTTTTTCTTGTCTGTGGTATTTATTTCTTCATCTTTTTTTGCAAGGTCATCATTTGCAAGGCTTTTCTGTTACTGAAGGAATCAGTGAATAAATCTCTTGTGAATATAAGAGTCTTTGCTCTGCTGTCTACATTTTAGCAGACATGAAAATATGACAAATCAGAGCACCTAAACTTTGGTTTATGTTATAGGATTATATATATCATGTGTTACATGACCATCCTTTACAATTCTACCAAAATACTTCCATGCTGGCCGATAAACTTTGTCTCAAACATGGCTCTGCCTCTAGAGCTACTCATACAGAACAATGTTTTTCCCAAGAACAATGGGAAGCTACTTGGAACCCTTTGATCTCATTTCATGAAAGAACTCTGCATGGAGTCCTGATGAACTTCGGAAGTGGAAGCTGATGTATTGAGCCAATATAGCATTCCAATATGCAGAGTACCAGTTTATAATAATTACTTTTGCATCTGCATTTAGACAACCACATGTAATTACCGAAGTGTACACTTTGCTCTCAGCAATGGCATGCAATTTCCATTAGTGGTCTTGGCAGTCATGCACATGCATTACAAGACCTCTAAGTAATCTGTAGCCCCTTGTAATTAAATTCAAAAAGAATTACAGCCAGAAGAACATAGTGAATAATTCACAACCAATAACTTGTGTGATGAATTTAACCCATTTTTATGCACGACAGCACGACCAGGTAGTCTATCGGATTTTATGTATTGAGTAACTTAATTATTGCTTCGCTCATCTGCAGTCCTTTTGCAACTTTTTGCAAACTATTTCCAAGTTGCTGCTGGAATTAGATTTTACATTAGGAATTTGAAGAAAAGATGGTGAAAATTTGAAATGTTAGGCTTATCTCTATGTGAAGTCACCTGTTTGAAAGAGTCTGCTAGTAATCGAAGAAGAAACCACTTCATTCCATGACTCAGTATCTTAAAACAGTTTTCACTTGGATTATTTGAAAAGCATTACTTTCATTCAGCAGTAAAGTCTTATCACTGGAAAACTGAGGAGTGTTACACAATTGAAAGGAGCCTCCTAGGTCTTTGCATCACGTATTTGTATTGAGAGTTATCACTACATTAAAGTGAAAAATGCTGTTATTTTTAAACAGCAAGATGTTCGTTTCTCAATCACTGTTGTACAGGACACATTTTTAATTGGAATTGGATTAACTGCTCTTTAATTATTCAAAAATTGTTGCATGAAAAGATGGTTTCATTATGTAATTAAAAAAATATTTCAGTTGGAGCTTTTTATGAACGTTTTAATCCAGATGGTTATAAATGAAGTATTACACAGCTAGTCACTTCAGATACTTGATAATTCCTGTGTCCTGTGATGAATAAAAATTAAATCCTTCAAGCCTTGATACAATAAGGCATCAATAATGTGTGACAAGTTCACATCATTTCATAAATAAATTTGTTTCTGTAAGACATCAAAAGCTCACATCCCCTAAAGTTAGAGGAGTTCCTTTCCATCAGCCAAGATATTTTGAATGACCAGTGCAGTTGCTAACTCAAGGAAACAGAAAACATGCTTGCCCTTAAGTATGACAAATTCCTTTAAAAATCATATTTAATTCGAGTGAAAAGAAACCACAAGTAATTAACCATAGCAAGATATTATCATATATCCAGAGGGAAGCCACAAGTGCAAACCCTAGGTCTAGTATTTAAAGTCACACAGAGATGGAAGTCATTATTTTCAAGGTCTTTCTTGTTTCAGTTTCCCTTTTTTTTTTAATAAGTCTGAAACAAGCCTTGGGAGTCTAATTTATAATTAATTTCTATTATTAGCAAGTCATTTCATCTTCTTTGGAAATTGGAATTTGATTCTATACTTTGTGAACCAAACTCCTGAGTTGAGGACTCTCTTCTCATGTCCGCCAAATATCACAGGCCAGGTAGCACCAAAGGAACAGTTATTTCCCTCATTTGTCTCATTTTAGGCATCCACTTCCCTCATTCTATGAGGCCACAGACAAACAGATAAGGAGGGCAGGAGCCAGAAAGGACAGCAGGAATTTTACAGAGACAAGGATTGTGCTGCTTTGAGACACAGTCGTAAAGAATTAGGAAAAACCCTGACAAAGCCTACTGCTTGTTGCAATGAAAAAAAGAGCAAATTGATTTTAAACCTCCTTTTAACTGCAAACAACACACAAAAAGACTACATAGCCAGATACTGTTTAAATTATCCTATTCCTTTATCTTAACATCTGTCTTTTCGTTTCAGGTATCAAGGCCATTTCAAACACTGAATGGATCTAAATGAACTGATGACTGTGGATGACTATGGTGCAGGAACGTGCCCTTGTGGCCAAGAAAGTCAGTGGCATCCAGGGATGCATTAGAAGGGGGAGGTTAATAGGTCTCCCCTTCTACTCTGTCCGGGTGAGACCACCTCTGGAATATTGTGTCCAGTTCTGGGCCCCTCAGTTCAAGAAGGAGAGGGAACTGCTGTAAAGAGTGCAGTGCAGAGCCACAGGGAAGATGAAGAGAGTAGAGCATCTTCCTCATGAGGAAAGGCTAATGGAGCTGGGTCTCTTCAGCTTGGAGAAGAGGAGACTGAGGGGTGATCTCACTAATATTTAAAATTATGGAAAGGTTGACTGTCAAGAGGATGGAGCCAGGCTCTGCTATCTGTATGATAGGACAAGGGGCAACAGGTACAAGCTGGAGCACAGGATGTTCAACGGAATCTTAAAGACAAACTTTTTCACTGTGAGGGTGACAGAACCCTGGCACAAGCTGCCCAGGGATGTTGTGGAGTCTCCTTCTCTGGAGACTTTCAAAACCAGTCTGGACACAGCCTTGTGTGACCTAATCTAAGCGACCCTGCTCTGGCAGGGGGATTGGACTAGATGATCTTTAGATGTGCCTTCCAACCTCTAACATTCCATGATGGTTCTGTGTGATTCTGTGACTTATGGCTTGGCTCTCACTGCTTTCGTAGCAAAGATGAAAGTGGTGTGTAAATTTTGCAGACACTGAATATGCAAGCGCAGGTACACGCATGTTACACACCTTCCACCTCTAATGCATGACATTTGCCTAGATCAAGGACACAATGAACACGGTCTCGTTCATTTCAAGGCACCAAAATGCTGACATTTCTACTGTGTGAAACCAAACACCCAAGTGCATGGTCAATTATCTGATAAAGTGGAATAAAATTATAAAAGAACTGTGTAAACTACTTTGCTTCTTATGATACAAGTGGAAGTAACTTTATCATTGCTTTTGAACTTCCACAAGGGTCAGGTTTTCACACTGGTTGAGCATTGCATGATTTGACAGAAAATGATGTCTTCAGTGTTCTTGTAAAGAACATTGTAAAGAATAAGACAATTATTTACCTGCTTTGAATACGTGTCACAAACTGTTTTCAATAAACTGAGTAAATGTGACATGACATCTTGCTGAAACTTCCTGGTGAAATAATAGCGAAATAGCAATTATTTTAAAGAATCTATTAAAAAAATCTATTTTAATGTTCTATCTTTGAGAAAAAAAAGGATGTAATGGTAATTCAATTACTTGATTATGAGTCAGGCTAATTATATTACTAAGATGTCTACTGGAAACCCATTAGTAAGTGAATAAATCTATCACAATTAGTGAATATATCAATTGCAAGTATGTACATAGACACTGAATTGTCTTTATTTTTGGCAAAATGGTTTCAGCAATATGGATCATGAAAGTTGAAGATTTTAGTTTTCCTAAATGACAAATCTGACACCAAAAAGATTATCTACAACAAATAAGGATTGTAGTAATGTATGAAATTACAAGACAAGTATTGCCAGTCCACGTTTAATAGATGATAGCAGAAGGCAGGCTGTGATCTCAGTAAGACATTAGAAAAGATCAATGCAGACAGCCCAGATATATGCAGAGACGACTAACACTTGAACAGGTGTAGAGTTGGAGTTCCATATCAAAACCTGTGGTTTTCCTCTCTTAACTGGAATAACTTTTGCTTTCAAAAACAAGTAACCAAAGCCCTGTGAAGCTGACGGTCTCATATTTTTTTAGATCAGACTTTGATGACTCTTCCTCTCTTGAATCTCTTTTCACAGTATACATCTCAGGTACAAATCCTCACCATGACGGCACTAGTGTCATGCCAGTAGGTTAAAGTCTCTGTTTCACTGCAAAAACATCACTTGCAAAAACTACTCGGAAACTGAAACTAGCAATGCTTGTGGAAACGATGGTAAGAAGTATTGTACAACACTTCCCCCTAATAGTCCGTCTGCCATTGCCCATGACTGTCACTGTTTATTCAGTATGACTTTTGGGATTTGAGATTTTTTTCTCCTTCCTTTTTTTGAGATAAGATCTGGCTGTGCCAGTGAGCTCTTGCACAAGACTGGAAATCACTAAGTTAGAAATAACAACGTCTTCACCAAGGGCATAGAGGCACTTTGTGAATTCATCTGGATAAATTAATAGTTTGCCTTGAACAGTTGCTTGAAGACTAACCACGGTGAATCGTCTGCAAACTGACAAAAATTGATTTAAAGATGTTTCTGTAAATCTCTTTTTCAAGTTTTATTCAAAAGTGGAAGTGTAAAATATGGATAGGATTATCCTGAAGTGGTGTTGAGTCTGTGTGACAAGGCAGTACTCCCACAGCTATAACGCAAATAATGAGTGTGGGTAGAATTAGTGCAGCAATTTACTGTTGGGGCACACTAAAGCTTAGTAAAAGCCTTGTCTGCTCTGGGACCAAATGTGTATCATAATATCTCACTGATTTTAAAGAGAGGATTAGAATTGATCATGTACAAGTCCCAAAGGGATTTTAAGA
>JAOXOE010000441.1:43716205-43728261 GCA_028565055.1 Phoeniculus purpureus
AGGGTGACAGAGCACTGGAAGGGGCTGCCCAGGGGGGTTGTGGAGTCTCCTTCTCTGGAGATATTTAAAACCCGCCTGGCCACGTTCCTTTGCAGCTGTATCTAGGGGATCCTGCTGTGGTGGGGGGATTAGACTAGATGATCTTTTGAGGTCCCTTTCAATCCCTAATGTTCTGTGATTCTGTGAAATGGGAGAGAAAAGGAGGGCAGCAGGGAGAGTTAGCCAGGTGGCTACCAGCAAAGCCCCAGATGCTCGGTAACCCGATGTGCTCAGACATGGGGTGGGTGACTTTAGTTCTAGGTTAAGTGTGTAACTTCTCTGCAGCAGCCTGGACCTAGATGTGGAAACTAATGCTTAGCCATCTGCTGGAAGACCTGTATTAATTGACTTGCATTAACTAACAGTATGGACTTCTGCAGAACTGCTTTACTAAAGAGCTCCTCTGTTTGACCCCATCCCAAAACTGCAGCTGTCTGTCCCCAGAAAGGAGGAATAAAGGCTCAACTCCTCCCTCTTGCAGATTTTCTGAGCAAACATCTGTTAGACAGAAGGTTTAGGACTGGGAGGGAAATGGAGCTCAGTATCAGACATCTCTCACCCAGTCCCCCTTTCAATGACTTGAGCAAGAGGTGGTGCCAGAAGGTGATCCCTCTTATCTACCTCAAGGTAGCTCCTTGCAAGAATCTTCCTCTGTGGTATGCATGGCTCTGCAGACAGAGCCCAAAGATTAGTTTAATCTAGACAAGTGAGATTTAGATGGCAGGAGATGGGTGACATCAATCCTACACCTTCGGGATGAGGATTTACAGACGAATCAGGAGCCTACAGGTGGGAACAGGCAGAAAGGGATGTTATTAACAGTACACACGTGCCATCCTGACACCCATCCCAGAGCTTCACAAACCCTTTTAGATCTTTCCACCTTCAGAACACCTACACTTCAGCCTAACCTGCTCTCTAAAATGGATTTCTCTTATTTATTTGTAAACTGGGGACACTAAACATCACAGACAGCACAAACCCAAACCATTCTCATCCATCACTGCACAGAGTTTTTTTGGTAGAGCATGATTAAAAAATGGAGTAGACATTTATAAAGCTGACAAGATGATCCAGAGCAATTATAATAGTTGATGATTATACAAAAATATTGTGGAAGGATTATTAAAACTCCTGCTTCAGGGCAGAAAACGTATCTTTCCGTGGAGCTGGAGAGCAGACTATCACGTCTCTGTCTACTGCACTTGGTTCTTCATGCACTCCTGGGAAATGTCTTTGGCTGGCTCTTCTCTTAAGGACAGACATGAGTCCTGATCCAAAAGGACAGCGTGTGTGTTTTCAACATTGTTCGCATCTCTAAGGCATCAAAAGGAGACAAAACCCAACTAGGAGACCCATAATGCCGTCCAAGCAGTAGGAAATCATGGAATTGAGGCAGAAAGGTAACGGAATCATGGACCAGGGGTGTTGGGTGACAGTCAGCTGATCAGGAGCCAGCAGGGTGCCCAAGTGGCCAAGAAGGCAAACAGCATCCTGGCCTAGATCAGAAATGGGGTAACCAGCAGGAGTGGGGAGGTGATTGTGCCCCTGTACTCTGCACTCGTGAGACCACACCTTGAGTATTTGGTCCAGTTTTGGGCACCGCAGGATCAGAAGGACATTGAGGAGCTGGAGCAGGGCAAGAGAAAGGCAATGAGGCTTTAGAGAGGGCTGGAGAGTAGGCTTTGCTGAGAACAGCTGAGGGAACTGGGGTTACTGATTCTAGAGAACAGGCTGAGAGGAGACCTTCTTGCTCTCTACAGCTACCTAAAAGGAGGTGGTAGCCAGGCTGGTGCTGGTCTCTTCTCCCAAATTCCTAATGATAGGATGAGGGGAAATGGCTTCAAGTTGCCTCAGGGAGGTTTAGACTGGATCTTAGGAAGAAGTTCTTTCCTGGGAGAGTGGTTTGGCACTGGAACAGGCTGCCCAGGGAAGTAGTGGAGTCCCCATCCCTGGAGGTGTTTAAAAACTGAGTAGCTAGAGCACTTGAGGCCATGGTGTAGAGGTTAGAGAGCTGTTGGGCTGAGGGCTGGACTTGCTGATCCTGGAGGTCCTTTTGAGCCAGGATGAGACTATGATTTTATGACTGTAGTTGGAAGGGTACTGTAGGATTGAATCTAACCATTCCCCCAGCACTTCCAGGTCTCCACTAACCCCTGTCCTTCACCTTACATCTCCACAGCTTTGCAACCCCTCCTGCACATCAGCCCAGAAGCCTCCTTTTCTACAGAGCTGTCTCCTGGCATAAGGACAAACTCCTCTGTTTCTGTTTAAGCCTTGCAGAGATCCCTCACAATTCCATGAAGAGGTTTAATTCAGCAGTGTAATTTATTATTTCCTACTGTTGTAGTCTTCTAGGTCATATTTAATCTCATATTTGTTTAATTCTGTTGTCTTCATTCTTATTCATCTCTTCTCTAAGCTGAATACTCTGGTTTTTTTAAAACTAAATATAGTCTGATTTTGTTCAATTTTAGCCCCAGAGCTCCATCTGTTCCCACCGTTAAACGCCAGCACACAGGTTAGTTCCGAGAGACCAGCTCACACAGACACAGAGTCACAGATTGTCTGCGACCGAACAGGCCTTTGAGATCATCATAGAATAATCACGGCTGGAAAGGACCACAAAGATCATCAAGTCCAGCCCTCAGCCCAACAGCTACCTAACCCCAACACCATGGCCTCAAGTGCTCCAGCTACTCAGTTTTTAAACACCTCCAGGGACTCCACCACATACCTGGGCAGCCTGTTCCAATGCCAAACTACTCTCTCAAGAAAGAACTTCTTCCTAAGATCCAATCTAAACCTCCCCTGATGCAACTTAGGGCCATTTCCCCTCATCCTATCATAAGGAATTTGGGAGAAGAGACTAGCACTAGCCTGGCTACAACCTCCTTTGAGGTTGCTATAAAGAGCAAGGTGGTCTTCTCTCAGCCCCTTCTTCTCTAGACTCAGTAACCTCAGTTCCCTCAGCCTCAAGGTCTCAGCTAGATGACTATCAGCCATGAGGAACAATGAGATGAAAGTTTGACTATCCAGGCTTGGCAAGGAGACCATCTCCCAGACCGAACCTTCCCCCTAGGCAACCTGCACAGCGGAAACCTCCTTTTAAGTCTAACAGCGGTAACAAAACTCACAGTCAAACAACAGCAAACCCCATAAATATTTCTAGGGGTGAGTGTCTGGAATGAGCTTTCCAAACCTCCTATCTAAGGCCAGAGCTCAAAGGCACTCTGCACAAGGGGCTCCTGAGCAACAGCCCCACATTTCAAAGTCACGGTGGGTTTGCTAGGGCACAAAGGCAGCCGCAGTGCTGCTGTGAGCTCTTCCCCATCAAGAACAAGGCGCTACTCATGACGAGGGGATCCGCCAGGGTCCCCATTCACATTGCAGCTGCAGCCTTTTGAAGGGGCCATCAATGCAGAGGCTTTCGTGTGCTTTCGTGTGCAGGGGTTGCCTCTGTGGCTACCACGGGCTGCAGAGCCAGGCTGGGAATTCAATGACGCGGACAATCAAGTGCTATGGGCAGTACCTCGGGTCACTCACCATACATGGCACTGCTGCACAGGTCCCCATAGAGGATTTAAACCCCTTTTTTTAATCTCTCACCAGGTGTCCAACAGGCACAGATCTTGTACAGATGGAAAGGAGTGATAAAACTGGGCTACACCCCAACCCCAGCCATGCAGAATTTATTACCCAGCATTAACACATTCTAGCTTTGATCAATGACTGGGGTAATTCTCACACCCAGCCCAAAGCTCGCAGTCATTAAGTCCATCCTTACACACCCTTAGCAATAGCAGTTTACCAAGAATCTTTGACAGAACGACCCACAAAACACTCCCAGTTTAAATGGAGCTGCCATGGGATCATCCACAGGGAGACTAGAAACAGCTTTTAATTAATAATGGGATGAGGGCTGGACCGGAGGTCGTTTCCAGCCAGGATGATTCTGTGATTCTGTTCTATGCAAGAAGCAGAGTCTCTGCTGCTACCCAGACTGGGTTTCTCTGTTCCTGGTTTTTCTGTGTGCTTTGGCGTCCCTGAGAAATCCAAATCAGTACAAAATCATCTAAACCAGGACAGACGCTACACCGGGTGGAAAAAGTGTTCTGCCATCGAAAAACACACTCTAACACCAAAATGTGTTGAAACCACAGTGAGACAGACCTCTGTGTTCCAGCTGGGTCTATGGAGTGGAATAAATGTCACCACTGGCTTTAGGGATTACTGGAGATGCCGAAGAAAACTAATACTTTAATAACAGCATCAGAGTAGAGGCAGGAAGTCATGTCCTTGACAACTCACTCATCTATGATGAATGGAAATGAAAGCACGTTATTTCCCCCCGTTTGGTGAATTATTTTGCACGCGGGCTGAGGCGCTAGAACATAATTGAATTATACTTTCCCCTATACGGGTGTGCATGCATCTGTTTCATCTGCAGCCATGATTTCTTGCAGGAACACGACGCATACAGTCCCAGCGACACCCGTTATGAATAGTCCCTTTCAATTCACAGCTAAAAGAGAGACCATCTGAGGTCCCTGCTGGGCCAGGAGCAGCAGTTCTCTACTTATTTACACAATGAAGTTCCAAACCAAAGGGATTCTCATTCTCAGCTGAGGCCCAGATTTGGAATTACATGAGAAACAAATTCTTTGCTGTGAAGGTGCTGAGATGCTGGAACAGGTTGCCCAAGGAAGTTATGGCTGCCCCACCCCTGGTGGTGTTGAAGGCCAGGTTAGATGAGGCCCTGAGTAATGTGCACTAATGAAGGTGTCTCTTCCTCTGCAGGGGGGTCAGAACTGGATGCTCGTCAAGGTCCCTTCCAAAGCTGGCCATTTTAGGATTCTATGATTTGTACTTGATTGTGTTGCCACAGCACCCTGCAGCGTGATAGGACCTCTCTTTTCTTTAGTAATCCCTGTGAAACACAAAACCTTAAAAAAACCCTAATCAAATAGGCAAAACCAACCCTAAACCCCAGCAGCAACCCCTGCCCCACTGGAATGTGCTGCCTGGAGAGAGATAAATTTTAAAAAGTCCCAATTCTTTTCAGTTTCCACTTGCAGCAAAACGAAAGGTCTTAAAAGTAAAGTGGAAATGACTCTGGCTGGGCATCCCACCCAGAATGGAAAGGGATGAGGTTGCAGGTGAAGAAGAGACGGGACTTACAACAAAGAAATAAAGCAAAGAATTAGATCCATATTTAACCAGGTCCATTTTCAGCTGGACTCTGTATGGCCCTACAGATGTGACCAAGCTGGAGCACTAGTCCAGGTACTCATAACCCACTCCCTGTCCTCTCAATCCTCAATACCTCCTTTTTTTTCACTCCTCCACCTTTTTCCCTGAAATCCTCTGGTTCTCACCCAATGAGGCCGCAGCTCTGATGACTCAGATCTCTTTATTCTGCTCTGCCTGGCTGCTTTTCATCCCGCAGCAGCAGCACTTTGATGACTGCGCTGTGCTCACGATGCTGATCCCGCACAGATGGGGCATTGAGAGCTCCAACCGGGAGGAAGGGAGGCGGATCCGTTTGCTATTCAGAGCACTTCCTCACTGGTTACGCTCTGGAGACGACTACAATAGCTCACAGCTCCCACACTGTATCAACTATTCATTCTGTGGACATTTTATCAAGAGGGTATGAAGGGAAAGCTGGATCCTCCCTTTCACAGTCGAGCTTAACCCACTCATGGAAGCAGCCCCTTCATCACTATATTTAGAAGTCTGGTGCTGCCTGGGCTAATTTCAGCCACCCGAAAGTTGAGCATGCAATCTGAGGTCAGAGTAGCTGGGTGAGATGTGAGCACCCCTACAGGACAATTCCTGTTTTCCAAAAATAGATGGGATTAATAGTGCAGCCAGCAGGAGTAGGGAAGTGATTGTCCCCTTGTACAGGACACTGGTGAGGCCATAACTTGAGTACTGAGGTCAGTTTTGGGCACTTCGGTACAAGGAGAACATTGAGGGGGTGGAGCAGGTCCCAGAGAAGGGCAACAGGGTTGGAGAAGAGTCTGGAGAACAAACATTGTGAGGAGTGGCTGAGGGAGCTGGGGCTGGTTAGTCTGGAGAAACTACCAATCCCACCACTAAACCCTGTCCTTGAGCTCCAGATCTCCATGACTGTGAAACATCGCCAGGGATGGTGATTCAACTCCCTCCCTGGGCAGCCTGTTCCAATGGCTGAAGACCCTTTCCAGGAAGAACTTTCTCCTCAGGGTCAACCTAACCTTCCCCTGGGGCAACATGAGGATGTTTCCTCTGGTCACGTCCTTTGTTCCTTGGGAGAAGAGACTAACTCCCATCTCTCTAGACCCTCTTCTCAGGTAGTTGCAGACAGAAAAAGGTCTCCCCTCAGCTCCTTCTCTTCTTCATGCCCCGGTGGACAGGACCAGAGCCCTGCTCCAGTCAGCCCCTGCTGCTGGCAGCCAGACATCAGTAGGAACAGGTTTAGTCCTAGCACATTCTGCTATGAGGAACAGGACTGGGACACTTCTTGGGGTCCTTCACAGCGTGATTTTCTGTTATCTCTTTGAGCTATAGCATTAAAAACACCCCTATTCCACATTCAGCTCAGAGCACACAGCTGGTTCTGTTTCTTATCTGAGGATTTCAAGCCCCTTTAGGTGCAGCATCATCCCTCGCTGTCACTCAGGCCATGCTAAGAGCAATGATTTATACATCATTGCTCATTCCAAACGAGAGTGTTCCCTTCACACTGCGTTGTCTGCATAAAGGGAGGCAAAGCAAGTTTATTGTGGCAGACGTTTGCTCAATGAAGGGATTCAAGGTGAATTAAGCCTTCTTCAGTTTGCTTCCTCTCACACACCCCAGACAGACCAGCAGCTCCAGCTGGGATTTGAATGAACTATGACTTGCAGATGAAGAACCACACAAGAACTTTGGCTTGATTAAAGATACTGCTGTGGAATGTTTCTGTGGTGGAGGCTGCCAAATATCAGCCACAGTATTTGGTACCAACCGACACCTACACTAAGCAGCCTGAACAGGTTGCTAATCACAAACTAACATGAGTTTTCCACTTAATCTGTGCCCCCAAAAACGCTCTGTAGATCAACATACAAGAAATACTAGAGGTAGCCCAGCATTTCAGGGGGCTTGTGCGTCACTATAAAGATTTTTCTCTGACACTGAAACAACAGACACTCTTACAAGGTTCCATTCATGTTGTTAGCACACCTGGACACTCAGATGCAAAGATGCAGCTAAAGTTGCATTTCCCAGCTCTAGAGGTTAAGGAGTATCTCATATGCAAACTGGTGACAGATCTTAACACCATCTGCCAATAATTCAGGTCTGGAATAACACAAACCTTTTATCTTGTACAGGAAACCACCCTGCACCTGCTAAGCAGCTTCAAAATGAAGCCCCTCCTGACCAGTGTATGGTCCAGGCTAAGGCAGGGCAGTTTTTCATAGAATCATAGAATGACCAGGGTTGGAAGAGACCTTAAAGATCATCCAGTTCCAACTCCACTGCACAGGCAGGAACACCTTCACTAGAGCAGGTTACTCAGGGCTCCAGACAACCTGGCCTTCAACACTGCCAGGGATGGGGCAACCACAACTTCCTTGGGCAACCTGTTCCAGCATCTCAGCACCCTCACCGTAAATAATTGGTTCCTCATGTCCTTCTCTTTTCAAGTCTGCAACATTTTCCCCTTGTCCTCTCACTGCCACTCGTGTCAAGAACCCTCCCTCAGCTTTCTTGTTGCCCCCTTCAGAGATTGGAAAGCTGCTAGAAGGTCACCCGGAGGCCTCATCTTCTCCAGGCTGAACGACCCCACCTGGCTCAGCCTGTCCTCATGGGGAGGTGCTCCAGCCGTCAGATCATTTGAGTTGCTCTTTCATCAGTTCTTAGATAGACAATGACAAGCTGAATTCAAATAACTTCCAAACTAGGCTTCTCCAGCCTGTTGAGATCCCTAGTATTGACCACCACTCCCCATTTGGTACCCAAGAGCTTGCCAAAAGTGCCTAGAGTCCCGTCATTTTGGTCATTAATAACTATGCTGCACAGCATTGCTCCTGGTTTTGATCTCTGAGGGATGATGTGAAGAAATTGTTGGTCATTATTCAGCACTTCAAACCCGGAGGTCCACCCAATTTTCCACTAATCCTTCACAGCCCACAGATTTGGCTATGAGAGAATGATAGGAGATCACACCACAGCTCTTCCTAAAGGCATGGCAAGGGGATGAGAAGGCACAATGCAGGCATCATGGTGGTGATTTCAAAACACTCGTAAGTAGGAGCAAGATATGAGAAAGGCCAGGTTGGATGGGGGCCTGAGCAGCCTGTTTCTAGTGAAGGTGTCCCTGTCTCTGTAGGGTGATCTTTAAAGTCCCTTCCAACCCTGGCTTTTCTGTGATTCTAAGATTAAGGTGCTCAGGGGCAGCTCCTGTGAGAAGACTCATCCTGCAGCACTGTGCTCCCTCTACCCCAGGACCTTTGCTGCTCTGCTTTCTGTGTTTCCTGCAGTTTCAAGCCTTGAGGACTACCTGGAGGAAAAGTGTCACTGGTTTGAGACACACCGGTGCACCAAGAGCTCTGAGAGGGTGAAGAACATGAATGCAAAGAAGACACACGTGAGTGCCATGCAAGAATCCTCTGCGGAAGACACAGGCCAGTAACAACCCCAAAATTGTTCTTCCCCATTAGAACAATTAACCTCTGGGATAATCTCCCAAGGGAAGGTGTCAATGGCCCTACATGGGGCAGTTTTCAGACCCAGCTGGACAGGCTGCTGGGACAGATAATTTAAGCTCTATTTTTACCTCAAGAGGTTGGACTAGGTGATTCTTGAGGTTCCTTCCAACCTGAAATCCTATGAATCTATGAAAAAAAAAGTCCTATGGGTAGAGTAGGAGCCAGAAGCAGGACCACATCAACTTTGAGGCAATGCAAACGAGGAACATGGGAAGTGTGGAGGTTGTGACTCAGAGTGACACCCGCCCTCACAGCTGCTCCTCTTCCAACTGCACAGATTCAAGCACTTACACAGAGAAAATTGCCAGGGTTCCTCCTCCCTGTCAGACTAACCCCTTGGCTGTACTGCAAAGCAGCTGTGTCTGGTCTTACAACTCCTGCTTGCAGCATCATACTCAAATTAACTGCGACATGCTGATTTTAAAGGGACTCGGTCTACTAAAAACAGCCCAGAGATGCAAAATTAGTCCCTTTGCTGTTCTTCCTCACATCTTGACTTCTATTTCTGTTCCTGTCGCTCACCAGCAATCTGCCAGCAGGTGAAGTGCTTCTGCTTCCCTTCAAACTTCTCATGTCTTCAGATAATAAATGCACAGGGTAATGGCTGTCTCCAGATACAAAGAGAGTATGGGCTCAACAAGTGCCTCTCCCTGCTGCTGTTCAGTATCGCTGCTAACTGTTAGCTTGGGCCTTGGCAGCTGATGGGTCTCATACTCCTGAGACATCCCAGCTTCTCCCATTATAGCACCTACTTGGGCTTTTTGTGCTTTCAGTTTGTCTGCACTGGAACAAAGGAATCCGCATGTCTGAGGAATGGTGTCACCTGTACCATGCCCAGCATGCACTGCCGTGGACACATTTGTCTGATGGTGCCAGCTTGACTACCCTTCTAATTATTCAAGAAGGACACAGAAAGTTTCCTTTGGGTGGGTTCTACTGCAGTAATTGAGTGCTGCTCTGGTGATGCCACAGTGCACCAGCCAGATGGACAACAAACAGGTCATAGGGACATGCTGGTGGGTGGCATCAAACAGAAACCTGGACTAGTCACCCGCAGACATGTCCGGTGTTCCTCAGCTGCTCTGCTCCGGTGCGAGCACAGGAATACAGATGCCCCTGCTGTCCCTGCCCTGTCCTTACTGTCAATCCAGAAATCCAGAAGAAGCTGAAGGCTCCTCCTTGGCACAAAGCCACGAGGACATCAGAAATGCAAACTGCAGATAAAATTCTAAGTTCTTCGTAGAAAGGTCAATACCTCAACTCTCTTTGTTCATTTGCTGCCTGCCCTCAGCACCCCAAGGCACTTGCTGTTAAGGCATAACCTATCATCTGGGCTGAAGCTTTCACACATTACAGCATCTCTTGCAGAACCAGCTGCCAGAAACTGCTCCTCTGAAATATCTAATAATTTAGACATTTATGCTAAGAACTTTGCTCTTTGGCATCAGGTTTACAAACCATTTCAGACACATCCTCTGCTCATCCTGGACACAGAGTCACAGAACATTAGGGATTGGAAGGAATCCCAAAAGACCATCCAGTCCAATCCCCCACCACAGTAGGATCCCCTAGATGCAGTCATACAGGAACATGGCTGTGTGGGTTTTAAATGTCTTCAGAGAAGGAGTTTCCTCAACCCACTTGGGCAGCCCCTTCCAGTGCTCTGTCACACTTACAGAGAAGAAGTTCCTTCTCAGATTGATGTCGAACCGCCTCTCTTCCAGCTCACACCCATTTCCCCTTGCCCTCTCATTAGATGCCAATGAGAAGGGGGTTGTGGAGTCTCCTTCTCTGGAGACATTTAAAACCTGCCTGGGTATGTTCTTGTGAGACTTGGTTTAGGTGATTCTGCTCTGGCAAGGGGATTGGACTAGATGATCTTTCAAGGTCCCTTCCAATCCCTAATGTTCTGTGATTCTTTGAGAAGAATCTCCTTTAGGAGAGCTAAAATCTATCAATAACATCTCTCCTGGAACCAGCATTCCCAACCACACTTCTTGTGATCAATCAGTGCATGAAGCTCTTGAGATACTTAACCCCAAAGAGAGGAAGATACCCAACTGACTGCTCCATCAGGGTCAAGGCCAAAGAAAAGAACAAATGCCATCACACTGAGACTACTGCTAAATGCCTCGTTATCCTCAAAGCATTTCCACTACTGGAATAGTTTCATTTGAACCAATTAAAATGGAAAGAAAATATTTCTGCTAAAAATCAATTTAAGAAATCAATACCTAAATCAATTTAAGAAGATATCAAACCAGTCACACAGGTTCAATCATTTAAATCAATGCAGGGATATAAGAAGGTTTATTTTTTTCCCTAAATATTTTGTTGATGAAAAATAGTTAGTTTGCAACAAAACATCGAAGGAAGTACTTGAGTCTTTCTCTTTACTCTATGTTCAGCCTTGACTGGGATGCCCCTTCCTCTTACCTTGCTGCAGCATCTCTGAAGTCTATTACAGACTGGTTTGGGTGGAGGGACCTCAGAGCTCACTCAGTGCCAGCCCCTGCCATTGGCAGAGACACCTCTCACCAGACCAGGGTGCCCAGGGCCCCATCCAACCTGGCCTTTGACCCACCCAGGGATGGATCAGCCACAACCTCCCTGGGCAGCCAGTTCCAGGGCCTCAGCACCCTCACATGGAGGGGTTTTTTCCAATATCTAATCTAAACCTACCCTCTTTCATATCACATCCAGAACAATGAACTTCTCTGACACTGGAGAGGGGAAATTTAAATCCTAATACAAAATTCAGAAAGTGAAAAGTAGAGACCAAGAAATCAAAACTCTTCCTGAAATCCTAACTTTGGTGGGGGGAAAACACCTGAAAACAGTCTCTTCAATCTTCTTATGCACAGCTCCTACTGTACAGTCCCTTGTGATTTAAGCAAGAGGACACCACCAAAACCCAAAAGACCACAGGGACATCAAATGACGTAGACCCACCTGTTTTATTGGAGAGTCGGAAGGACACCATCTTGTCTGGGATGCTGCAGACATTCCTCACCGAGGCGATGCAGCTATAATTCGCATAGTCCTGAGGTCGGAGGTTCTTAAGCTTCAGGATCTTTGTTTCTCCCTGTGTGCAGGAGACAGTGTTAAATGAGGGAACTGAGTCAGAGGAATGAGCATGATGGGGGAGACACCGCGACTGGTTTTCAGGAGGCAAAGGGATGAAACAGAGATGGCCAATTGTAACGGGTTGAAACTAAGAAAACTGCTTTGCTCCCAGGTTTTAAGAGGAAAGGAAACCAAAGCAGTCAGGTCTCA
>JAOXOE010000441.1:43735450-43745970 GCA_028565055.1 Phoeniculus purpureus
CCAGCCCCTCCAGAAGAGGCAACCCAGGATCAAGTCACCATATATCAGAGGGGCACAGGGTCTGTGTCCCACACAACCCCTTCCCTCACACCGGGCATCTCCACTCCCAGCCCCTCCAGTGCCCCAGGGGCTCACACTTTGCGGGGAAGGCAGTCAGGGCATCCACAGGAGCGATGCTCAGTGCCAGCCCTGCCAGCATCAGCCCCATTAGCATCTGGGGGAAGGAGAAGGAAGGGCAGCTGTACCCCACAGAAAAGGAAGAAAGCTAGGCTGGCATTAGCAAGGGCAGAGCAACAGCGAGGTGGGAGTGGGGGGTTGCAAGGAGGGGACCCTGTGTGCAGGGTCAGCAGCTGATGCAAAACACTGACCCTTCCCACCGCAACCCCATGGGGTGCCCCTCTGGGCAAGTAGCCCCTTCCTGAGGGGTTCCCAGTGCCTGGAGCCCTCTGGGGCAGTAGAACGAGCCCCCCCCAGCCTCCCCCCAGTACGGTGCCTACCTTGTCGCCAAAGGTCTGTGCTGTCCTGTGGCTTTGACACACGCTAGGCATGGGTGAGCGTGTATTTAACTGGGCTGGGAGCCGGTGGGGGTGCCCCAAGGTGAGGCCACAGCACACAACATCCCTGCAGTTCTCAGAAGAGGAGAAAGCTGTACTGGGAATAACTGGGAGCTGGGACCCACCCTCAACCCCCGACTCATCGCCGGCACTTCCAGACTGGGGGTGCCCTGAGGAGGTAGGGATGGACTCCCCTGGGCAGTGCTGGAGCCCTGGGGCTGGCTGGGGGTCTGCACAACTCGGAGAGACCCCTCACACCACTACTCACAGCTCCTGCGATGGGGCGAGCTGGGCAAAGAGACCCCTAGTGTCTGGAGGGGGAGGAGGAGGGGAGCAGATTTGGCTCTTGAGTCCCTGCTGAGGCTCATGGGGGGCTGCACCCAGCCAGACACCTGCTCTCATCCCTTCCCTCCCCTTCCCAGTCCATGCAGATGCCCCAGCCCCCTACCCAAGGGTTGCTCTGCCCCTTGGGATGGGGACATAGGGGGCAACCATGGCGACCAGCACCCCTTCGCACATCCCCACAGCCCAGTCTGCACTGGGCATCGGCTCAGGGTGAGGGGACAGGGCGGGCTCCAACCCCAGGGCCAGGCTGGGGGTGCCAGCTGCTCCCATCCACGTATGTTCTGGGGTTCCTAGAAAGCGAAGGGGAACTTGGAGCTTGGCGGAGGCTGTGGGGAGACCCAGCCCTCACCTTCCCTCGACGTTCGAGGTGCTGTGGGATCGCGCAGTGGAGCCTCCCGGCCCCTTTCCAGGAACAGCAGAGTCCTCCCCCCGCCACGCATGGGATAAGGAGGGGAAGAAGACGACACAGGGGTTCGGCCAGCACCCCATGCTGAGGAGGTCTGTCCTGGGGCACAGCCTCTGCCCCAAGACCCCAGGAACGACTCAGCCCTTGGGCAGTGTCAGGGAATAAGAAGCAGAGCTGGAAAGTAGTAGGGGACTCCAAAGCAGGATAGGGGACCCTAGGGGAGGGGAAGCACCCACACCCTGCCCTGTGCTGGGGGGAGCAGGAGCTGCTGCCCCCGCCCGATCCTGGCCACAGCTTCCCCTTTGCTTCTGCAGAAGGACTAGTGGCTGCGCTGGGGAAGACCCGGGCAAAGGGCAGGGCTGCCCTCAGTGTGTCAGTATGCCTGGGCCAGGGGCTTGGTGCCCACTGCGGGGGTGGCCACAAGCCACAGCAGGATGGCTCATGGCAGAAACCCCCTGTGAGGAGATGGAGGGGAGGTGCCTGGAGCAGGAAGGGGGTGCAGATCTGCATGACCCATAGGAACATCACTGGAGGCAGGGCCCCACCGTGGGACCCCAGAGCCCACCCTCCCCTGCCCCTATAATCACAGACACAAGACCAGGGGCAAAGGTCACAAAACTTTATACAGGAGAGACCCACGAGTGGCCCCTTGACCCCTCCATGAGCTCAAGCAGGTGTAGGTGGAGCAGGACAGGGAGGACTCCAGTCTCTGCTTCTCTCAGGGTAACGGAGCCCAAGCAAAGGAGACCAGCGCAACTCCCCAGCCCCAGGGCCAGCACCCCCTGACCCGGGCTCTGTCTCCTGAGGAGAAGCCCATGCTGGTGCTGTGCCTGCTGGCTCCATGAGTGGCACAGATCTGCACCTACATGTCCCCCTAGGACTGTGTCAGACCCTGCAGCAGCAGCAGCACAACCTCCCCATGGAGGGGCTCTTCCATCCCTGGGGGTCACAGCCAAGCCCAGACAGCTCCGAACATGGGGTCTGGGGTGGCTCCAGCTCACTGCAGCACACAGACCTCCCTCTCTTCATTCTCATCCTCATCCCTGCCGCTGGCTGCCTCCTCTGGAGAGTCTGGTGCTGTCACCTCCTCTGCCACCACCTTCTCCCGCAGCTCCATCAGCAGGTCGCGGCTCTCGCTGGGCGGCAGATTGCTCAGGTAGTACTGGGGTGCCAGTTCCACCAGCCTGTGGAGATGAGAGGGGCGTCAGCCATCCCTGGGGCCCCCTGGCATCACACCCTATGACTCCAGAGCCACACAGCCCTGGGCACAACCTGTCCCCTAAGCGCTCACATCTGGGGCTGGATCTCGGAGACGATGCGCAGGCAGTTGTCCTGTGAGATGGTGAACTCGTGGTACAGCACCCAGTGGGGCAGGCGCCGGGGGGGCTGTCGCAACACGTAGCAGCACGCTGGCGGCAGATGGGCCACGTGCTTGTGTGTCAGCATCACGTAGTTGCCGGAGCCGTCGATGTCCCGGGCTACCTGGGCAGAGAGCAGAGCAGGAGGGCAGCGGAGCTGGAGGTAGCACCCTCAGTACCCTCAGCCAGGCCCCTTGCGACGCTTCCAGCCCACCTTGAGGAAGTACCCGGAGATGAGGGCACGCTGGATGTTGAGGACGTTGGCATCAGTGCCAAAGGCAGGTGGCGAGATGGGCAGCTCAATTCGCCGCATGGCCTCCAGCAGCTCTGCCCGCACGATGCCTGCCAGCCGCAGCGCCTCGGCGCTCAGCGCCAGCTTGCGGCACCAGCCCTCATCTGCATTGTCTGTGGAGAGAGTGGGGTCAGTACCATGGGACTGGCATGGCTGATCCCACAGAGCTTGTCCCCTCACTGTGGGTGATGGGGGGCTGGAGCATTTCCTGTGTGTGGCCAGGCTGGGGGATTCATCTGGAGAAGAGAAGATCCAGGGAGACCTTAGTGTGGTCTTTTAAGGCTTAAAGCAGGTCATGAGGTGTTAAGGGACATTAACGAGGGCTTGTAGGACCAGGGGGGATGCTTCAACTGAAAGAGGGAGATTCAGACCAGAGAGAAGCTGCTGAGGGTGGCGAGACCTTGGCACAGGGCATCCAGAGAGTGGGGAGAAGCCCCATTCCTGAAACCATCCCAGGTCAGGTTGGATCTTGGGGCTCTGAGCAACCTGCTCAAGTTGGGGGTGTCCCTGCTCAGGGCAGGGGTGGGACTGGAAGAACTTTGAAGGTCCCTTCAACCCACCCCAGTCTGGGATTCAATGACACAGCTGCCCCGAGAGCAGGGACTCCAGGCTGAAGCCCTCTTATTGCTAGGACAGGGTCACACAGGAGAGGGCAGAGGGTCCCCCGGGGAACAGAGCCTGGCACTCACGCTGCTGGAAGGCATTGAAGATGTTGATGAGGGTGAAGTGGTCACCGTGTGGGTGCAGCAGCGCCCGCCAGCGCAGGGCCACAGCCTCCTCCAGGTGTGTGGAAGGGGGCAGGAAGCAGGGGGACACTGGGGATGGCACAGAGAGGGGTTAGCACATGCCCCCGCACTGTGAGCAGAGCAGTGGGGTGCTGGGCCTCACACAGGGTACCTGTGAGCATGGCGGCCAAGCTGACCATCTCCTCGACGCAATCGAACTCGCAGGAGGCAATGAGCGCCTTGGCCAGCTGTGGGTCCAGCGGGAACTCCGACATGATGATCCCCACCTCCGACAGGTTTCCATCGTCATCCAGAGCAGCCAGGTAGTCCAAGTCCTCCAGCGCTTGCATCAGCGACTCAGGTGCTGTGGTGGGACGTCAGCTACCAGCCAGCCCTGCCCACTCCACTCCAACCCAACAGCAGAGACTGGCCCCAGCCAGGCTGCGGCTGTGACCCCAGCCCCACCTCACACTACCTGGCCTGTCAAGGAAGTCGCACTGGCCCATGTCGGCAATGTCCAGGCGCTTCAGCAGCAGCACCAGGCGGCTGAGGCTAGTCTCGCTGACATGGGGTGGGGGCCTGGGGGGCATCCGCTGCTCGTAGACGGTCAAGGAGTAGAGGCGAAGGCAGGTGCCTGTGGAAGCGGAGCTGTGAGCCAAAACGTGGGATGGGGAAGTTGCTGGGTGCCCAGTGAGGTGGGACGAGAGCCAACCCTGAGATGCTGGAGGGATGTCTGGGACAGCGGATCTCACCGTGGTGGCTGCCTGCGGCTCGCTGCATGCGCGACTCTGCCTGGCTCTGGCTGATGGGCCGCAGGACCTGGGACTCGGCCCGAATTCGGGGGTTGTAGACCTGCAGGCAAAGAGGATGTGAGATGAGACATCCCCAGACGAGCCTCTGGCACCTCCCGAAGATCCCCAGTGCCACCCCTTAGAACCAGGGAAATGTTTGGGTTGGAATAGACTCCAGATCAAGTCCAACCATTAACCCCACACATCCAGGTCCTCCCTACCCTCTGTCCTTCACCCCAAATCTCCACAGCTTTGCCACTCCTGCAAGGACAGGGACTCTCCCACCACCCTGGCCAGCCTGGGACAACACCTGCGGGGCAGAACTTGGTCCTCAGGGCCAATCTCAATCTCTCCCGGGCTCCTCCACAGTTCCATTTGTGCTGCAGCCCCTTCCCCAACCCTGTTGCCCCTCTCTGGAGACGCTCCAGCTCACAGAGCAGAGCCCACACCCCGCGGTGTCCTCTGGCTCACACTGCGCAGCTCCAGCCCCGAGTCGATGACAAAGTGCACAGGCCCCAGCGAAAAGGATGAGTCGGCCAGCCAGTGGGTGACAACAACCCTCCGCTCTCGGCTGCTCTCCTCCAGCACTTCATACACCTTTTGTGCTGCACGGCCAACACCGGGGTGCAGGGGCAACACCAGCAGTGGGCTCAGCCCTGGGTTTAGCGCCACGGCCTCAGTCTGGATGGCCCGGCAGCACTCGACGATCTCCTGCAGGGAAGGGTTGGGGAGGACGTGAGGGACACCAGTGCTGAGCCCTGCAGAGAAAGACCCCAGCCCCACATGGTGCCCCGAGACAGAGCAGCCCAACCTTCCCCAGTGTGGAGACCCCAAGTATCTCCTGCTCTGGAGAGATCCCAAACTGGCCTGGACCCACCCTGGGCTCCAGTTCTGGGGGAGCCTGCTGGACCAGGGGTTGGACTGGGTGATACCCAGAGATCCCTGACAGCCCCACCAGTGCGGGGTTCTGGGATCCTCATCATCTCCAGCTATGAGGGACCCCCAATCCCACCCCAGGCCCCACAGCATGGAGAGCCCCTTGGGAGCCACGGGGTGCCCAGAGCCCACCTGCTCACTGGCCAAGAAGACCAGGATGTGACCGGGCTCCTGCCGTCGGTGGATGTCCAGCACAGCCTGACAGGCAGCAGCCACATGGCCATGGGCCGGCGGCTCCCTGTAGAGCAACTGAGGAGGGGGTCCAGGCCCCGGCACTCGCACCACAGGGGGGTTCCCGTAGAAGGTGCGGAGGCGCTCCTCCATGGCAGGTGCAGTCACCACCACCACCCTGAGTGCAGGGCGCTGGCGCAGCACGTCCTTCAGCAGCCCCAGCAGCACGTCTGTGGGCACCGTCCGCTCCTGTGCCTCGTCCAGCACCACCACCCCATACTGCCGCAGCAGCGGGTCCGACGTCATCTCCCGCAGCAGCATCTCATCTGAGCAGAACCTGCCAGGCAATGGGTCCTGCTAGCGTGGGGTGGGACCCTTGGCACCACCCTGGTCACACTCAGCCCCAGAGGGAGGGCTCCTCAGCCCCTCCCCAATGGCAAAACCCGTCTCCACGGGTGCAGGCAGGCTGTAGCCCCCTTCCTCGCTCTGCAACGAGGCCAGGCGGGATTAAGGGATTAGGAGGAGCTCAGCAGGATTAGAGCATGGTGCGGTAGGAGCTCCCAGCACAAGCAACCCGTGGGGACCCCCAATCCCATGCTGGTACCTGAGGATGGTCTCTGTGGTGCAGCAGTCTTCATGGGGCACGCAGTAGCCCACCTCATGGCCCAGATTGAGGTCCATCTCATCAGCCACACGCAGGGAGAGGCTGAGGGCAGCCAGGCTGTGGGGCTGGGTGCAGGCCACCAGTCCGTGGGCAAACTGCAGGGACAGGGCGTACTCCGCACACCACTGTGGGATCTGTGGGGACAGATGTGGTGTCAGGGCTGGGGAACAGCGTAGCCAGCACTGGGATGACTGCAATGTCCCCACCCCCATTACTTCTGAGCCCCGGAAAACCGTGACATGACCTAACAGCCTCCTTGTCCTACACTGGCAGTCAGGGACACCACAGTCCCAGCAACAACAGGTGACATCAGCCCTCTCCACCACCGCAGGAGAATCTCTTCTGCTCAGCCCTGGAGTGGCTCGATGGGATGATGACTGTAGGTTCCCTCCAATGGGAACCACCCTGCCCTGCCCTGCCCTCACCAGCCCCTTCTCTTCTCAGGGAAAAATGAGCTGATCCCACTCAGCTCTAGCACCTTGACACCCAGACCTGGCTGGAGGGGTGACCCCACCACTTGGGGAAAGACAGGGAGGGATGTGCCAGTGCAGTGTGGGACGACTGGCAAAGACAGGTGGCACAGGACACCGCTACAAAGACTTGGCTTGGGTACCAGCTCTTCCCATTTTGCAGGGGGGAAACACCATGTTTGAGGGGTGCTGGATCAGATGCCCCAAATGGGTCTGGTCATGTCCCCTGATCTGCTTGGGGCACAGGGCCCCAGGGCCCAGAGACACCCCATAGGGTGTAGCACCCAGCCCCAGCTCTGTTCCCACATGAGGTCTTTAGTCCCCAAACCCAGGCGGTTTGGGCAGCAGCCCCAATCCCACTGCCAACACGCTGATAGCCCCTGGGGGCAACAATTGCCACACAGTGACCCACTGCCCGGCCCCGTTGGCCACGGCTGTCCTACAGCTCCCCTACAGCTCCTCAGTGACCACTCCCTGGTCAAAGTCTGCCTGACGATGCCTCTGGGTGCTGTGCAGGAGCCGATGGAGGGTTCTGGCTCCCCACGATGGGCAGGTAGGGCCCTGGCACCCAGGGCCTGTCACCTGTGCCCAGTTCCAGGGAGGGGCCGCTTGCTGCTCTTGTTGCCACCGTGGCAGCCACTCCCGGGGTGACCATGACAGCACTTCCCGGCCCAAACCAAAGCATTGCCTGCAGCCCAGCGTCTGCCCCAGTACATCCCAGCACATGACAGCCCTGGATGCCACCGTGTGGCTGGAGACCTGTGGGTTCAGGGAGCTGCTGCCCCACATCCCACCTCCACACATCCTGGGGCGGTCTGTGGGGAACAGCAGCCACACACAGGTGTTTGGGGCAGGACTCCTGGACTGGAGCCAAGCCCCCTGGGTACAGCTGCCCCTCACCTGGGTGCTCTTGCCGGTGCCGGGGGGCCCTGAGACCAGGACAACGCCGCCGGGGCCCTGCAGGTGCTCCATAAAGCCGAACTTGGTGCCCCACACCGGCAGCTCCCGCCGCTGCCGCAACAGCTCATAGTAGCGGGAGGAGAAGGGCAGCCCATCGTACGGGTTCACCTCCAGGTCGCCGCTGCAGCCCAGCGTCGACTCCTCATCTTCTTCCTCCTCCTCTTCCTCCTCATCCTCTGCGGCCGAGCCCGGGGCTCCGCGGCCGGCCATGGTGGGGTAGGGGGCACCGACCCCGGTGCTGTGGTGGGGAAGGGGGGACAGGTGGGGACTGGGCCGGCAGCCGAGGGAGATCGGGGACGGTCTCGGTAGGGCGGGAGTTTGTGAGATGGGACGAGAACGGCACTGGCGATCGGGTCGGGTCAGGGGGCCGGTACCAGAGGACGAACCGGACCGGACCGGGTACCTGAGCACCGGGGCGCTCGGGGCGGGGCGTTTCCTAGGCTCAGTCGCCCCTTCCGTGCAGTGGTTCCGGCCCAGCTTCCGCTCTGGTTCCGGCGCCGGTTTCGGTGCCGGTTCCGGTGCCGCTCACCTGCGAGCGCCTCCACCACCCCCAGGCGCGGCCTCGGCACCGCGTCAGGTGACTCGCGGCGTATCACGTGACTATACACTAGCAGCCAATCAGCACCCAGGGGCGAGGCCCCGCCCCCTTCCCTGGGTCCAGGCATCAGTCCGCGAAGCGGAGCTGAAGGCGTCGGAGTCTGCAGACGGGGAGAAACGGCCCCGGCCGCGCTGTCGGATCTGGGCCTCGAGCACCGGCCATGCTGCCCCACGCCTGCACCGGAGCGTGGTCCGTTACCGACCGTCCCGTGCCAGTGCGTGTTATCCCGCCTGGCCTCGGGGTCCCGGAGCAGCGCAGCCGTGCGGGTGCTATGGGCTGGCCGGTGCTAGCTCGGGCGGTGCCAGCGGCCGGGCGGGTGTGCAGCGGGAGGAACGATGTGGCTGGGCTGAGCTGTCGCCCCACCCACCGGCCGGTTTGCCCCCAGGCAGCGAGGGCCGGGCATCACACGGGCTCTAGATGGGCACTACACAGGGACCGTATGGGCATCACACGGGCACTTCATGGGCACCATATGGGCGCATCACACAGGCACCAGACAAGTGCCACACAGGCACCACATGGGCATTGATGCCCCTGAACCTCGTGCACTGAGCAACAAGGGTAGGTCAACCCCAACTGGGGATGCCGCAGCCTCGTCCCAGAGCTACCAGTCTAGAAGGTCTTGTGGTGCCACAGCGTTACCTGGGGTTGGCAACCAATTGCACCCCATGGGTAGGGCTGTGATGAACCGAGGGTGGCATGAGGAGGCCTGGCATGGCTCATGGTGGGGTGCAAGACAATGGGGTGGGTGCCCCGGCACCCTGCTGCGTGCTGAGGAAGCGGGTGCTTTGCACAAGCTGAGGTAACGCACGTGACGTGGGGAGAGCAGCAGGAGGAACCGGCAGCCGCCCCACACGGGGCCCCTGATCCCTGTGCCGCTGCCAGCCATGGCCCCGTGGCTGCCCACCAAGGATGAGAAGTATGGTGTGGGTGAGTGCCAGTGTGGGGCTGGGCACCTGCTGGGTCACACTGAGCTCCTGAAATCCGCCCAAGGGGTCCTTGGGGCTGGGGTGACCTGCTACTCTGGGGGGCTTTGTAGAGTGATAGTGTCTGGGTGATGGTATGGTGTGAATGGTGCCAGTCATGGTGTGAGGAGGGGACTGAGACCCCACAGTGCTAGGTGGGCCAGTGGGTGCATAGCAAGAGGTGATGGGTGGGTGCCAGTGAGCTGAGGATGGGGAGCTGTGGGGCTGGGCACTGGAGCAGGGGGCTTGGCACAGGATCCAGCCCTCCCCCTGAGCTGTGGGTCTGGCTGTTTAGGAGCAGAACCCCCAACCCGAGAGGTGCTGAGCTCATTAACAGGGGTTATTAACAGTCATTAGCAGCAGGGAGGTGCCTGAGAAGCTCAGAGCCACCCCAGTAAGTTGCTCCCTGACTGGGCTGCTGGAGTAAAGCCCTGGGCAGCCCTGCTCCCTGCACCCCAGCTCACGGTCACCATGCCCTGCACTGTCCTTTGCAGCCCCACACCTCTTCCCGTTTTTGGCTGGGGCCGTTTCCTACACCCTCCCTTGCAGTTCTGGTAGTACTGGGAGCAAGGGCAGAGCTCCCATGGGATCCTGGGCACCCTCTGGAGCCTCCCATAGAGTCTTATTCTGGTTCCTGCGCAGCAGGAATTATTTATCCTATGATGAAACAGGGGTCTATGGGGTAGGAAGGGGCTGGAGGGGAGTGAGTCTGGATTGGGGCTGAGTGTGGGTCTGGGCTGTTTCAGGGTCCTTGTAGGGTGGCCGAGGGAGATTGTAAGCGATCTCTGGGTGCAGCATGAGGGGTCATGATGACACGGGTGGGTTAGGGGGTGTCTCAGTGTGAGTGGCCCTGGCCGGGGCTAGTGGTGGGCACGGGCAAGGTCTCAGCAGGGACCTCTGGGCTCTCCTGGGGCCAAGGACAGGGGCTGTCCCCACCAGACAAGGCGGTCACTGTCCTCAGCACCAGAAATAGCCGCCGGACTAACCGCAGTGGGGCCGGTGCAGCCTGCACTGCTGCAGGAAGTGTCTGACCACCAGCAAGCTCCTGCACTCTCCCCACTCCCCATCACCCTATTCTCCTCATCACCCCATTCCACCCACCCTGCTGCCCCTATCACCCCACTGTCCCCATCACCCAGTTCCCCCAGCACCCCACTGCTTCCGCTGCCCCACTTCCCCATCACCTTGTTCCCCTCCTGCCAGCTCCCTGCTTCCACCCCATTCCCCCTGCCCAGCCCCCTGTTCCTCTCTGCCACCCCACTGCCTCCATCACACCACTGACCCT
>JAOXOE010000441.1:43754430-43770548 GCA_028565055.1 Phoeniculus purpureus
GTCCCCATCTGATGCTGCTGCTGGTGGCACCAGGAAAAGTGATTTCCTCAGAGCCCCCAGCCCGCTTCAGCTGTGGGGAGGGCAGGACCTGCTGGCTGCTCTGCCTGTTCCCTGCCCGCAACGCATCCTCGGGCCCCTCTGAGCCACCATTCCCCCCGCACTGTGTTTGTGTCTCCCAGCCAAGGACAAGAACGAGCGGATTTTCTCCATGGCCTTCGTGAAGCTGATGCGACCGGATGGCACCACGCTGCGCGATGGGGAGCATGACCTGCTGCTCTACAAGGTATGGGGTGGGGACGGGCGGAGTCCCCTGGGCAATTGAGACTGAGGTCCCTGTGCTGGCTGTACATCTCTCCCATCCTTCTGTCCCTGGAGCATCTCCCGTCCCTCAGCTGCTCCCTCATGGGTCACAGGTTTCGTTTGGGGAAAGGTCGTGTAACCCCATCTGGCTGGGATCCAACGGGGCTCCAATGGGGCTGCTCTTTGCCTCAGCTCAGTGGTGCTTTGCTGCTGAAAACCATTTCATCCTTCTGAGGGAACATTCTCCTTGTGTCCAGTTCTGGGCCCTTCAGTTCCAGACGGACACAGAACTGCTTGAAAGAGCCCAGCACAGAGCCATGAAGATGATGAAGGGTGTGGAGCATCTCCCTGATGAGGAAAGGCTGAGGGAGCTGGGGCTCTTGAGCTTGGAGAAGAGGAGACTGAGGGAATTAATGTTTATAAATATGTGAGGGGTGGGTGTCAGGAGGATGGAGCCGGACTCTGCTCAGTGGCATCCAGTAATAGGACAAGGGGCACCAGGTGTGAGCTGGAGCAGAGGAGGTTCCATGTCAATATGAGAAGGAACTTCTTCGCAGTGAGGGTGATGGAGCACTGGAATGCTGCCCAGGGATTCCCCCCAAAAGGGTTGTGGCTTCCCCTGCTGAACCTTCACCTTCACCTGCCCTGAGCCAGTGGTGGGCAGAGTGTTCTGCTCTGCCTCTTCCCAGAACAAACGGAGCGGGGCTTGATCTCGGGAGTCAGAAGTTATTTCATCTTTTATCCCACTTGGAATGGGAACGATGTGCCTTTTGCTCCTTGGGGCTCTTGATCTCACAATGGTCGAGAAATGGGGCCACTTCCCACTGCCACGGCTCAGCCACCCTCAGAGGACCCTCCTACCAGGGCTGTGCTGGGCACCAGCAGCAGCCAGATCCCACCCTTTTCGTGATTCTCATCTGACCTTCAGCAGGCTGTTCCATCCCTCACTTGTGCTGCCAAGCAGAGAGCTAATGCTGGTGGGTCGTGGTGACTGTGGTACTTCAGGGTCCAGCCAAAGCAGCAGGGAAGGGTCATCTCAATCCCCACCAGCACATCCTCCCACCCCCAACAGCATCTCATTCTACAGCTCAAGAGTAGAGGGCAT
The DNA here is from genome assembly GCA_028565055.1 of Phoeniculus purpureus. Taxonomy (NCBI): domain Eukaryota; kingdom Metazoa; phylum Chordata; class Aves; order Bucerotiformes; family Phoeniculidae; genus Phoeniculus; species Phoeniculus purpureus. The sequence continues at coordinate 43,755,836 of JAOXOE010000441.1, forward strand.
GAAGGAACGGGCTGTTGTGACTCCATGGAGAGACCCTGGTGTCTCCACACGGGTGGAGAACACCCCATTGGGTGGGTGCTGGTGACACTGCGGGCTCACCGGTGCCTGCTGGCTGTCCTGCTGTGTGTCCAGCCCTGCAGCACTGCCCGGTCCCGGTCCTGCCTCTGGGCTCCTCCCTGTCACTGCCTTCTCCTCTGGCCACTCCCCGAGTGGCACCGGCCAGGACTTTTCATCTCCCCCAGCTGAGCACAGATCCCCTGCAGCCCCGCGGGGAGCAGTGTTGTGGGGTGCCCTGAGCTCTGTGCAGAGCTCTACACCGCAGCCGCGATCCCCCTGGGCCAGATTCCACACCCCTGTGACTCCCCGAGCTCCCGTGGGAGCCACCTCTGACCTGCTCATCCAGAGCCCCGTCCTGCAAAGCCCTCGGTGCCAGAGGCTTAATGTGGGGGCACAGCCAGACCCCCAGACCTGCCCCATAGCTGCTGCCCGCGATGAGCCCCACTCTGCCTCGCAGGGGGACAGCAGGCGGCTGGAGGATGCCGGTGCCTACCTGACCCTGCCCTCCACACGGAGCCCATCTGAACCGAAGCTCCTCTCTGGCTCCTCGTTCCGTGTTGCTGGCGGCTCGTCGGGTTTGACCGTGTCGACACGGGACTCCTTCCAGATCGCTACCCTTGTCTGCTCTACGAAGCTGACACAGAACGGTGGGTCGAGGGCTGCGGTGGCCTGGAGAGCAAAAAGCTGGGGAAGAGCTGTCTGTCAGGGATGGGCCAGAGGGGTGGCTTCAGGCTGGGAAAGGGGTGATTAAGTCACATCTGAGACAGAAATCCCTCCGTGTGAGGGGGCTGAGACCTAAACCAGGCTTCCCAGGGAGTCTGCAGCTCTTCCATCCCTGGAAGTGGTCAGGGGTTCATTGCTGTGGGGTTTGGGTCTGCCGTGGGGTTTGGGGCTGCTGCTGCAGGGTGAATTCCCTTCCTGCGGTGCCAGATCCAACCTGGTTTTGCTGAGTTCTGGGTTTTTATGGTGCTGGTGTTGGGAAGGTCTCTGTGCAGAGGAGAGAGTGGGAGGTCAGTGGGGTCCCAGATGCTCTGGCAGCAGATGCGGTGCCAAGGCTGTGCCCATCACGTGCTGCAGCCGCTGCGGGGGGCTGCAATGGCAGGGGACACCCAACCTCATGTGAGTCTCGGGGGCAGCAGCCGGCTCTGCCAAGCAGCTGCCCAAGTGGGCACAGGATTGAGGGTTTGGGGACACACATTGGGTCCCAGCATGGCAGTGTGGGAGGAGGATGGCAGCAGGAGACATTGAGCTGATGTGGAGCTGGTGCTTCAGGAGGAGGTTTGAGGTGACCTGGCAGTGCTGGGTTGGACTTGATGATCTCAGAGGTCTCCCCACAGCCAAAGAGGGTCTGAGATACTAGAGCCCACTGCCCACTGCCCAAGGCCCTTCCTTCCAAACGTTGGTGGGTTCGTAGGGAAACCACAGACCCAGGGCTGGCTCCTGCTGTCTCAGGTCTCAGTTTCTCCACTGTGGGGATGCAGGGGATGGCAGCACACGATGCCCACTGGCCCTGAGCTTCCCCAGGTATGGCACAGGTGGGATGGGGTGCTGATCCTCCTCTCTCCCCCACCCAGTGAACCTACTGGGGCTGCTCAAGTGGCGCTCCAAGCCCAGCCTCCTGGCCGGGAACCTCCAGAAGCTGATGAACGTGGATGGAGGGGAGGTGATCAAGGTACAGTGAGAATCCTCCCTCCCACCTCCTCCCTTCTCTGCTCTGGTCTCCAGCTCTGACCCCCCCGGCAGCTGTTCTTGGTGGGGTCAGCACCAGCAGCCGAGGGTGATGCTCAAGCCCTCACAGCCCTCTCTCCTCCCCCAGTTCCTGCAGGACACGCTGGATGCCCTGTTCTCCATCATGATGGAGAACTCGGACACTGATGTCTACGACACTCTGGTCTTTGATGCTCTGGTAAGCAGGAGCTGCTGTGGTCTGAGCCCACCAACCGGTGGTCACCAGTCTGACTGGAGTGCCCAGCGCTGTGCAGCAACTCCAGCCACACTGCGGCTCCTTAGGCCAGGAGCACCGAGCCAGCCTGGCACAGGGCAGAGCTGTGGCTCTGCAGGGTCACAGCTGGATCAGGCTGGGCAGCAGCTCTGGTTGCCCCAGCAGCCCCCACAGTGCAAGCCAGTGCTGCTCTGGCCACTCAGCTGCTCTTGGGCATCCTGTTGCTCACGGTGAGCTGTTGCCCGCTGCCCACTCCCCCCAGGTGTTCATTGTGGGGCTGGTGGCCAACACGAAGTTCCAGCATTTCAACACTGTCCTGGAAGCCTACATCTGCCAGCACTTCAGCGCTACCCTCGCCTACAAGTGTGTAACCGGTGGCCACGGCATGGGTGGGCATGGGATGGGGCATGGGCAGTGCCCAGTGAGGAGTGGCTCTGGCAGCTCTGGGTGATGCTGGGACCACTGTGAAGCCCCAGCCACACCGACCTGTCCCATCCCTCAGGAAGCTGATCGCGGTGCTGACACAGTATGTGGAGCTGGCAAGTCGCGGTGAGCCCTGCGAGCCTCTCACTCGCACCTTCAAGGCCCTGGAGTACATCTTCAAGTTCATCGTCCGCTCCCGGCACCTCTATGCTCAGTAGGTACCAGTGACCAGTCTAGGTGCTGCATCCTGCCAGGCTCTTGCTCCAGCACCATGTGTGGCTGGCACTGCTGGCACATTGGTCCCTGGCAATGGGGTCTGGGGAAGGAGTCCCATGGGGTACCTGTGCCAGTGCCAATGACCCATCCCAGAAAGGCAGCCCTGGCATCTCAACCTGCCAGGTGCTGGTGATGGCTGTGATGTGGCATCTGCAGCTCCTGGATGTGTGGCTGCGTTGGAGGATCTCCTCCCCATCCTAACACCTCTCTGATGTTGGGATTTCCCAGTGTGTTCTTGGAACCCTCCCAGTACAGAGGCGGCTGCTCCCTGCTCAGACTCAGTGCTGTGGCTAGGAGGGTTTTCTGGGGTCCAGCCTCGCTCCTCCTGCTCTTCCCTGGGCAGCTGCCGCCTGGCTGTGCCCACGTGGAACTTTGTGGAGGGTTTTCCCTTGGAAATGTTCTAGCTGCCTTCGCTGAGGCTCCTCTTGCTCTGCTTGGACTGTCACAGCCCTCAGCCTGGTGCTGCCCCCAGCTCTGCCCACAGCGTGGCCACTGGTGGGTGCAGACAGCAGTAGCTGTGGTGGCAGTGGGGTTTGTGCAGGGACAGAGACAGGAATTTGGTGTCAGAGGGTTCCTGAGAAGATGCTCTGCAGCCCCAGCAGCTCCTAGAGCTCCCAAAGCCCATCGGGAGCTGCTCTCATGCTTCAGCCAGTCACTTGGCCCTAAAAGCCCACGCAGGGCACAGGGGGTGCTCAGCCTCGGGCTCTGTGCTGCAGTAGAGCTGGGGCAGTGCAGAAGGGCACTGGCACAGCTTGTCCAGAGATGCCCCATCCCTGCAAGGCCAGGCTGGATGGAGCTTTGATCTAACTGCTCTGGTGGAAAATGGCAAGGAGTGGGACCAGGGTGTGCTTGAGGGACCTTTCCCAATCCTTTCAGAGATCCGGCAGCTCTGGGCACCCTGATGGCTCCAGGTTGCTGCTGAAGACCAGGTCCAAGTCCCACTGGGTGCATCCAAAGTCCTACTGGGTCTGGGTTTGGTTTGTTCCCCCCAGGACATGGGGTTCCTGTCCCAGTCTGCGGTGGGACAGAGGTGTCAGCGTGGGTGACCCTGGCTGTGTGCTGGGCTAAGGTCAGGACCAAAAGCCCGACCAGCAGCAGAAGTCACCTTCCTCTTTCATTCCCAGTATGCAGCACTGAAAGCTGAAGTGTTTGGGACCAGGTCCCTGCTGGCACTGGGTGGCCATCATGCTCCCACCTTGTGTTTGCCCTCTCACTTTGTCATCTGCTGGGTGCTTCCCTCATCCTCCAGCCTGTCCCAGGGTCTCGCTGGTGGGCGAGGGAGTGCTCCAGGATGCTCTGAGGATCCCACCTCCATGCTGGGGTGATTTCCCAGCTCCCTCCGCTCTCTGGCAGAGGAAATTAATTACGAGGAGCATTTACCCCATGCACAGTCTGCTTCGGCATGGAGATATGCCTGAAGATATCTTAAGAGTTTTTTTTCATCCTCTCTTCATCTGGGTGACCTTAGAGCAGCCACATGGGCTCCTCAGCTCTCCTGGGTGCGTTGAGCTCCGCTGCAGTCGACTATAGCAGGTTCCTACAGATTGCTCCAGATGTTTGGGCTTGAGTCGGGTCAGCAGCTCAAGTCACCCCTAACAGGGTCCCAAGTGGCTGCAAGGGCTTCATCGTGGAGCCCCCCGCAGCTTCCTGACACCAGGGACCTCACCCATGCCCTGCCGTTGAAGTGGGGAGGAGGCTGGGGACGCTGGGACTTGGCACTGGTGCAGGGACTGGTTCCCCACTCGCTGCTTCCTCCCTGACAGTTCCTCCAGCCACTTCCGCTTTTTGGCTGCTGCTGGGGGTGGTGAAGTTCTCCTGACTCCAGGACTGACCCCATGTGGGCCTCCTGAGCTCCTCTCCCTCCTGTGAAGGTGGGAGCTGGGGTTGCTCATTCTCCAGGGACAGGTGTCCCTTCCTCAGCACCACCCCAACCCTTTCCCCATACTGGTTTGCTCACTGGGGTGATGGCTAGGTGATTCACTCAGGGTTTGAGGGGTGGGTTCCAGTGCCACCCTGGCACTTGGTCTTGGGTGTGGGATGGAGCTGCAGGTCCAGCGTGTGGGGTGTCCCTGGGGACATCGGCTCCAACACCAGGTTCTGTCTGCAGATTCGGCACTGACCCCCCAGCAGCGACCCAACCCTGCTGTTAGCTCAGCTTTGGGCTGCTCTCTTTGGGTCACAACATTCATGGGCTCAGCACTGGTGGTAGATCTGCATCCATCTGGGTCACAGCACCCCCAGATTCAGCACCGGTGACGGGTCTGATGCCTGGCGAAGTGGCCTCTCACGTCTGCACATCTCTCCTTGAGGGGTTTCTGCCTCAGATGGAACCTAAACCCACCTTGCTGCCAACCCACAGCAGCTTTGCTCTCCCCTTGGGATCCTGCACCGGATCACAAGGAGGAGCCCGGAGAGGGAGTAACCCCAGTGCAGCAGCTGAGACCCACTCACTAGCGATGGGTCCTGATTGCTGTGCCGTGGCACCACAATTAGCAGCCAAACCACGATCAATTAGCCACCAAACCGCAATTAGCCACCAAGCCACAATGAGTTAGCAACCAAACCACAATTAATTAGCAACCAAACCACAATCAGCACCAAAACTCAATTAGTAACCACACCATGATTAATTAGCCACCAAACTATTCATTAGCCACACCATGGTAATCAGCCATCAGGAGACTTCCCCACCGCAGTGGGGTGGGTGTGTGGGACTCAGTGCTTCTCCCCAGGGATGTAGGTGCTTTATCCCCATTTCCTCACTGGTGCCCAGGGTCACCCCCAGAAGCCCCCAGTGCAGGTCCTTGGATGGGGTGGGTGGCCTCGAGTGGGTCACTGCAGTCACTTTACTCTCCTAATTAGCTGCTTAATTAGCAGCTTTGAAGTCTCCTCGTGCTTTACTCATCTCCTGGCTCCAATTCCCCCCTGGGACTGGCTTGTGCTGGGGCTGATGGTGCCCAGGCTGCGGGGGGGTTACTAGGGGTCCTACCCTGGTGGGAGGGTGTGAACAGCCCTAGGGGTCTGTAGGGGTGTGGAATTGTTAAAGGAGCAGTTTGAAACCAAAGAATGAGGGGTGTGGGGGTTCATTAGGACAGTGGTTGCCATCCAGGCTGGCACTAAGGCTGGGGAGGAGCAGTGCCAGGCTCACCACTTGCTGTTGCAGGCTCTACGAGGGGAAAGAGATGGCCGAGTTCCAGCTGTCACTGCAGCAGTTCTTCCTCACCCTGAACCAGCTGATGAAGTCTCCACTGGAAGGTCCCACACTGCTTGCCCAGGTAGGGCAGAGGGAGATGGTGCTAGGGGAGGCTCAACTCTGGCATATGGTGGGTGGGTGGGTGAGTGGGTGCTGTCTGACCCTGTGCCAAGGTGGCACCAGCTGTCTTGTGTGCAGAACCCCACCATACGGGGTGCTGAAGGGAGCTGCAGGTGCCTCATTCTCCCTAGGGACCCCTCTCCCCACCCTGTAGCCCTGTAGGCTGGCACAGGGGGGTCAGGATGTGGGGACACACAGTGTCCACAGGGTGTCCAGCAGCTCCTACGTTGTTTCTCTGGGTCTGGCTCCCAGTGCTGTCGCTCCCCAGTCGGGGGTCCAGTGGCTCCCCGGGTACTCTGACCCACAGCCCTGTTCCTGTGCTGTGTCCTGAACTGGTTCCTGCTATGACTCTAATTTCTGGGTCCTGCTTGTCCAGCTCTGATGGTCTTCTCTTGGCCACAGGGAGAATGTTTTCCTCTTGTTCTCTCACTCAGCAGCTGCTCCCACCCAGCAGCCAGGGGTGGCACCCAAGAGATCTGCAAGAGACTGAGGGAAGGCTCCATCCCCTCCTGAGCTATTACTTCCCTGAAGTGACTGAGATGAGAGATGGGTGGGATGAACCATCAGCACCCCAGTTTAGAACTGGTGCTCTGGAAGTTAAATCTCTGCCTTTAATCCCCTCCCTGCATCCCCTCAGCTCTGAAAAACAGTCGCTGCAGAGAACCATCCCCCTGTGCTGGGAGGGGCATCTTGGGGCCCTGGGAACTGGCTCTTGGGGGCATTTGGGGTTCTGGGAGATCATCCCCCGGCTCAGGCATCCCAGTGTACTGGTTGACTCAAGGCTGTGGCCAGTGGCAGGGGTCCCAGGCAGGGGCTGCAGAAGTGTTTGGGGGCAGTTGGCACCAGTTGGGGCAGCAGAGAATTTGATCCCAGTCTTTGCAAATCCAGGGGGAATGGAGGTTGCTGGGGCATTGCTTAGGGCCACAGGCAAAGGGCACTGGGGCTCACTGGGAATTGTCACTAGGGCTCACGGAGCTCCCTGGGAATTTGCACTGGACTCACTGAGCTCACTGGGAACAGTGCTGGAGCTCATGGAGTGTCTAGTGAAGTTCTGGTGGGCTTCACAGAGCCCTTCCCACCAGGGAAGGTCTTCCCTGCCCTGCTGTGGGGTCAGAGCAGAAGTGTGGGTCCGCTCCCAGGGAGCCAAGCCCTGCGCTGGGAGAGCCTGTGTCTGTGGTCCCTGTTTGCTGGGAACTGGTGCAAGAGTGCAGCACAACTGGGTGGCTCTGCAGGATGCACCAGTGTCTCAGCCTCCTGCTGTAACCCAGAGGGAAGTGCCAGGTCCGCTGGGTAAATCCCTAGGGCCAGGTCACCTCACGTTGGGTCCCGTGTGGGTCTGTGGGCACCAAAGGTTGCGGGGACACTGCTGAAGGGTGTGTGGAGCCTGCATCCGGCACCTGGCTGCTCCCCAAGACTGGGGGTCCTGAGGAGGTTAAGGAGCTGGGCAGGGTGTGGGGCACCTCCAGCAGGGCTCTTGTTATGGGGTTTCAAGCAAAACTGGGCTATTCATGCTGGTGGTGTGGAGCCTTGCGATTGTCATCTGGGGGCTCTGCCGGGTGAGCCATGGGTCACCTCCCTGCCCAGTCAGCGCTCGTCTGTCTGCCCTATGTGCCCCATGGATGAAGTGGGGCCGGGACAGCAGCTCCCGTCTCTTTGCAGGGAGCAGCCCTGAAGTACCTGCCCTCCATCCTGCAGGACGTGTTTGGGCTCTTTGACTCCTCTGCACTGGGGTAGGGTCCCCATTACCCCGTCACCCCCAGCCCTGCTCTTTGACCCCGCCCCAATCCCCGCCCAAAGCTGGACCTCGGCAGCAGCCGATGCTTCAGGCAGGGCTGAGCCTGGGACCCCCCCAGTTGCAGCCATGAGAGGGCTTCAGGAGGGATTTTATGGTGGGTGCCTGTGCCATGGGGCCACTGTGCCTTCCACATCCCCACTCAGCTCTGCTCCCCTTTGAGCAGCCCTAAACCAACCTAAACACGGGGGCCATCAGCACCCGACCCCACCTTGTCCTCTGCAGAAGGGAGGGAAGGGGTGGAAACAAGGAGAGGGGACGGGTCACTCCTGCCAGCCCCACATTCACAGCAGCGGTTTAATCCCGGTGTCAGGGCTGTGCTGCGGGATTTCATCGGGAACCTGCCGCCCCAGCGCCTGCTGAGGCAGAAGCTGCAGTCCCTGACCGACATTGTCAACAGCAAAGCCTTCCAGAGCTACGGTGAGGAGGGGGTCCCACGCTGGGAGGTCCTGGAAAGGGCTTGGGACATCCTCGAGGAGCTCCCAAACATCCTCATGGCACCACAGAGGACTGGGGGGGTGGGTTGATGTTGCCTCACCCAGCTCTGTGCATCGCGCTGGTCCCTCTCCATCCCATCCTATCGCTCCCCATCCCTTCTCACCGCCTCCCCTCTGTCCCTGGTGAGCTGTCGGCACCCCCTAGCCCCACTGTCGCCCCACAGAGTGCCGGGAGCTGCTGTTGCAGGCGGTGGTGCCCATCCTGCGGGACCTGATCGAGAAGGGTGAGGAGGAAGATGCCTGCATAGAGCTGCTCAGCAACATCCTGGAGGTGCTGTACCAGGCCCAGAAGGTGAATCCCATCCCCTTGGCTGCCTCCTCTTTCCTCCCCAGCAGCTCCATTTGGGAATGAGCTGACTGCGCCCGTTGCGACTGACCGTGGCCACCCAAAGCCAGAGGGGCTTGTTGGTGCCCAACACCCCAGCGTGATCCTGTCCAAGACAGGGGTAGAAAACCTTTAGGTTTCCACCTGAGCTGGTCTCTGGCCACTGCTGTCAGCCCCTGTTGAGGCTTCCCAGCTTGGGGACTGCAGGGCAGGAGCCACACGCCTGGTGGAGCTGCTCCAGTGGGACAGGAATGAGGAGAGGGCTGCTCAGCCATCGCTGCTGACCCCGAAATGAGCAGCGATGGCCTTAAACACGAGCCAGAGCCCCGTGGCACAGGAGGTCCAGCCCAGAACCCCACAGCAGACAGCAGTGGGGACCACCATGGCCCCATCCCATAAGCGTGTAGGCTACCAGGGCAAGAAACAGGAGTCATGCACCAGTCTGGCTGCAGCTCAGATAGGACTGGCCCCAGAATGACCCCTGGTGGGGTGGGGCACACCCTTGCTGGGCACTCACCTTTCCATGCTGCTGTTTGTTGCAGAGAGTGGAGGAGCTGCAGGGCTATGGCGAGGGACGGTGCGGGTACATGGAGCTGGTGAGAGCCCTGCTGGTGGGGTTGGGCACCTGGGGGTTGGTGGGTGGCATCCGGGAAGGGCTTCTGTGCAGCTCACTGTGGTGACAAACCCTGCCCAGCCCCTTAGGATCCACCCCAGACTTTAGTCCTCTGCCCCAGCGAGTGGGCTCAGGCCACTCCAGCTCCTTGCTTAGGTGAAGGGTTGGGTCATCTGGGCTGTGGGGGGTCCCCATAATGGTCCCAGTGCAGCAGGTGAGGAGTGTGCCCCTCACAGCCTCCATGGCAGGGCTGGTTCCTTCCCTTGTGGCACAGCTGTGACTTCTCGTACCTGGCAGGAGAAGGTGAAGAAGCATGTCCAGCTGGTCCTGGAGGGGCTGCTGCACACCGTGAACCGGCGGGTGATCGTCCTGGAGCGGGATAATGCCCTGCGGGTGAGTGCCAGCGCCTCGTGCTGCGGCGGGCATCAGGGCTGTGGTGCTGCCTGCCGTGTGGGGGATGGAAATGGTCATTCAGGGGTCTGGGATGGGTGAATGGCACTGCCCCATGGCTGTGCTGCAGCTCAGTGGGATCCCTGTGACGGGCATTGGGACCTGTGCCCAGGGAGGTCCAGAGCAGTGGGATGAGGGTCTGTGGGGCAGGTCTGTTTGGGATCTGTCCTTGGGAAAAGGAGGAGATGGACTCATCATAGCTGGAGCTGGCAAGGCCAAGTGGGAGGGATGTGCTGGGACCCCACTGCTGGTGGGAGAGGCTGGGCAGTGCAGAGCCCTGAGGAGCAGGTGGTGGGGTTGGACCAGAGGACCTGCAAAGGCTCCTTCCAACCCAAAGGGTTTCCATGGTCTGATCCTGAAGGAGGGGATCCAGCCCTGGCAGCTCACGGGCACCCTGCTCTGATATCGTGCAGAGCCAATGCTCTCAGCTGGGCAGTGAGGGGGCAGTCTAGTGAGCAGCTCTGGGTCATGGTGGAGGAGCTGGCTCTGACAGCCTGGAGCAAGCTGTGAGGCTGTGCAGCAGTGAGGAGGTGCTGTGCCAGGGGGTGCTGGCATCCAGAGAGCACCTCAGCCTGCTGCTGGGTGCTGGGTTTGCTCCCGCTGACTTGCTGAGGCACTGCCTGGCCCATTCCATCCCTGCCTGGGACTCCTCCTTGTATCCCTGCGGCTCCCAGCCCTCCCATGCCCGCTCAGCTGGCACAGACTCATGGTGACAGTTCCCGACAGCAGGGATGAGCCCATGGTGGGTGCAGCTCCTGGCACAAGTGGCCTCTTTGCCCGCTGTGCCCTGGGCTGTGCCAGGCTCTGGGCATTGGGTGATTGCTGTGTTGATTCAGGCGGAAGCCACGTGCAGGGTCATACTGGGGTCATCTCACCCGTAGTAGCCGTGTGCCCAGGCTGTGCCAGCAGCCAGAGCTCCTGGGCTCCAGGGCAGGCGATGGGGGATGTGGGGTGCTGTGAGAACAGGGGCATCCTGTGGCTGTGCCTCATGCCCACCCTCCACTCGCCTTCCCTCTCACAGTCAGCCCCTTGGCAGCTGTCCCAGTGCCCAGCATCATTCCCACCCTGCATTCAACCTGGGGTCTGAGCCCCGTGGGGAGCCCCAACATGGCACTGCTCTCCCCCTGGGCACTGCCTGGCTGCAGCTAGGGGATACCCAGGGTTTGGATTCTAAGGTTGCACCAGCTCTCACACAGTGGGGTGAGAGCAGAGACAGGCACTGGTTTCAGGCTGGCAGCCCCAAGATGAGGTTGAGGGTCGGTGGATACTAGGGCTGAGTGGGCACTACAGCCAGCCCCCCTCCTCACCCTCACCCTGAGGAGCAGAAGGAAGGGCACAGGGGAGCGGATGTTCCGAAAAATAGCGTCTGGGGGGTTTATTGGGTCGTCGTTTCCTACAGCCGCTGTTCCCCTCCCTCACACACGCGGGGTCGTTAGACGGGGCGGGTAAAAATAGAAAAGCTGGTGCTACCCAAACCCTACCGACACGGGGAGGGGGAGGAGGAGGAGGAGGAGGGGGCTGTGGGCGGATGTCAGTGCCCCCTGCCCGGCAGGCTCACAGGAACCAGAAGCATTTGCGCCTGGATTTCTTCATGTCCAGCTTGGCCGGCAGCTTCGGCACCGGCAGCGGTGGCTCTTGCCGGGGCAGCAGAACGGGTCCTGCCGCTGTGGCTGGGGAGCTGGGGGTCCCATCGCCCTCGATATGGCTCAGCACCCGCTGGAAGCGGCCCTCCTGCTGGCGGAAGTCGTGCTCCACGCTGCGGGAGGGCGGAGGGCACCGTCAGAGGGCATCACCCTGGCGCTCCTATGCCCTACTGCACGTCCCACGGTGGGAGATCAGGACCCCAAACCTCCCCAGAACGTTCCCCAGGAGCTCAGCCCTGTCGCATTCCTGCGTTGCTGTGCTGGCCTGAGCCTTCATCCATTCTCATCCTCGGGCTCTAAGCAGGGGGAACGGGGGCTGGATCCACCACAAACGGTGCCGGCTGTGGGTAGGCGTGTGGCACCGCATGGCTAAGCTCGCTGTGCTGCAGCATCCCGGCATCCCCCTTCCAGTGGGACAGACTGATAAACAGCCCCTGACCCGTATTTTGGGGTGGGTCACCCCCAGCTGCCCCCCTCGCTGTCTTCCTCACCCATCTTCCAAGCCCAGCACTGCCTCTGTCTTTCTCTTGGGATTTTTCCTGCTTGCCCCCAACTCCTGCACCCTACCCAGCCTCACTGCTTAGGGACTGGGATGCCTCGTGTCTGGGTGGGAGTAAGGAAGGGTCTGAGCTCCCCCCTTACAGCTCTGTGGCTGCTTCCTGCAAGCGCTGGAGCCCTCAGCTGGTTGTCCCCACAGCACCCCACAGCCATGTGCTCCGCAGTTCCCTCCTCACATGGGAACACTCCGTCCCCTCACGCCAGCCATGGGATCAACAGGGTGCTGCCAGGACCTTGCACATGGCACAGCCACCCCACACACGGGGAGAGCCTCACATCTGGCACCTCCCAGCACCTCATCCTGACAAGCTGTCCCCAGAGATTCCCAGCGAAAGAGAGTGATCCCCTATGGCAGTCCCATAGCAGGGGGCACCGTGGGGACTGACCCTGAATCCTCAGCACAGTGCAAGCACTCGGGGCTGCACAGTGCTCAGCCCTGCAGAGGGGTGCAATGGGGTCAGGTCTGTTTTCCACTACAGGGCCATCCCTGGGGCTGGTCCCCGTGCTGGTACCTTATGCACCACTCCCCAGTCAGCGCTGACCCTGCTCCCCCTGTCCTGAGTCTCACACAGACAGAAGCAAAGCCCAGAGGGGATCCCCCGAGGGATGCTGGCTCTTAAGGAAACCACCTCCCTAGAGGTGCCATCACTGCCAGGGCACTGCCAGCTGGCACTGGGGTCCCCCCAAGCTGTAGTAGGGGAGCTTAAGGTGCAAACAAGGGGAGAACAAAGGCCCTCGAGAGGTTGCTCCTTGTGTTGAGGGGTCTTACACCCCTCCACAGACCAGCAGTGAAGGGCTTCTGCACCCTTACCCAGCACCGCTGCCAGGGAAGCAGAACAGGAACCCTAACCTAATCCTGACCTAACCCCAAATCCATAGTGCCAGACCCTGATGAGGGGCAGGAGCCTGCTGCGTGCCCATCCATCCATCCATCTGTGATGAGGAGATGCAGCCTGGCCTCAGAGTGAGCAAGTGACCCCACACCCTGACACTGATGAGGCCTCCCTCCTATATGGCTGTTCAGGGGGCAAATGCTCAGCCACAGAACTGGTGGGGTGGCAGCTCTTCTCTAGGAATCCCCCCATCATCATCTCCTCCCCAGACCCTGCCCAGGGTCTGGAGGAAGCAGCTGCAGAGGGCTGAGGTGCTGTGGGGATGGATGGGGCACCTCCCTGGGGTAGGGATAAGCAGGATGAGGAGAAGGATACCCAGGTTCAGACACACCCCTTCCCTTTGCTTCATGCAGGGGGCTCTGCCAGGGACAGGACCTGGCGCAGAGGGTCTCATCTGGTCTGCCCTAAGGAGCTGGATGGGTTTCTGCTACAGGGAGCTCCTGCACTGGAAGGGGCAGCAGAAGGAAAGGTTGTACCGGATCTGGGCAGTGACATGCAGGGACTCCGAGCTGGTCTCACCTGTAGATGATGCAGGCGCAGTCGCGGCAGGTCCCGCAGTTGGTGATGTCCTGCCCGGTCCGGTATGAGTGTCGCCTGCAGCAGAGCAGAGGAGCTGTGAGCTTGGGCACCCACCCTGGCTGTCCCTGGACCCTCATCTGCCTCCAGAGATCACAGCCTAGCAGTCACAACCCTCCTCCCCTGAGATCCAGCATAACCCTCCTAGGATTCAGCTTAGCCCCCCTGGGATCCAGTTCCTCTCTCTTGGGATTCAGCTCATCCTTTCCCTGGGAATCCAGCTCATTCCTCCTCTGAGATCCAGCTCATCCTTTCCCAGAGATCCAGCTCATTCCTCCTCTGAGATCCAGCTCATCCTTTCCCAGAGATCCAGCTCATTCTTCTTGGGAATCCAGCTCATTCCTCTTGGGAATCCAGCTCATTCCTCCTCTGAGATCCAGCTCATCCCTTCTCTGGGATCCAGTTCACTCCTCCCCTGGGATCCAGCTCATCCTTTCCCTGGGAACCAGCTCCTGCTGGTACAGACCCTCTCACCTGCCCACGATGCCAGCCCGGTGCCCCCCTGAGCTTAGCAGCCTCCACATGCCACCATCCCTTGGGCCTTTGAGCCTCCCTGAGCCCTCGGGACTGTGCCAGGGAGCTGCTTTTGGGGGCACAGTGAGAAGACCCCCACCATGTCCCACATCTTCCTGCTTAAATCTTCCTCCTGGTACCTGACCTTGATGCTGGTTGTTCTCGGTGCTCAGAAAGTAGGTCTGTGCCTGCACCAGTTCTGTGCCCAGGTGGGACTGTGCTGCCAGCCCGTAAACGAGATCAGGAGTCCACAGATATAAATAAGGTTCCTCTATCCCGAGGAGGGGACACCAGCTGCACCTCTCTCTGCCAGGATGAGCCAGGGCTGGGGGTGTGGGATGCTGCTGGTGGGGGATGCCCAAACTCTGTGAGGACCTGTTGGGGCACCACTCTGGTGCCCAGAGGGACATTGATCCCACATTGCTCCTCAGCGTCTGGGGATGAGGACAATGTCTAGTGGCACCTCCTATCCAGTGGGCATCGTTTGCTTGTTTGACTGCACCAGGAACATGGAGCTCAGAAGCTGCTCACAGCGAACTAAACGAGCTGCCCGAGCTGCATCTTGGCTGTGGGAGCCTCTGGTCGTGCCCTCAGGTACCCTGCAGGGACCAGGATGGGCACAGCCATGGCAGTGGGCACTGCAGGGGAAGCCTTGTGGGCAGGAGGGCACTGCCCAGCCCTTCCTCTCCCAGCAGCCACAGGGGAGGGGTGAGGGGCTGTGCCAGGGCAGCACAGCAAGGGGCACTTAAGTAGGTGCTTTAGATAAAACAATTAGCCATGTGTGTGGGCATGATGGCCAGGACTGCCAGGAGCTGCCCATCTGGCAGGTCCCTGTGCCACCC
>JAOXOE010000441.1:43770648-43800015 GCA_028565055.1 Phoeniculus purpureus
GGCGGGGCGGAGCCGCGCGGGCTCCCGGTACCGGGGCGGAGCAGGCGGGGGCGGGGCGGGGCGGAGCCGGCGGTGTTCGGGGAGTATTTGAGCTCCTGTAGGGGCAGCGTCTGCTCGGGTCGTACTCTGCGCCCCGGGGACGTGGTACCGGGCTGGGGGTTGACAGGTGAGCGGCAGCACCCCCGCCTCATGGATCCGCGGCCCCTGCGCCTTCAGCCCAGCGGGACCACCCCATGGGACCGTCTCAGTGGGACCATTCCAATGGAACCACCCTGATGAGATTATCCCAGAGGGACCACCCCGTGGGACCATCCCAGTGGGCCCAAGCCGGGGTGGTGGGGTGGTGCTGGGACATTGTGGATGATGGGACCATGGCTGGGGCTCTCTGGGACTGTGCAGTGGGTATAGAGGTGCTCCCTCATCATAGAATCCCAGACTGGTTTGGGTTGGAAGGGATCTCAGAGCTCACCCAGCTCGAATGCCATGCTGTAGGCAGGGATCCCCTCACCAGAGCAGGTTGCCCAGAGGTCCATCTAGTCTGGCCCTGGCACTTTTGGAAATGACTGATCGCTGTTCTCAGGAGGCTCTGGCAGCCTCATTCTGCTTTGCTGCACCCTGGACCTGATTGATGTCTCGTATATGGCCAGGGCTCTGCTCTCTCCAGCATCACGGCTGATGTCACTGCTGTCCCAGCTCTGCAGGGTGTGTAGGACCCTGGCTATGGGAGCTGGGGATGAGTGAGGCAGGAGCAGAGGTCTGGAGCACTAGGGAGGAGGGTGAGGGTCCCCCAGGACAGTTGGGCTGTGGGTCAAGGATGGGCTGGGCAGCACCTGAACAACTTCTCTCCTCCAGAGTCACTACGTGGCCTGCATGGCTGCCATCCTGAGCCAAATGGACAAAGACCACTACAGCTCCTACATCAAGACATTCCCCTCCCGGCTGGAGCTGATGGTGAGTGCTGCCCCATGCAGCAGTGGGCCCTACATCTGTGCCTCTTCACCCCACATCTCAGTGGGGACACCCCACCTGTCCCAGCACTCTGCCTGCACCTGGGCACCACGGCTGGGACCAATTGCCCTAACCCAAACATAGCTGCCTTCCCCAGAGTGGTGAAGGTCTTGGTGTCAGGGAGCAAGGGCTAGGGTTGCTTCTGGTCCTGGTGCTTAGCCCTGTGAGGGCATCGTGGTCACCCCCAGCTTCTGGTATCTCCTTCTCCCTGGCAGGACTTCCTCATGGAGACCTTCATCCTCTTCAAGGACCTCATTGGCAAGACAGTGTACCCGTCTGACTGGGTGGTCATGAACATGGTTCAGAACCGGTGAGGACCTCTGCGCTGTGCTGGGAGGGACCCACAGGAGGATGCTGGGAGTGGACATGAGCACCTGGGGTGCTCTGCTGGGCTCTTGCAGAGGACATGTGGGCACAGCAGCAGGGCTGTGCCAGGCAGCCTGAGGGTCACTCAGCTCCCTCCAAGCCCCCCCTCTCACAGCCCCAGGCTGACATAGGATAACTCCAGCCTCCTCTGGGGTCTGGGTGACAGAGCTGCTCTGTGCAGCCCCGTGGATGTGCTGTGGGGTTCCTGGGAAGCAGAGGGGTGGGGGCAGTGGGCTGGCAGTATGGCTGCGCCCCACTCAGCACTCCTTGCCACTGGTCCCACAGGGAGTTCCTGCGTGCCATCAATCAGTTTGCCACCACCTTGACTGAGATGTTCCTGGGCAACGGCAGCTTCGAGTTGCAGGTGAGTGGGTGATTCCCAACCCTGAGGCACCATGCCCAGTGGGGCTGGGGAGGGGGACTTCCTGCCCCCACCATGCCCTCCCCATGTGTTTGTTCCCCGTGTTCTTGCTGCAGCTCTGGAACAACTATTTCCACCTGGCCGTGGCGTTCCTCACCCAGGACTCCCTGCAGCTGGAGAACTTCTCCCCAGCCAAGCGCAACAGCATCCTGGACAAGTGAGTCACTCTGCTCCCCCAGCCCACCCCAGCTGGCTCACCACAGGGCCAGGGGTTTGGGGTGAGCTACTGAGGCTGTGCCTGGGCTCCTGGCCTGGACACTGCCCCCCAGCTGGAGCGGCACTCACCAACCCCCATCCTGGCAGGTACGGGGACATGAGGGCCACCATCGGCGCTGCCATTCGGGACATGTGGTACAGCCTAGGTGAGTCAGTGCAGCCACAAGGATGAGGCTGGTTGAGCCTTTGCAAGCTGGGGGTTGTCAGCTCTGTTCCCGCAATGATGCTGGGGTGCAGGACCTGGCTGTTGTGGGACATGGGAGCGTGAGCCCAGTGTACAAGCCTGCAGCCATGTGAGGATACAGCAGGGCAAACCTGTCAGGCATGTGAGCCCAAGTGATGTGCAGCTATGGGTGTGAGGCCTCATTGCTATGTGGCCCCATTGATGTCCGGTCCTACTACTGTGTGACCCCACTGATGTGAAGCCCCATTGCTGTACACAACTGCAGGCATTTGAGGCTGCTGCTGTGCCAGTCTGTGGGCACCATGGCCAGCCCTGAGCTGTGGGCAGCATTCCTGCCTGCCCACTGCCTGGTTCCATAGGCTCCTGCCTTGCCTCCTCTCCCCTAACCCTTACCTGGTGGCACCCTGACTGATGGTAGCAGCTGCACCAGGGGATTGCTGGGGCCCCAGAACAGGACTGGTCTCTGACAGTGGGCTGCAAGAGTCCCCCTAGTCCCCCCATGCCCTCCCTAGGCCATCACAAGATTGAGTTCATCCCGGGCATGGTGGGTCCCATCCTGGAGATGACACTTGTGCCGGAGCTGGAGCTGCGCAAAGCCACAATCCCCATCTTCTTCGACATGATGCTCTGCGAGTACCAGCTGACCAAGAGCTTCAGCCGGGTGAGCGCTGGGGCTTGGGGCCAACGTGGCCAGATCCTGCTCCTCCTGCACAGTCCCTTTTGGGGTGGTGGTGATGCTCAGCCTCCCCACTCATCCTGGCTGCAGGAGGGAGGGACAGGGGGAGCTGATAGGGACACAAAGAGCAGGGAGAGCTGGTGAATGACATGGAGTGTTTCCCAGGGATGATCAGGGACAGGTCAGGCATCACCCACTAAGCTGTTCCAGTACTGGGAACAAGAGCCCAGTGGGATTGGGGAGATCTGCACAGACCTCCTGCAATTCCACATCTTCCTTTATTGCTGTGGGTTTGTTCCATGTAAAAGGACAAGGTTCCTCGAGTGTGGCCTGTGCAGACCCTAGAGGAAGCCAGGGTGGAGGTGTGAGGTTTCAAGGAGTACCAGCAGCCAGATACCTGCTCCCCATCCCATCCCCACCCTATCCCAATCCTATCCCCATCCCATTTCCATCCCCATCCCATCACCATGCTCATCTCTATCCCATCCCACTCCATGTAGGATCCCCCAGGCTCTGGGGTCCATTTGCAGCTGACAGTGCACAGACCCCATGGACCTGAAGGCTGAGCATCAGCTGGGAGATGGGGACCCCCAGCTGGTTCAGGACTGTGACTTTAGGGGGCACAGGGTACTGTGCAAATGACTCTGGGGTCAGCTGGGCTCAGGCTAAGGGGTGATGGTGATGAGGCCAGCACAGGAGCAGAACGGGCTCTGGGGAGCTGCTGCCTTGCTGGGGGACATCAGCCATGGGGTCTGAGCTCAGTGTGTCCTGGCTGTGTTCACATGGCCTCTGCAGTTTGAGGACGAGATCCTGCGCAGGCTGGACAGTGAGGTGGAGGGCGGCCGAGGGGACAAGCAGTACAAGCAGCTTTTTGAGAGCATGTGAGTGTCTGGTAGCGCCCCCCTAACCCTGATTTCCCCCATCCAGTCCTGTGCCCTCTGCCTCACTGAACCCTGGCTGTACCATCCTGCTCCTCCTCACTCTGGGACATGACCCAGCTCATGACTTTCTGGGTAGTGGGACCTGCCTGAGCAGCAACATGTGCCCCTCGGACTCTGCTGCTGCCCCAGGAACTACCCCTGCCTGCCCCTATCAACACCCCTGCCCCGGATCCTGTCCTTCTTAGATCTGTTGCAGATTAGCTGGAGCTGTGGGGTCTCTCCCCCATCCCCATCTCTGCTGTGCCAGGGGGGTTGGGGAGGGCACACGGGGTTTGCTCACCCCTCACCAGGTGGTCTGTTCCCCCACCCCAGCTCCCTGAGCCTTGGGAAGCTGTGCTGGGGCAGTGGTGGGAGCTGGGCAGAGCTGGGCACACAGTGAGACCCACCCCCAACTCTGGTCCTCCCCAGCCTGCTGGGCTGCTGCCGGGGACACCCGGAGCTGGCTGAGCCTGGGGAGAGCTTTGTGGCGCTGGTGACTGGTCTGCTGGAGCGGCTCCTGGACTACCGGGCTGTTAGGAATGATGAGAACAAAACCTACAGCATGAGCTGCACCGTCAACCTGCTGGTGGGCACCCACCCCTGTCCCCCCCAAGGCTCAGCCCTGTATGGCCCCCAGACCCTCCCTGGCACAGCAGGGATGAGGTGCCCATGGTGTCAGCCCTGGGAAGGGGCTGCTGGGGTCACTGTGCAGCTCCCTGTGGCCCAGAGCAAGGTGTGGGGGGAGCTGCAGCAAGTGACCCCCCACTCTGGGATCAGTCAGAACAGCCTATCTGCTCTTCCACAGAACTTCTACAAGGAGATCGACCGCCAGGCCATGTACATCAGGTGAGCACAGACTGGGATGACTGGTATCACCACAGGGAGAGCAGCACAGCCACAGAGTGACTGGCACAGCACCGGAGTGGGGGTCCCTGTGTCCTGCCACCCTTGTACCAGGCACTAGGATGGGGACAGAACAGCCAGAGGGCCAGGGTGCTGGGATCTTTGCCCCATTCCCAGCTGCCAGGGGGAGCTGCCCCATGGGGGAACACGTGCTGGACCCGCCCCCCCCGCTGTGGTTTTGTTGTTCCCAGGTACCTGTACAAGCTGAAGGACCTGCACATCAGCTACGAGAACTACACAGAGGGAGCCTACACCCTGCTGCTGCATGCCCAGCTGCTGAAGGTGGGCAGAGAGCTTGCAGGGGCTGACCTTCTGTAGCCAAGGGCTCTGTGCAATGGGCTCCCACTGTCTCCTCGTAGTGGTCAGATGAGCCGAACACAGCCCCCATGCAGGGCTTGCACAGCCCCAGCCTGCACACCCAGCGCCAGCTGAAGGAGCTTCTTTACAACCAGATCATAGACTACTTTGACCAGGGCAAGGTGGGCACAGCATCCTGCCACTAGCATCCCCCATGTCCTTCCTCCCATGCCATCCCTATTCCATCCCAATTCCCTTTCTGCCCCATCTTATCCCCATTCCATCCCATCCCCATTCTCAATGCCCAGCACTGGCCCTGCACAGTTCCACTTGCTGGGGCACCCCAGGAAAGGGGAGACCCTGGGCAGGGGGTTTAAGTGCTGGAGATGGTGGGAAGCAGAGTCCTGATGCAGTGGCCCAGCCAGGCGCTGGTGGACTGTCCTGCATGGGGAGATGAGGGCTGGTCCCTTGTGCAAGCACCTAGCATCCCCTGCCCCAGCTCACACCCCACCATCGATGTTGGGCAGATGTGGGAGGAGGCCATCCTCATCTGCAAGGAGCTGGCGGAGCAGTATGAGAGTGAAATCTTCGACTATGAAATGCTGAGCGACATCCTGGTGGGTGTTATGGGGGGGTGGGGTGGTGCTGGCCATGAGCTGTGGGGACAGGTGGGGCTCTGTGGGACCTGAGCCCATCCCGACCCCTGGCTCCTCTCCCTCCGCAGCAGCGGCAAGCCAAGTTCTATGAGAAGATCCTGAAGGTGCTGCGGCCCAGCCCCGACTACTTTGCCGTGGGCTACTACGGGCAAGGCTTCCCCACCTTCCTGCGGGTATGAGGCTTCCCCACACCAGCCTCAACCCTCTGGGGCTGACCCTGCAGCATCCCCGCTCCCAGAGGATGGGGCTTCTTGCCAGGGTGGGGGATGACAGCCAGGACCCCACAGCAGGTCTGCGCTATCGTATCAAGGCGGTGGGGGTCAGATGTGTCCCCCATCGTCCCGTAGCGCAGAGATGAGTCTAAGCTGCCTGCGAATGGATTCGGTACCTCTGGGGTCAAGGCTGGGGACCCTCTCCTCACCGACTGTCTTCCTGCCCCTGCTCCTCACCTCTCCCTTTCCCTCCTGGCATCACCCAGGGCTGGTGTCTCTGGGTGACACCTGTGTTCCCTCCTCATTCACTCCTGTTAGTCCTTGGGTTTTCCAACCCTCTCGGCTCTGAGGTGACACTCGGTGGATCCTGCTGTCCCAAGTGTCAGTCACAGCCAGGGCAGCACCATCTCTGCTGAGGGCTCAGCAGGTTCAAGGGCTCCTTGCTGGCTCCTGGCAGGGACTTCTGCTCTCTCTGCAGAGCCCCAGCTGCCTGACCCTGCCCAGCCTCTAGCTCCCAGTTCCCCCAGTTGCTTGGGGTTTTCTTAAGAGGGGAGTCTTCTCAGCTTTGTCAGTGCCTGCACCCCTGACCCACTGGGATGAGGGTTCCCCAGTCCCACCCCACAGCACCCTTCTCTCATCACAGAACAAGATCTTCATCTACCGGGGCAAAGAGTATGAGCGCCGTGAGGACTTTGAGATGCAGCTGCTGAGCCCCTTTCCCAATGCTGAGAAGCTGAAGACCACGTCTCCCCCTGGCCAGGACATCATGGACTCCCCTAGCCAGTGTATCCTCCCTGTGTGAGGCTAGGAGGGTGGCTCATTCCCCCCCATGGTGGGTTCCCCCTGTGACCCCATCCCTCTGGTGCTGCCCCTGGCTCCTTCACTCCAGCAGACATCCAGTGCTTCACCGTGCAACCAGTGGAGGAAGCCAGGGTCCGGTTCAAGAACCAGGGCATCCTGGAGCAGATCACCAAGTGAGTGTGGTGGGGGCATCTGCTCTGCTGGGGAGGGGGTGCACGGTGACCCCTCCCACACCCAGCCTCTTCCCTTGCCTGCAGCTTCTACAAAGCCAACCACGTCCAGAAGTTCAGCTACTCACGGCCCTTCAAGAAAGGCCCAAAGGATCCAGACAACGAGTTTGCGGTGGGTGTTAGTGGGAGCTGCTGGGATCTCCAGCTAGAAGGGATGGGGAGGGTGGGGGCTGGACTGTGAGGAGAAGACAGATGCCCACAGGAACAGGGATGCAGAGGACACAGAGGCTCCCCCAGTCCTGGGGTGAGGAAGGTGATGCCCTTCCCCATAGGAAGGGGAGGTGGGAGCCTCCTGGGGCAGTCAGGGGTGTCCCAGGGTGACGGCAGGGAAGGGGAGGGCGGCAGGATGACCATTGTCTCCCCATCCGCAGAACATGTGGATTGAGCGGACAACCTTCGTAACAGCCTACCCCCTGCCCGGCATCCTGCGCTGGTTCGTGGTGACCACCACCACCACGGTGAGGATGGGTCCATGGATCTTTCCCAAGACACCCTCTCTTGAGCAGCATCACCAGCCCCAGGCCCCTTCCAGGCTTCCCAAGCTCAAGGAGGGAGGTGTGAGGAGTGAGTCCTGGTCGGTGCCCCAGCTGAGCCCCTGCCCCACTGGAAAACCCCAGTGACCTCACACAGTGTCTGAGCCCCAAACCCCACCTTTCCCTGCTCATTCTGGTGCCCCCATGGTCCCCTGGCTGCATGCCCAGGGCAGCTCCTGTGGCAGAGCAGACCTAGCTCCCAGCACAGACCCTTCCCCCTGTGAGCCCTGAACCAGCTGCCAGCAGCAGGGACAACCCCTCTGGCATCACCTTGGCCCCCACTGCCCCTGCTATAAGGCACCAGGGGTACAAGGGGCTTTGTGGGGTGAGACCTGCCACCCTCCAGGTTTGGCAAGAGGCCACCCAGGACAGGCAGGTCACTGTGTCTGGTAGCAGCTGCCCTTCCCTCCCTGGGTACAGAGCATCATCTCCCCTCTGGAGAATGCCATCGAGACCATGGTGAGGACCAACGAGAAGATCATGAGTGAGATCAACCGGCACCAGGCTGACGCCAGCCTGCCCATCAACCCACTCGCCATGCTGCTCAACGGCATCGTGGACCCTGCTGTCATGGGCGGCTTTGCCAAGTACGAGACGGTGAGGACTCATGTGGGTGCTGCTCTGGGGCTGCCATGCCCTCTGGGCTGGTGACTGCTTCACACCATCCCCTGCCGTGTGGAGCTGAGTGACCCTGCCAGCAGGAGTGAGCTGGGGGTGTGCAGGCTTTTTTCCAGGAGTCCTACCTGCAGGAGCACCCTGGGGACGAGGGGAACATCAACAAGCTAAAGGACCTGATCGCCTGGCAGGTACAGAGCTCCCCCTCCAAGGGGTCAGATGCCCCGGGGCAGTGCCCAGCATCCCTGCCCCAGGGGTTCCCCACAACCCATCCCCATTTCCCCCAGATCCCACTGCTGGCAGAGGGGATCCGGATCCACGGGCAGAAGGTGACAGAGGACCTGCGGCCCTTCCATGAGCGCATGGAGCAGTGCTTCGAGCAGCTGCGGGGCAAGGTGGAGAGCCAGTACGGGGTGCGGGAGATGGTGAGTGCCAGGGCAGGTTGAGGAGGATCTGTTGCACCAGGGAACAGCTCGATGGTGCCACAGCTGCAGCAACAGGGTGAGAGGCACCATACAGGGGGAACCCCGGGGGTCCCTGGCGGGGGAGACAGCAGTGCCACAGGGTGGCTGGTGCTGGCAAACAACCAGGACTAGGCAGAGGGCACTGCTGGCCCTGGCTGAGCCAAGGGAAGGAGGGAAAAGCCCTGCACTCCCATCCCTCTCTCAGGCTCCCTGTTCTCTCAGGTCTGCTTTGAGGACCGGCGGAGTGGACGACCCCGGTCCATGGCCTGGGGACCCGACTGGGATCGGCTGAGCCTCGCTGGAGCCAGGCAAGTGTGGTGGTGGGCACCTCTCTCCCCTCCCCTTGCTGCCTCAAACCTTTCTCCCACTCCTGACAAAAAAAAGCCCTGGGGCTTTCCCCTTTCGCAGCTGACCCTCACCAGCCATGGCTCCCCCACAGCACGGAGGCAGCCCCGGCCCCAAAGCCTGTCCCTCACACCCCCGAGAGTGAGGAGCGCAGGGGTGAGCGCAAGGAGAATCGCTCCAGCATCTTCCTCGGGCACCGGTGGCAGGAGCTGCGCCAGCCCATCTCGGAGCTGCCAGAGCCCCAGGTGATGCTCAGCATAGCCCTGGTGCCCTGCTCCTCTCCAGGAGCCCTTGTGAGGCTGGTGGCAGCCCTGGCCACAGGAACAGAGGCTGGTGGGCACAAGGCTGCAGACCAGGCCTGTGCCAGGGGCTGGGGGGCATCAACCCTGCCAGCTGCTCTGGCACTCCTGGGGCCATGGGTGCTGTGATGCAGCCTGGACACCCTCCCCAAGGTCCTGATCCTCCCCTCTGCACCCCAGGATGAAAAGCAGAGACTCTCCCACTCCATAAGTGAGAGCAGCAGGGGCAGCTGCGATGGGAAACAGCTCCCTCCAAGCCAAGCTGGTGCCCAGCCCAGCACTTCAGGTACTGCCCACCACAGCTGCCAACTTTGGGCACTGCCCTGTCATGATTGGGAGGGCTCTTCCCCAGCCCCTACATACCCAGGCACCTCATTCCTGTGAGCAAGGCTGTGCTTACAGCCCATAAGCATCTTAGTTCTGCCCTCCAGCAGTGGCACATCCTGCCCATCACCCCCAGCCCCTCTGCTCAGGGTCATCGTGCTCTCACAAGCAGGAGAGTTGGTTCTGGCAGCCTAGGGCACCTCAAGGTGTCCCAGAGACTCTCTGCTTTGCTCCCCACCTCTCTTGCCTGAACAGGGGTCTCCTCTCCCACTGGCTTTGGTGGCCGCGTGAAAAGTGCCAGCAAGGTCCCAGCAACGCCCCGCAAGATCAGCCCTGCGGTGTATGAGACATTCCTGGAGCAGAGCAATGCTGCCAAGGTACCCCCTTGGCCCAGGCCCTGTTGCCCCCTAGCCCCCTCCACCATGGTAACTGCCCCCCTCTGCTTGCAGGCACCTGCATCCCCAACAGCAGATGGAAACAAAGGGCCAAAGTCGCCGCTGCCGCCACCACCCCCCAAGTCCAAGCGTCTGTCCCAGCTCTGACCCCCTACCCACTCGCCGCCACCTCTGTCCCAGAATAGCCTGTGGTGGCCCATGCCCAGCTGGACAAACACCCCCAGCCTGATCCTCATCCCCTGGAGCCCCTCCCACTTGCCTTTTGCACTGCTGGCAGCAGCAGCATCTCCCTTGACCACAGGATGTGCAACATGGTGCAGAGCACTGCCACCCTGAGCCTTGCTGTTGCCACCGTCTGGGTACCCCCCCCAGGGCTGGAACCTGCATTGGGGCATCAAGGTGCTTCTGGCATGTGCCAAGCTCTTTGCTTCCTTCCTGTTCACCCCTCAAGGGCAGCTCACAGACCTTGACCACCCCTATCCCACCTCACAACATCAGGACCAGCACTGTGCCCACGGCGCCAGCGCTCCCACCAGCACCCTGTTTCGCCACCCCCAGCCACCTAATAAAGAACCAGCGCAGCACCCAGGCACTCTGCAGCGGGGCTGGAACAGTGCACGAGCCCCTGTCACATCCTGATGCACTGGCCCTCCTGTGGCCAGGACAGCCCACGGGAGGCTGATGCCATGGGTGACTGCACTCGCTCCAGCTGTGCCAGGCGTAGTGCAGTGACTGCAGGCACCCGCTCTGCCTCCTGGGCTGGCACAGGACTGTTTATTCACACATAGTGCCACGGAGCCAGGATTGTATTTACAGTCTGTGGTGAAGAGGAAGAACCCAAACCTGCAACCGAGGGATGGAGAGGGCAGGGGCTGCCTGCAGCAGGGAGCCACCACCAGCAATTCTGTCTAGGGGGGTAGAGGGATCAGCTCCTTGGGCTGGAGAAGGGACAGGGGCAGACAATGCCTTGCACCAGAACATGAGGTCTGGGAGCAGCCTGAGGACACTGGTGCTGGGCTTCCTCTACATCCAGAGCCAAGAGGCAGTGGCACTCCTGTCCCCCGCAGAGCCCAACTCCTCACAGTGGGTTTGCTGAGGATGCTGCCAGACGCTTCCCAATGTAGATCCTGCATGGGAGAGAGTAACTATAAGGCCCTGCACAGTAACAGTCTGCAGTGAGGGTACAGGGTGGCCACCACAGAGAAGTCTGGGACTGCTGGGAGAAATGACACAGAGCAGCACCCAGAGAGAAGCAGTTCACACCCAGGACTGATACCCCACCCACTGCAGGACTGCCAGAGCTCCCAGACTACACAGCCAGCCACTGGCACAGGGCTCATCCCACTGCTACCCAGCAAATGAGGTCTGGCCAAGGTCACTTGGCAGCAAAGCTGGGGCCCATGAAAACTCACCCCAAACCCAGGGTCAGCATGTGGCTGAGCAGCAGTGAGGGGATGAACAGCAGCAGCAGCTCTGAACGGAAAAGTCTCTTCTTTCTTCCCACTGCACCTCCCTGCAGGCTCCACCGCACCGGCTGTGGGGAGCACACAAAGGCAAACTCCCTGGGAAAAGGGCAGGGTTAATGGGGCACACGAGGAAGAGGGCAGAGCACAGCAAGAGGGACAAACAGCATGGGCAGAGGGGACATGCAACTTACTTTGGAGATGGGTGCTGTGGGCGGCGGGCACAAGCCCAGCCAAGGGGCACTGGCAGGCGTCGCTCCCTCCGCTCAGTGTCCTCTGGTATATCCCGCTGGAAGGTGAAGGGCAGGTGAGTGCAGGGGTATGGCCTGGCACAGGGCAGGGGGTTGAGGACAGCATCCTTACCTGCCGGGGGGAAGGGCACCCCGGCTGGGGCTGGCTGTAGGGGGGAAGCAACTCGCTGTCCCCAGGCTGCCCACTTACGGGGCTGGCTGTGGTGTCATCCCAGGCTGGGGAGCACAGTGTGAGCAGGGCACTGCAAACACAACCCCTCAGTCACCTAGCCCCTGCAGCCCCTATGCACCCGCTCTGCCCAGGCAGGGCTCTGGGTGACCAGGCAGGGCTCTGGGTGCCTGGGTCCTCCTCAGGACTCACCTGTCACTGCTCTCTGTCTCCAGCTGGGCCTCCAGCAGCATCCGCTCCACATCAGCATGGCAGGAGAAGAACCGGGAGGGTGCGAGCTCGGGCTCGGGGTATCCTGGGCCACAGCGCAGCTCCACCCAGGAGCCTGGTGGGGTCCGTCAGCCCAGCTCCAGCCTGGCACCTGCACTGCCCACCCGCTCAGCCCGGGCCCATAGCTCACCCCATCCCAGCTGGAGCCCTCCCACCGCACCCAGCACCGCTGCCCACATCCCGCGGACCCCATGTGCACCGGGACGCCCCCACTTACCCCTGCCCCGGGACCTCGAGGGTCCATCAGCCCGAGTCCCCATGGACCCGCCCCCACCACGATACCACCCCCCCTGCCCCGCACCCCCGGAGACTCCCGCAAGCCTCTGCCCTCGAAGCGCTCTGCGAGGCGGTGGCTCCCCGCGGGTTTCCTCTCCGTCCTCGGTCCCGTTTCACAAAGTTGGAGGAGGCTCCCGCAGGTGCCAGTCGCCACCCTCGGTAGGGCCTTCACGGGCTGTTGAGGGCTACAGGGGGTTTGAGGTGTGACTTGGGGGGTTGGCTTTTGTTTTGTTTTCCTTCTTCCCTCGTTTTTATCATTTCTCGGGCACCTTCTCCAAACGCAACCTATACCCTTCTCCAAACCCAACCTGGAGCAAGAGAGACAAGCGTCCACCTACAAAGGGCTCTTTCCTAGTCTTTTGGCGGGTCCCTGCCTATTTTCTTTTTCCTTTCACAGGGAGAAAAAACAAGAAAACATTGCACAACTCTCATTTAACCTGTACTGATAGACCCTCGCAAACCAATTGCACTGCCAATCTGAGTGGCAACTGCAGCCACCTTTGTTCAACATCCCTTCCACAGCCTCGGTGTGAGCCTTCACTTCTGTCAATCCTTCATGAGTTTTCTCCAAATTGGTTTAAATATCAGACATCTGCAAGAGACCGGTTGGTGCACTGACAACAATAATCTGGTTTATCTGCCAAGCAAAAATATCTGCCTCCGTTACATCTCATTTCTCACTCATCTGATTCTGGTTTTTAAATCGAATTCTCTGTGACACCGAGCTGCAACTGGACACACTTCACCTGGGGCGCCTTCTGCTGCGGCCCAGCAAGTACAGTTTTGCCTATCAGGACTGGCCAGACAAATTATCAGTAAATGCTCTCAGGAGCTCAGACCGATTCATCTCTAAGACTGAGAAAATTGAACCTCAAAGCCCCTCCAATCCACCATGTGTTGTGGCGTGATCCAGCCAGGTAGCAGGAGTGGACCAACGCTGCCTACCATTATGTTTGCAGGCACTTGGTGCCCAGCCTACAGGAAAGTTTTTATCAAACCTTTTCTCCAGAGATTAAGATAAAATTTTAAGAAGAAAGCACTTGCATGAAAAAACCTCCCCATGTTTACTCTGAAACAAGTAACTATTGTACAGAAGCCATCGTGCCACGTTAGTACAGGTACGGACACATAAATACATTTAGCTACCAGAAGCTATCGAGCTGCGGCTTATCAGCACATCTCTGGTAACCAAGCACATTAGCACACTCCGTCTGCTGCAGTGAGAAGGGGAGATACGTTACTCTGACCCTTAGCAAAGAGGGTAAATGTCAGGTTTTTATTTTGCAGTAAGGGTTGGTTGGTTTGGTTCAACCAACAAGTGGTGAATTGCTAAACTACTACCAAGACATTAACCAATTTGTCTGTCCCCTTTAGGTTTAACCTGGGCAAACCCCTGTTGCACACACATCTCTGCACAGTGTCAACGTTTTTCTAACTATTCTGAGATTAACTAAAATAAGCCCTTCTTAAACCAAATGAGATACCCAACAGTGGATGGAAGCTGTTTTCTACATCATATTAAAGAAAATCACAGAATCACAGAACACTAGGGATTGGAAGGGACCTTGAAAGATCATCCAGTCCAATCCCCCTGACAGAGCAGGATCCCCTAGATCCAGTCGCACAGGAACATGTCCAGGCAGGTTTTAAATTTCTCCAGAGAAGGAGACTCCACAACCAACCTGGGCAGCCCCTTCCACTGCTCTGTCACCCTCATCGTGAAGCAGTCCCTTCTCATATTGATGTGGAACCTCCTGTATTGCAGCTCACACCCTTTGCACCTTGTCCTATCATTGGGTGCCACTGAGCAGAGCCTGGCTCCATCCTCCTGACACCAACCCTTCACATATTTATCAACATCAATGGGGTCACCCCTCAGTCTCCTTTCTCCATTTCTCCAAAATGCACTTCTGTGTTTATACCTAACAGGTTAAGCAGGTGTCAGCTCTCCCAGAGCTGCCCATTCATCCAACCTTTCACCACTGGTGCAGTACCTGCTGAGACGATCCCCCTACCCCGTGCCGCAGAACTGACGCACTGTGTAGTCACAGGGTTGTTTGTGCTGCTGTGCCTTAAACCTGTAGGTATTTTCAAACATGTAACACTTGTTAAAAAAAAAAAAGAGCACATTTTAGCATAGGAGGTAATGGGTCACCTGACAGGTTTAAGTGTTAGCACAAACAAGACGAGTTGCAATTTAATAATAGCTGCTTAAAATAATAATAATAAATTACTGCCAGTACTTTTCCCTCCTGTTCATGTGACCCTTGGAAGCTAACAAGCATGGAGTTCTTCTCCAGAGCTTCTAATGTAGAGCTGCTACAGTTTCTCTCATGTAAAAGATGTGAGACTTGGTTCTTCTAATGTAAAAACATGTTAATTGCCATCAAAATCTTAACAAGGATGACACTGTAATTTTATGACAGCACAAGCAGACATGGTCCAACACCAGCAGTATTGACTAATCCCTCCTTCACTACACAAGCTGAACAGAAGTTGCCTTCAGTAGGATTATATGAAGAGTTGAAGGAACAACTAGGGATAGGGTTTCGTGCTCGGCAGCAGTTCTAACTGAAGCTGATCCCACCCTGTGCCTCTTCCTAGGCTGAGCTCTGCCCCTTCAGCTGTACGTTGGATCATGTTGTGACTCAGATGACTGGCCTGATCCTGCTGCAGGGTAACCCAGCAAGAAGCAGTGCGACTGGACACTGAAAAGCAGCAAAGCCCTTTTGTCGCATCAATTCCCTGCCCTGATTCACAAGTCTCCACAAACATGTGTCACCATGATGGCAAGGCAGAAACTGCTTGAGCCAACGCTTCTGCCAAGAAAATGTACATAAGGGAAAATGGGATCAGTCATCTCTCCTAAGACAGACTTTTTGGAGTTTTTGTGAGCAACAGAAGCGATGGATTTAATGATTAAGATAAAAACTTATGTCTATACATATGGTGGACTGTTTTCTTCCAAACTGAAACTGATTAACTCAAGAATACAACTCCCTAAAGTTAATCAAAACACAATCAGTGAAACATGCCTTATCTGTTTATAATGGGCCCTATTTACAGTTCCTAACTGTTGGAGAATGTTGCTTCACAGCAGGCAAGAGAAGGTCAGTTACACTTCCAGAATAACCTAATCTCAATTTCAGGTGCAATACATGCAGCTCTCTTTGAAGAGAAGGCTCAGAGGGGACCTTACAGCAGCCTTCCAAGTGCCTGAAGGGGGCTACAGAAAGCTGGACAGGGAATTTTCACTGAGGATTCTAGTGACAGGACAAGGGGGAATAGCTTTAAGCTAAAAGAGGGTGGATTTACATTAGATCTCAGGGATAAATTCCTCATTGGAAGGGTGGTGAGGCACTGTGCAGGTTGCCCAGAGATGCTGTGGATGTCCCTTGAAGCGTTCAAGACCAGGTTGGATGGGGCTCTAGGCAAACCTAGTCTGGTGAGAGATGCGAGACCCAGGCTTCTGCAGATGTATTACTTGATTACTAGAGCTAGGTTGTGCATTGGATTTCATACTTCACTGATTTTAACATGCATAGAGTTGAATCTATGAAGGAGCACAAAAATAGGTGTTTTGAAAACATCTATTTCTTCATAACTTCTGCTGACCTGTTATTTCCAAGAGCTTCAATGGGTTTCTAATAATATTTCAGCAGAATCATAACAACTTGATATTAAGCAGTAGGTATCTAGCTACAAAACGACAACCAGCAGAAAAGGAAACTCATGTATTTTTCCTTAGCCTGACAATTCTACGTGAAGTTTTCCTTCTAGCACCCTTTTCGGCTTCCATGGTACATAGCAACTTAAACCACCCTCTTCTGTGCATACAGATTCTCTGTACATTCCAGTTTTTATGCCAAAGCACAGATTAAACAGAAGGAGTCTGACTTCTTTTTTTATTGCATTTGAAGCGGTTTGCAAGTTCTTAGTTTCTAACCCGCACTAAGACAGTCTCTGGAGATAAACTCCATTTCTAAAAGTAAGGGAGGAAAAAAACCCAGTTCCAAACCAATTTTTCCTTTTCCCTGCACTCTCTCTTCTTGTGAGCATGAACCAGACAGTATCTGGAACCCAAGACAGGTTGGCAGCACAACACACAGCCAAGAAACACATTCTGTGCATTAACTTCATATCCACATGAACATACTGTGATAAATTTGATGTAAAGCCGTTATATCAAAGATGTCACATCTTGCAACCATGCCATTAGAAATAAAAATTGAACAGCAGTTTGAGGTAGGTAATTGAACAGCTTTCTACTTTAAAAGTATCAAATTCTGTCTACTCTTAGGGCTTTGACGCACAAGTTTGGGCAAGTATCACTGAAAAGGCTCCCTGATGTGTTTCTTCCCTGATGTGTTTCCATGCTTCAAAGATCCCAGTGACAGAGATGTCAGAACGAGCCATGCAAACACAAAGCCTACCATTACCTAACTCAAGTATGAGGCCTCCCTTTGAGTACTGGGGGCAGTGCTGGGCCCCTCACTTCAAGAAAGAGATGGAGGGGCTGGAGCAGGTCCAGAGGAGCAATGAGCCTGGGGAAGGGACTGGAGGGAAAGTCTGATGAGGAGAAGCTGAGGGAGCTGGGGGTGTTTAGCCTGGAGAAGAGGAGACTCAGCGGGGAGCTTCTCCCTCTCTACAACAACTTGAAGGGAGGTTGTAATCAAGTGGGGGTCGGGGTCTTCTCCCAGGCATCTGGTGACAGGAGGACAGGGCAGGGCCTGAAGCTGCTAGAGGATGGTTACTTTGGATGTTAGGAACCCTTCCTCATCTGGAATCAACCAGAATGGACTGCCCAGGGCACTGGTGGAGTCCCCATCCCTGGAGGTGTTGAAGGACAGCCTGGCCATGGCCCTTAGTGCTCTGATCTGTTCAGTGTGGTGATGTCAGGTCTTGAGCTGTGCTGGATGAGCTCAGAGGGCTTTTCCGGTCTAAATCACTCTGTTATTCTCTGATCTGTAAACTTGTGATGGCAATAGAATACCTCTTAACAGCTTGATCTGTCTGGGTTCCCTTGAGGTGTCTTTCTGTGCCCCCATATCCTGGTATTGTTCCAGAAGAAGAGAGTTTTTTCAGTAGTGTTCTGTTCCAAAGATGGCTTTTGAAATTGCCCAAATGATATGTGAGATTCAATAGTGGGGTTTTCTCGGTAAGAATTTATGTCTTTCTTTCATCAGAACGATAGAGCTGGTGTTTTATGGTTTTAATATAATGAGGGTGATGTTGATTGAGGTTCGCTGTCAATTCTTTAAAAACCTTAATTTGCAGTAGATCCATGGTTTTGTGCTTTACTGTGAAGATGTGATGGGAAAGTATATCGAGATCTCAGCCACCACAAGATGGAAAAACAAGCTGACCTGTCAGACAGTGGGTTAGAAGCCAGGAAAAGCTGGCCAGGTGAGGGTTGTTGATTGTACTTCATCTGTGAAGGACAGCAGATGTGCAGTGTTACCATGGCATTTTTACACACTCAGTCTTAACGGCGAATGGTGGTTTAATAACATCTTTATTTAAACAGCAAGAAACTAATGCCTCCTCTTCTTCCCCTCACAAAGGTACAGGAGCTAAGTAAAACTAGAGGCTTTCTTTGAACATTTTAAAGGTTTTCCTACTCTGGGATTGCCTGGGTGCATATTATTATTAATATTTTATTCTGCCTCTTCTTTGAATTCCATTTTATGGTGATGCTTTAATTAAAGGAAGCTGAGAAGTAGAATTGTTCTGCAAACCTTCAGTTGAAATGAGACTACTTTTGGTGCCATCAACTTGAGACCGGATGTTTTACGCTCAAGTTTTAATTTATATCAATTACTATTACTAACCTGCCAGGGTAGCAGGGGAAATGCTAACCAGAAAACAGCTGCTATGAGTTTTTTAAATGCAAGTGTGTTTAGCTTGCAGAGTCTTTAATACTGGGTAGCTAAACAGGTATTAACAGTACGATATCAGGCACCTATTCAACTCAGGCTGCAATGTGCCACCCTCCCTAACTCCTGTATGTCCTTCTCATGTGAGAGTAAAATGAAGGGAGTATAAATATATCTGACAAAGTCATCAGGGATTAGAAAACAGAATCCAGCAATAAATATGGTAATTAGGCAATTTGAGACTTAAAGCACAGCGTTCTTTGAAAATGCAATTTCAGGACTGAGAACCAGCACGGAAATTTTTACCATTAAGGAGAATTATGATAGAACTGAAACTTTTTAATGACATTTAAACATTTTTTATTGGGAATTTAATAACTTTTCTGCTCATGCTAGGGAAGTTTTAATGATGAAGCTACGTATAAAGAGGTTTCTGCGCGCACCAGTCCTCCCTAATCCGTCTCATCTCCAGCAGCTGGATTTGGATTCCTCCAACATTCTTTCTATTGCAGTATGATGATGGAGAACTACTTAGTTAGTAGTAGGAATGTGGAGTTTCTTGATGAAAAGTGGTTTCAGACCGATAACCCTGTAACTATTTTCATAGATACCTTCAAATAGTTTTTGCCATTTTACAAGGTAAAGTTTCTCACTCATATCTGTGCATTTTTGTGGTGCTTATTTTCCATTGTAATGACACGTTAATAAAGCTGATAGTTTGAGGATTCCTAAGTAGCCGCCTCCCATTAATGAAGGCATGATAACTTCTAAAAACAGAGTTCAAATAACCAAAGATACCCCATTTAACAGCACAAGAGCAAAGGCTTATTTTCACCTGTCATGTCCCCATCTCAAGGGAAGGAAGTGACCCAGGTTCATGGATTCACTTGGGGTTGAATTAAGGAGGTTTACACAATAGATCCACATGAAAGTCAGAGTTTACCGAGATTATCAGATTCTGAACTCGGAAGGCACAGAAATCACTAAGGTTACTAGATGCCCAACTCAGAGAGTAGAGGAGAGGAAAAGGGGAAAGGGAGAGAAGATAGTTAAGAGGTCAGATCACCCCACAGGACTCCACAAATCATGGATGGCAGGGAGTGTAGTGGTGGTGATAGGGGATTAGTCCCTCTTCACTTCCTCAGCTTCACAGATTTTTGGTGTCTCCTGCAGTCATTGTGTCAGTCTCTCGTCCTACCTACAGGCTGGAGAGGGTTGATGGTGAAGTAGCTCCACACTGTTCAAATCTACCATACTTGCTACTGGCTGGTGTCTTTTGTAAGCAAGTTCTTGAGGGAGGAAAACCTCTTACGTTCTCAGGTTCTGCAGATTCCTTTCCGGTATGGAGCATTGCCAGGAGCAGGGTTCCTCCTGCTACCCTGTTAATGGACTATCTTCCATTTGCTTGCAATTGTTTGAGCCATCTCACTTGTTGCTAATCAAAGTCTGACACCATCCACAATATTTTTCTGCCATGTCCCTATTCTTCCCACTCTCTAGTTGGCCAACAGCTCCTCAGCCTATGGTGAAATCTTTTGGTCTTTCAAGCAATGGCAAAATTCAAATAGGAAACCTGTTCATGGCACCTTTGGAGAATGTATGATGGTAAATCAGTCTTGGTGATGAACCATAAATTCTCTGGCACACTTGAGGGTAGTCATACTATGTGTAGTCATCGCAGTGATTGAGTGTTGTGGGAGTCCTTATCTGGATCCCGATGCATCCCACTTGGGTCACCACCAATGTAGTGGGTTAGAAGCCCTGACCACATTTCAGCCAAAGACTCCCATCTAAAGCATCAGACACAAAGGGAGGGTTTAAAGAAACCACTTACAGATCTGCAGGCAGTGAAACAATTGACTCAATTTGGAGAAGAAATGCCTCAAGACATTTTAACTCACTCCCCCCACCACGTATCAGAAGAAAACCCACCCCACCAAAAAGGAAGGTGTAAGTCACCAATAGGGGAGAAGAGGTGGAGAGTGGAGTGGCAGACACTTTCAACTTTTTAAATCCAAACGTTCAACTTTTCTGCAGAAAACACTCAAATTAGATTTACAGATCCAAGCAGAACACCATACCAAGTGTAAGTGCAGAATTACACCCTTTCAATACTCCACAGTGTGAAGGCGTGGTGGACCCTATTTAAATGGTATCTGCAGCATTCACATCTTTAATTAGGACCCGTTAGAGATGACTAACACAAACATAAGTAAGCAGGCCTTACTGTAACTTGTGAAGTTATTAAAACTAACTTTGAAAGCTGAGGTGGAAGGAGAGCTGGTAAGAAACAATCTTTACCACGCATCTCCCTTGGTGTGATGCTCCAACCACTTTGTTGTGTGAGATGCTCCAACCACTTTGTCGTTGCAGGAACCTCTGTCTCACACACTAATTGCATGTGTTATGATGCAAAACAGACATGTGTGCAGGTGAGGTGTGCTGTGCTGTTGCTGAAACTGTGCAGTTAAACACTCTGAACTGCTTCCTAGACCCTAGACCTGTAACTTGATCTAGGTGATCCAGGTCTGACAGGGGGATTGCACTGGATGATCTTTCAAGGTCCCTTCCAATCCCTAACATCCTGTGATTCTGTGAGTCTGTAAATCTTTACACAGCTACTTAAATAGTTCAAGCAGTATGAACCCTTTTACCAGGATATAATCAATACATGTTTCTACAAAATATCTTTCCCTCCTATCTGGTTGCATGCAAGAGGCAGGACAGATAGAGAATGATGTGGTGGCAGCAGTTAATGAATACTGTGTATATGTCTCAGAGATCAGACTCCCTTGATTTTTTGAATCTCTTCTGTGTCACTTCAGCTCCCCAGACTGATCAGCACAGACAAGGTTTTGTCATCAAATCACATCCAAAACATATTTTGGCATTTGCAATAATAACAATCTGCTACTTGGAGGATAAATAAACATTTGTGTCATTTTATGTTTAAAAACTAAGCCTGAAAGGCATTAGCTTGAGTTTGCAAACGTCCTCAGTGCCAGTCTGGCTATTAGCCATGTCCTCAAGACAGTTGTACCCTGAGCTCCCTTTCTTGCCATTTCTCGGCACGTGTGATTCCTGTCTGAGCACGGTGGGACACTCTCCCTTATCTTCTTTGTTTTAATTTTAAAGTCAAAAGATCCCAAACTGAACCAAGTCTGTGGAATCCAGTTATCTTTGCTGGCACTGCTTTTGTGCAAAATCAAAGCCAGGTTAATAATGACCTCAACTGGACTTCAAATCTAGTGCATACTGGGTGTTTTTGGATTGCTCTTGCACAGTACAGTGCAAAACACTAGTGATTGAACACAGGTTTGGGTATGTATCAGTTCTCAAAAAGACAAATTAGGCTTTTCCATTAAGAGAGAACATTGGCCTTAACATCTCAAAACCTTCCAAAACCTGAAATAAACCCACATCCATTTCCTGATGCATGAATAGTCTGTTGAATTCATGGCGCCTTGTTTTGATGACTACAGGCACATGCTTTACAGTGAGGATAATGAACCCAGAAAGGAGGGAAGCAACATGAATCTCAGAGCACATTTAGCTCCCTGAAATAAATCCTTATAAAGTGGTACCACTGTGATCTCATGTTGCTTTTTGTCCCTTGGTTCTAGCAGCACCGCAGCTTGGCTTCCTCTATCACACTGTCTCTGTAGGCTGCAGGTTCATAAAGCAGGGAATGAATTATACTTACTCATTTGTTTAGTTTTATTGTCTGTGACATACTTGATAAGGAAAATAACTTTGTGTAATAAGGAATTGGTATGATGCTGCATAAGCTAGAAATCACGTAAGTCGTGGCTGGTCCTGTGTGTGCAACTGAGCCTAGTGTCACGTAAAGAACTCATACAAATACACCTGACCTGAGGCATTTCTGAAGCCTGGAACCTTGAACACATTTTATGACTGTTCCCTTGTTCTCAGTGCTTCCTAATGGTATTCCCTTGTTCTCAGTGCTTCCTAATGGTATTCCCTTGTTCTCAGTGCTTCCTAATGGCATCCCACATTTCTCTGTGGCTACTTACCCTCAGACCACACATCTGTAGCTGCTTCCTGGCTGCAGATGAGGGCAGAAACTGCTGCAGAACCCAAGTGCCCATGGCCACAGCCAAGTGGCTCTTGCTCCAGCCTTCCCATGTAAATGACTTTTCCGTGAGCAACTGCTCTTCCCCTGTGTTTTACAGAAATGGTTCTTCAGAGGCTTTGTGGTACAGCAGCAATAGTCATAACTGCTCCTTAGAGATACCCAGCCGTCAGCACAGGAAGGGTCTCAGCCCACAGCAGGGGAATGTTTTCCTGTTAGACCTTCAGCCAGGGAGAGCTCAAGTGGGAACAAGGTGCTGCTGAAGGCTGCAGACTGTGGAAGGGAGCTCTTCTCCCTGCTGCATGCTACTGATTGCCTCTGTGTCTTGAGACTAATCACTGGTGACCAGTTACTGTCCCTTATGTCTCCAGTGGACACAGTTAGTGGTGTTTGGGTCAGCAGTTTCCCTTCCTGATCAGATTCAACACGCAAATCACATGAATGAAAGGGAAAAAAAATGTATTTCAGGGAAAGGTCTGAGACCTGGGGAAAACCATGGGGATATTCTCAAGGGTTTAGTGTCCACTTAGAACAGCTATTTTCTACTTAATTGTATTAAATTACCTAAAAACAGTCTTTGCAGAAAGACCAACTGAGCTCTAGCAACAGCAGAAAATGGACAGAAGCCTGTAAGTGAAGCTGGGAGTTTGGTCATTACAGAAGTGAGAAAGGTAACTGGGGACATTTGGACTGGGTTATTTATGCAGTTTTGATTCCCTCAGAAGTAATTACCATGAAGACAGGGTACATGTACACTGGACCTGAGAGGAGGTTGTATTGAAGTGAGTACTGGTCTCTTTTCCCAAGTAGTAAAAACAGGATAAGAGGAAACGGCCTCAAGGTGCACCAGGGGAGGTTTATACTGGATACTAGAAAAAAATTTCTTCACCAAAACAACTGCCTAGGGAAGTGATTGAACCTTTGGAGGTATTTAAAAAACACATAGATATGGCACTTAGGAACATGGTTTACTGGTAGGCTTGTCAGCGTTAAGCTTGCAGTTGGACTCAATGATCCTAAAGGTCTTTTCCTTTTCCTAAACAATTCTATGATTCTGAGTTTTTTATTGAGGGTTTCCTCAGTGCTAGAAATTCAAACCTTGAACTCTAATGCTCTAAGACTCTAAAGAACTGAAAAATGTGTATGCACAATGTATCTTAAAGCAGTGCTTGGAATATGGGAGCTTGGAAGCATAGCAGCCTGCTTAGAGACCAATATCCCTTTTAGCTCACATAATACAATTAATCCAAGCATTTCACCTGGTCTCTGGGTGTTATTTTATCTGTGTATGATGAGGACAATAGCACTATTCCATCTCACCGAGCCCAAATCATTCAAGATTTTATAGGCTAAGTCAAAATCCCTCATTGTGTGACTGGAAGTTAAATGGCAAACAGCAAGGACTGTGGATTTCTAATCATACTTTGTCCCTAGTGAACCACTACATTTAATAACCAAGCTGCATTCTGCATTTGCTCCACTGCCTGAGCGGTCCCAGAGCAGGATCTTGCATGGAGAGTGCTCCAGCAGCCTTACTAATTCAGTTCAACTGGTGAAAGAACCGGTCAGTTAAAGAAGAAAACCCACTCATGCACAACACATATTACTGAGTATGGTTTGAGTGTTAAGGATGGGATTAGAATTTACAACAGTGAAGAATCCTCAATACATTTGCATATATTATGCAAATGTCCTTGAAAATGCAAGGACATATAATAAACGTGAGGTCTTTAATTTGCAGTACAATCTTTTATGCTGGGGGACTCTCTATATGGAAGCTAGTGAAGTTTAGCTTCAAAATGTGCAGGGGAAATGTTTACATAATTAGTTAGACACAAGCCATAAGGCTAAATATCTTAATTAATTAATTTCAGTTGTGTAGACTGGTTCTTAGAGTAATTATTTGACAGATCTTAATTGATTAGTTTGCTTTTTTTGAAGGTACTATCAAAGCTCCCATTCCCTGGGGGCATCTCCATTTCCAAGAAGACTGTGTCTTGTACATAGCTCATTTCCCAGCCCCTGTCAGAGCACATGCTGCTCTGGGACAAGGCTCAGCCAGCCCCGGGAGCATTTTTCAGCAGCCCATGTCACAGGTGTTCAGCTGAACCATGTGGAAAGCAGCTGCTCCCGCAGTGAAGTAATTCTCAGACATCCGAGCGCCTGCCTGGGCCTGGAAATGGCTGAACAAGTAGTAGGAGCTGCTGCCTCCTGGGTGTGCGTGCAGAGGATGCGGTAGCAGGAAAGGCAAAAGCAGTGTGTGCTGCGTAGGAGCAGCCTGAGCAGCACAACTTTACAGCATAAGGTTGTGGGGAGCTTCACCAAGGAAACAACACTTTTCCCAACCAAATCAACATAAAAAACCTCCACCTATTTCACTGAGGGTAGTATTTTGCCTGGAATCGGGGGGTTGTGGTTGTATATCTTTGTAAAACAGGGCAGAGAATCTGCCCAGGAGCAAGTCCATACGTGAGTGTGAGTACACGTGCACAGATGTGTGTGTACAGACCCGCTATCACGTCCACAGGCAGGCAGGATATTACATCCTCTGGCTCGTATGTTCTGTGATCATATAAGTTTCCAATTATTTGATGTCTCTATGTGAATTATTCTAAGAACACAGAACACTCAAAAGCCAGTGCTGAGCAGGGAGGTTCATGCTTTGTTCACAGAGGTTTTATTGTTCATGAAATTGGCTTATGGGTTATAAGCTGTGACCCTGCTCATTGAACTCAGTGTACCACAACCTTCCTACCAAAACGCAACGCTCCTGTCCCAGATGCAAAGGCCTTACAAAAAGGAAATTAACATGAGGAAATATTCTTTTGATTCTCAGAAGTAACAGAATAATTTTTGCTGCAAACCAGGGAGACAAAATCAATCATCTGAAGCAAGAGGCAAGCATGAAATGCTTTAGCCCAAGTGGATAAAATGAGATATAAGCAACTGAAAACAGACTTTTCATGGAAGACGTTAAGCATCCTTATCTCCCTGTGCTGCTAGCAGCTCCATCTGTTAGACACAGGAAAAGTACTGAAACCTGAAGAGCAAACACGGCAACAACTTTATTTATTTATTGAAATAAAGACACATTGAATAACATTCCTATATCAAAATCTCCTATGAGAAAAAAAAAAACCCCACAATCTCACCAGGCAGGATTTCCCAGTACTGAAATAAAATGGCTGGAGGCAAAGAGTTGCTGGAGGAGGAAACAGATGTGGGTATGAAGACCCTGAGATACAGAGGGCAGAAGGATTTCTAACATAGCAGAGCCTTTCTGTCACATATTCCAGCTTGCATTTTCTATGGCAGCACTAGACACCTTGGTGATTATACTGTCTTTTCTTGAAAAAAGCCTTTCTGGAAGCATACTGGCCACAATGATTTGTCCTTTCCCTAGAAGGTTATCAAGTGGGACTCTGTTTTGATGGTTAATCATTAAATGGAGTCTTTTCCATTTTCAGGAACAGGGCGTTTCCTGAAAGAAATGGTGTCTGAAATGAGATGCCATGTATTTGAGCAACCCTGGCTTGCAAATAACCCAACAGTTACGTAAACAGTGGCACATGGGCATCAGGTTCTGTCGGAATAAGCCACTGTAGCTCATGAGTAGTGAACTGGCCCCAGCTGCACTTAAGGAATCAGTCATCTGTTTCTGTGCAGGACGTTATCACCTGAGTCATCTGAAGAATGTTTTCTGTTGTGCTTGCTGCAGATAACAGTGTGTTTTTGTTCTACCCATTCCTAGACAACTTACCAGAATGCTCTCAATAATCATAGAAATGTAGTACACTTGTTTTCCTGGGAAGAAGGAGTGAACACTCTAGGTGAACAGACTGGCTCAGCTTCCTTCTCTAGCACTGTTGAAATGAGGCTGAAGAAGCTGTAATAAGCTTTGACGCTTCCATTTGCAGCAGCTACTGCTGATTCCCAAAACCAAGGATTTAAATCAAATAAAAACTTTTCCCAAAGCAAAAATCAGCCCTACAGAGACAAATACATCAGTACGTTTGATTCAGGCAACTGCCCATCGTCTGATCAAGTACAAAAACTCTCTTCTACTTTCCCACCCAGACATTACCAGTGCTGTGTGTAGTTATGCTAAATTTACAGCCATCTGCTTAGCTGAAGCAAATGTTGTACTTTTTGTGAAAATAAACTCCCAAAGACATGTACGTGACTTAAATGTTCGCAGCACCAGAGCTCTCATATGATCTGAGTTCAGTGTAATGCACCAGACTACGCTGAATTACTCGGCTGCATCACCAAGTGTGTCTGTGGATGTGCATGTGCTTGTGTGTGGAGGAAGCAACTTCCATTAAATAAAAACCAGGAAATAATAAGGGGTGAGGCTGTGCTCCACCAAGCAGCTGACAAACCCTGATAACCCTGCTGATGACTCTACTGTTTGAATGCAGAACCCAGGTGCAGTCTTGAAATCAAGTATCAGCCCCCCACACCTCTGGGATGTGTCTACGAAGATACTCCATGCATTCTCTAGTCTTGTGACACTGGTCCAATGTCACGTCCCCAAGGTAATCACACAAAGACCTCAAATTACATGTTGTGAATGAGCTCCAGCCTGATTTCCTTGTCGTGTAATAACAGCTTGAAGAGGCTCTAAAGCTAACTCAGTGCTCATAAATAAAAGAGCTCCTGCAGTATTCCCCCTCCTCACCAGCATGAATAAATCCAGCTGAACTTCCACCTCACTTCACATCCACACTTGGGCTGTGCTCGCTCTCATCATAACTCAGAGCTGTTCTGTCTTTTGGAATGAACACAGCTAATGAATTACTTTTGTTGCAAGGTTTCATTAATCATTTTCAACTTCAGGAAGATCCTGGGAAATGTAAACGTGCCGTGTTACTCATGAAGTCTTTATGGTCATAAAGTCTTAGCATCAAGTTCCCTAGCTGGTCTCCAGCAGCAAAGACATGTCTGAACTCGCATGGAAATCTGCATCAAGTCACAGATCACAGAATCACAGAATTATTAAGGCTGAAAAAGACTTCGGAGCTAATCCAGCCCAGCCCAGGATTTAACATCACCACATCAGCCAGACCAGAGCACTAAGAGCCACAGACAGGCTGTTCTTCAACAGTTCCAGAGATGGGGGCTCCACCACTGCCCTGGGCAGTCCATTCCAGCGTCTGATCATCCTTTTCCATGAGTAAGGGCTTCCTAACATCCAACCTAACCCTTCCCTGGCAGCTTCAGGCCCTGCCCTCTCATCGTGTCACCAAATGCCTGGGAGAAGAGCCTGAGCCCACCTGACTACTTCAAGTTATTGAAGAGAGGGAGAAGGTCTCTCCTGAGACTCCTCTTCTCCAGGCTAAACACCCCCAGCTCCCTCAGCTTCTCCTCATCAGACTTCCCCTCCAGTCCCTTCTCCAGCCTCATTGCTCCTCTGGACCCACTCCAGCCCTTCAGTCTCTTTCTTGGAGTGGCCCAGCACTGCCCCCAGTACTCAAGAGGGGGCCTCCCCAGTGCCTAGTACAGGGGGAGAGTTCTGTCCCTGGTCCTGCTGGCCACACTATTGCTGATACAATCCAGGATGCCATTGGCCTTTCGGGCCACCTAGGCATCCTGCTGGCTCCTGTTCAACTGGTTTTCAACCAGTGCTGCCAGGATGTTGCTCAAACCATCACCCTTTCTCCCCATTTCAAATATGAAAGCACACGTCAGCCTGTTAGACCTGAGCTTTGCAGGCAGCCCTGCTGCCCTGGCTTTAAAAATGTGGATTATTTGTTTGACTTGTTTTATTTTCTTTTTACAGCCATCACTGATGACTGGTCACTATAAAAGAGGGGAACAGCGTTTTACTGTGAGACTGGTGCTCCATGTAACCCTAATTCATATGAACCTTTCCAGCGGTTCATATGAATGAGCGATTTACATAATTCCTCTGCTCACATGTGTGTAGCCCGCTCCACTCTTGTAGGGATGCACTTAAACTTGCTTTGTGCACCCTCATCAGAAGGAAATATTCCTTCTGATGTTGATGAAGCTGTAGTGATAATTTCATATAAGTAGCTTTGCTGTGTTGGGGAACTGGTGCTTGTGACTTTGCCCTGTTGTTGAACTTGAAGTGCCTGAGGGGAAACATCTCCAGAGCTGAGAAGTGTGCAGGGTCCTGTCTGTATGTGATGAGAATACTCTCAACCCAAATAAGATTTTAATGAATCTTTCCTCTTTCACTGGAACATTTCAAGTTCTTATCATCTGCAGGGGCAGGGTGCCTCATCCTGTTTATCACAGTCTCCAAACTACATTGTATGAATTTTTGGTATTTACGTGCCGTTTCCTGCAACCCTTCAATGTGAGGACTGCAGTGTCTGTCAGAAGGATGGACTTGTACTGTTCTGATTCTCAGAGGTGGGTGGTTGTGAGTGGCTTTGTTTCTGAGCTCCCTACCCTTGGTGCATGGAAAAGGGTTGTACCTTGCTTTCTTCTTTTTCCATTGGGTTTCACTCTGATTTCATTGTGACAGACCCAGGATGGTTTTAACTTTTATACTGAACACCAACACATTTGCATGGGTTGTTTCTACCTGAGCAGGAATAAGTCTGGCCCTACAGGTGCATGGTTGAGGTTGGTGCTGCTGATATGGATGTTGACTGATGAGAAGAGCTGCATTTCCTTCAGAGCCTGCACCAGTGCTTGCTCACTGCATTTGCTCCTATGCACAGCAGAGGGTACACCGACCCCTTGGCCTTTCCTCCTCACAAAAAATAAATCAACCACTTCTTTCCTTTCCCTGTGTTTTCCAAGGGTGAAGACCACCCTCAAGGCAGATGCCAGCTCGCATCTAGCAGCTATGGTCTTGCTCTTGAGATTGATTTGATACTTGTAGATAACTTACGTCTATGAGTTCACATTAAATGAACTCTTGTGCTCGAGACAGAGGGACCCAGGGCAGTACTTACGATTTTCAGAGCTAGTTTTGTGTTTTACTTTGCTTAGTGAGTTGGTCTGTGTGTCCCTGAGTGCTGACAGCTGTTTCTGTCATTTCTAATCAAACGTCATAGAATCATAACGGATTGGAAGGGACCTCAAAAGATCATCTAGTCCAATCCGCCTGCAACAGCAGGATCACCT
>JAOXOE010000441.1:43800115-43810867 GCA_028565055.1 Phoeniculus purpureus
TCCTGCCAGTGACC
Source organism: Phoeniculus purpureus (assembly GCA_028565055.1). Classification (NCBI taxonomy): domain Eukaryota; kingdom Metazoa; phylum Chordata; class Aves; order Bucerotiformes; family Phoeniculidae; genus Phoeniculus; species Phoeniculus purpureus. The sequence continues at coordinate 43,800,130 of JAOXOE010000441.1, forward strand.
ACGCCCCCCGGTGCCCCCGCCCCTTCCCCCCCGCAGAGTCGAGCCGCGCCTGACGCTAACGCCGTTTATTTCCGCCACCAGGGGGCGCTGCCCCCACCGGTGCCACCCCGAACGCGACCGGGACCGGGACCCGGCCCCGCCGCGCCCGCTCAGGGGCCGCCGCCGGGCCGCGCCGAAGCCAGCTTCTCCGTGAAGCGCCTGCGGAAGGGAGAGAGCGGGTCACACCCACCGGCACCCTGGGCCGGGAGAGGGGAGGGAGACTCGAAGCTCCGGGGTCCCCAGTAGCTGCGGTCACCACGCCACACCCTCCAGCAGGGTCCCTGCTGGCCTCTGGGGACAGGGGCTTCTCGGTCCAGAGTCCTGGGGAGTGCCCTGAGCCTCAGCCCGCTGCACAGAACCCCCGCAATGACCCTCTGTATGAGCCATGTTAAACACCAACAGCTGGGAACGGCCCACACCAAGCACAGCTGGGGCACCACAGAGCCTGAAGCAGCAACCTAAGGGACAGGAGTGCTGTTACACAGGGAATCTGTGGCCCTCGACCACCCTGTGCTAGAGCTTGAACCGCTGGGGACAGCCCTGGGCACACCGTTCCATGTTCCTTGCACCACAGGACTATCCGGAGCTGTAACTCCTCTAAACCAAATGATGACCCACAAAAACAGACCTGACAAAAGGCTACCCCTTTAGAATTCACCCACCCTCACCTTCCAGCCATTGCAAGCCCCTACTTCCAGCAGCAGGGAGAAGCCAGTAAGGTGTCAACAGCTGCAGGATCCCAAAGGTTTAACTGATCTCATGACCAACTCTCCCGGGGTGCCCTGGAGCAGAGTTCAGACACCACACGGGTTCTCCTCTTCACAGCAAGATCCTCCAGACCAGAAACCCAGCCTTGCAGCCCTCGGGTCGCTCTGTACTCTGAGCCAAATGCTTGGTCACATCAACCATCTTCTATGCAGCACCTTGCCAGAAGCCAGTCAGGCGCACCAGGCTCCGGAAGCCATCGCTAACACTGGAAACTCACCCCACTGACTAATCTGTTTCCTTTTTTCCCTTTTCAGACACAACCACCCCATTATCCGTGTACCATCTGCCTACAACTCCTCCTGCTTTGCTCTGCCAGGCTAAACAGAGCTGGTTGCCTCCTCCAGACCTCCACACATGGTACCATCTCCCATACTTGGGGTACCAGACCCAACTTCCCCTTCCAACTCACTCTGAATGTTTTGTGTCTTTTCTCCAGAAAGCCCTAGATGCCAGAACTGGGCTGTTGTCCCAGTGTTTGCCTCAGCAAATCCACACTGTAAGGTCAAACTCGCTCCCTGCTCCTGTAATTCTCTGCTCACCCTAGGGAACAGCAGGAGCCAAGCAGCAAAATGCTCTCCAGAAGGAGTGTTCTGCAGCAGCGAGACCAACTGCAAAGCAATCCCTGCTCCCAGAATGACTCCTGCCCACCAGACCCTGACACCAAAGGACCAGTCGAGCTTCTTTGCCAAGCCCTGTTTCTCTGCTGGTGAACAGCCTCTATTCCAGAGTGCCCAGAACCAGAAGCCCCATGGTGGTTCTGGAGCTGCTCAGGGGCTGCAGGCTTGGAAGAGGTGAAGCAGGGGAACATCCACCTCCTTCTCCCCAGCTGTGATTCACCCACCCCAACCCTGTTGCCTGGGAGCAAAGGAGAGGAACAGGAGGGACACGAGGGGAAGCAAGGGCAGGCTCAGGGCACATCTGGGTACCGCAGGGACAGGGTTTGGGGATGGGGTGAGGTGTGGGGGCACTCTCACCTCCGGGCATAGTCGTACAAGGCTCGTTTCCGCTCCTGCAGGGACAGATGTCGCTCCACCGGGGATTTGGCGAATTGCTTTGTAGCTGGCTGGAACAAAAAGCAGAAGAGCATCAGGACACAAAGCTCAGAGACCATCCTGAGGGCCCCGCAAAAACCCGCCATGCCAGTTCAGCTTTGGTTTAAGCTGCCCTGTTCCCCTGACACCACAGCCAGTCCTGGCTGTGAGCCATGAGAGCCACCACGTACCTTGGAAGGTGCAGCTACGGAGTCCTGGATGCCAGAAGCAGCTGCAGCATGGGAAGTGGACGGGGCCAGTGGGTCCGTACCAAGATCCTCTCTTTCAGGCGAGAAGGGTGCTCTCGCCTCCAGCAAGTTGGCTATGGTGGTATCCACACAGTTGGTCTGGGCTGCAGGGACAGACAGGGTCTGTGAGGGGGAGCCACTACACCAGGACACACACTGCATTCCACAGCCCTGCCAGTACCGGGCTTCTGCTCCGGGAGGGAAGGTGACCCCACACCCATTGTTGCTTACCCAGGTCTATCCTGATGGCCTCCAGAGGCACGTGAGGCAGCACCTCCTTGACCTGCTGAGCCATTGCCATGAGCTGCACATCCTCGGGAGTGACACTGGCCAGGCTGGACGGTGCTTGGGGTCTGGTTGCCAGCGGCCGGTTTGGGGCTGCAGGAGGAAGAGCAATGGGCACAGGAGGGCAGGAAGTCCCAAGGGCTCTGCCAAGAGCTCCCCAAAGACAACCGTAAGGTCAGGACATTCCTGGGACACCCACCTGCGGCAAAAGGGAGATGCGATGTGTGTCTCAGCCTCTTCATGTGTTCGGTTCTGTCTGCTGCCGTGAGCCGTGTGGATACCACACCCAGCTCCATGGCCAGGAGCTGCAGAAACGCAGATGAGGGTCACACGCGAACAGGACCTGCATGACCCAGCCCACGACCAGGGGAGGAGGACTAGGAACTGATTCCTGCAGGGCCTTGGTGCTGCACGGAGCACAGGAAGAGCAGGAGAGGGCACTGTCACCCTGCCAAAGCAGGCAGACAGAGCAGTGCAGGACCTCTGGCATGGGAGTCATGGAGTACCCAGTGCAGAAACAACTGCTTGGTTCCATCAGTGGCATTAGAGAAGGGAGGGAAAGGTTTGAGCTGCATGGGGAGAGCCTTGGCCACTACCAGGAAGGACAAATCAGGGCAGCAAATAGGCCACAGACCAATGGGATCATTGTCAGGGGGAATGAACACAGGGCAGAGCTCCCATCATACAAACAGCCCTCTGCAACTCTGCTCTGTGGACACCCTGAATGGCAGCAGCTCCTACACAGCCCTCTCCCACATCACCCTCCTCCTACCTCCTGAACTCGGAGCGCAAAATCCTCACTCAGCTCTTCAGCTCGTCTGGGGACAGACGGCATCCACCTGAATGGGGACAAGGGCACTGGGCTGGCTGCCTTGCGGGCTACTGGCAAAGCCAGCATTGCCTGGGACCAGCCCTGCGAGGTGCCTTCCCACATCTCCCCACGTATCCAGCGCCAAACCTCAGGTCTGGTTGACAATGCTAAGGGCAAGGCAGGGCTCAGGAGGCAGAACTGCCTCGTTGAACCTCCAAGTGTTGAAGCACTCAAGTATAACCAGCAAAATGTCTCCTAATGAGCTTCCCAGAAAGTCCCCAAATGATGAGACAGGGCCACTACCATGGGAAGCAGCAGCAAGAGTCGAGCCAGACACATCTGGGAAAGCTGCAGCTCTTCACTGAAACACCTCAACCCCAACATTTGACTCCAAACCCCTTCTGTGGCCTACAGACACCTGTTCCACCAGAGTGCTTCACCCAGCCTGGGCTCAGCTGGGCTCCTGACAGGCATATGAACCACCTCAGCCACTCACAGAGGTTTCATAGGGCAGAGGCAGCCACTAGTGGAGTGAGCTGCCTGCTAGGAACACCCATGGGACACCAGCAACCCTGGGGTGAGCTACAGCAGAGCAGCTGGCCTCAGAAACCTGGCAAACTCAGGTTTTGAGAGACTCCTCTGTTTCAAGCATGAGCCCTCTCCACTTCAGGAGCTGGACCTGACATGGACCAAACAACGCTGAACAGCACCACGCTGGGGTACCACAGCGAGATACCAAAAGATCTCTTACTGCAACAGCAAAACCTTCCCCACCCACCCTACACCCCACCCCAAATGAAAGAGAGAGAGATAGTACCTTACTTGATAAACTGTGAAGGGAACGAAGAAGGTCCAGAGCAGCTCTGCAATCCAGGAGGAGTCAGCCACACTCTGGGGGAGAGAGCGCAGGGAGATCATGCCAGGGCAGTGGCAGGCAGAGCACAGCCAAGCCATGGCAGCGAGGAGCAGAAATGCAGGCAGAGGTGTGGAGGGCTGGCACAGAGGGAACTGCAAACCCAGGGTAGAGCCACCACATCAGTCTTCACCAGGCAGAGCAGGAGCTGAAGTTTTCAACACTCCCAATCCATTTTCTCTCTCTAGGACAGCAAGATTCCCCCAACATCCCCATTTCTCTACCAGGCTGTGCCTTTAGGAAGGACTGAAAACACCTTACGACATTCCTCAGAATCCTGAGCAGCCCTCCTTTACTCTGAAGGGAACCGCCCAAACAACATCTCAGCTCCTGGAAGCTTTCTCTCTTCACTTCCCCACAGGCTGCACAGTGAGCTCTGTATTATTGATAGGCATTTACTGATAAATCAATAAAGCCGACCTGCAGGTCATCATTTTCTGCCACTTTTCTAGAGAGCAGTGAGTTGCCCCTTTCCGGGGAATTCCTGCAGCAGAGAGCACTCAGCAGGGGGATCCCCTTCCTCCACAGGGGGATCCCCTTCCTCCACAGGGGGATCTCCTTCCTCCACAGGGGGATCCCCTTCCTCCACAGGGGGATCCCCTTCCTCCACAGGGGGATCCCCTTCCTCCACAGACACAGCCTCAGGCCAGTTCCTTCTAGAGATCCCTCAGCCAACACTGTCCAACAACTCTGAAGAATCTGCTGCTGGCTGCTGCTCCTGGGATGCTGGTGGTCAGTTACCACAACTCTGCAGAGACCAAACTTTGCACAGGCTGGGAAGAACAGCTGCCTCAACATCTGTAGACTGCAAAGTCGCTGCCTCAGCTTCCCTCACAGTTGGGTTTGTCCTCGGGACAAACCTCATGCCTGGATAGGTGCTGCAAATGAGAAATGCCCGGGAATCACGACCACCAACCTCAAGGAGCCTCATCTCTTGCATAAAGAGATCTAAAAAGCCCCAAAATCAAACAGCTCATGGGGCAGGAGCCAACAGCCAGACCTCAGCTACACTGCCACATGCCAAAGGACAACCCTCCCCCCAGTCTTTCAAGGCTGCAGCCAACTGGAGCTGGAGAAAATTCTTTCTTAAACCCAAAATTGGTGGCTTGCTCAGCCCAGTATCCATCCAGCTCATTCCATAAGTATCTAAGAGGATTGCTGTAAAGCAGCCACTGAACCATTCCCTCACAGGCTTCTGAGGTTTTAAAGTCACACGGGAAATTCAGTAGGGTTTTAGAGAACATGCATGAAGGACAAAATAGTCCTGCTTGACTCCTGAGGGGAAAGATCTGAGCCATGAGATGCCTACAGCCAGGATCTTAGAACAGACCAGACACCTGGTCTTAGCATCTGTAGGGGCTGCTGCCACATTCCTCATCAGGAGAGATCTCTGCTCTCCAGTGCATGAGCAAGCGTCCACAGCACCCTCTGTGCTCCCCCTGGGTTATCCTGAGTGTCTGTCAGTGCTGCTCTTAGGCTTCTACACCAGGCCTGTGGCTTCCATGAATCCCTCTGTGTCTCCTGTGACTCCTGCAGTGCTGAGGGGGTAACCAAAGTTTTGCATGGCAGCTAATGCTCCATTTCTCACTCTGCCAGACATCTCTCTTGTGCACCCATAGGCCACACCAAGCCACAGCTGCTCGCTGGCAGCCAACAGTAGCTGACTGCATCATAAATCGATAATCCAATCAATAATTAATCATTATTCACCAATGTCATGAGTTGAGGCTGGGCTGACCATAAGATGAGTGACAGACGCTCTCTATTAGCCCCTCTCCTTCCCCAACACGGTAAGGAGAAGGGATTAAGGGAGACTTACAGATTGGAAAAGAGAACTACAGCGGCTTTAAGAAAACACTGGTGACACGGAACCTGTACAGAACCGACACCAAACCCAACCCCTGCTGGCCACTGCATCAACACTTATGCAGGTGCTGGGCAGCTCCCAGACTGGACTCAACAGCAGACAGGAATGAACAGACTGGGATTGGAGGCAGAATGGACAGTTGTCCTTGGACACTGGCCAAGAAGGCTAAAGAGAAGAGCCAAGAACACCAACCCTTGTGCTCCCTCAGCTTTATACCCTATGGGCTGGAATAGAGAATCACAGAACATTAGGGATTGGAAGGGACCTTGAAAGATCAGTCAGTCCAATTCCCCTGCCAGAGCAGAATCACCTAGATAAAGTTGCACAGGAACATGTCCAGGCGAGTTTTAAATGTCTCCAGAGAAGGAAATAATCCCCCTGGACAGCCCCTTCCAGTGCTCTGTCACCCTCACTGGGAAGAACTTCCTTCTCATATTGATGCGGAATCTTCTGTGTTCCAACTTACACTCACTGCCCCTTGTCCTATCACTAGATGCCACTGAGCAGAGCCTGGCTCCATCCTCCTGACACTCACCCTTTCCATATTTATAAACATTAATGGGATCACCCCTCAGTCTCCTTTTTAACAAGCTCAAGAGACCCAGCTCCCTCAGCCCTTCCTCATTAGGGAGATGTTCCACTCCATCATTTTTGTGGCTCTGTGCTGGACTGTCTCAAGCAGTTCCATGTCCTGGAACTGAGGGGCCCAGAACTGTACACAATCTTCCAGATGTGGTCTCACCAGGGCAGAGTAGAGGGGGAGGATAATCTCTTGACCAGTGTAGAGTCACCTGTCCTGTTCCTCCTCCTCACAGCTGTGGTCTCTCACTTCCTGCACTGCTACACGGGTTTCCAGGAGGAAGTTTCTCCTTGGTTTTCAAGCAGCAAGTCCAAGCCAGAGCCTTTGTGTGTCCCAGTTCCTGGTAGAAAGTGCTGCAGAAGCAGCCTCTGTCTGCACAAACACCATCAGCTGCAGAAAGCACAGCTGGTTATAGACGAGACCAAACTGGAAAGTGAAATCACCAAGTAGAATTAGCTCTGCTCTGACTCAAACCAGGACAACAACCTGAATGTTACCAGCAGGGATCTCAGCGTTCTCACTGATGAAAGCCCTAGCAAAGACATAGAACTGATCTCTGATAAAACCTGCCTCTGCAAACACCTGCTGCTAAGTAACTTCAAATAGCAGAATCATATAACATTAGGGATTGGAAGAGACCTTGAAAGATCATCTAGTCCAATCCCCCTGCTGCAGCAGGATCACCAGGATCAAGTCACAGAGGAACATATCCAGACAGGTTTTAAACGTCTTCAGAGAAGACAAAAGTAGGGCTCGTCCGGGATTTGAACCCGGGACCTCTCGCACCCTAAGCGAGAATCATACCCCTAGACCAACGAGCCAGTGCCCTAGAACCTGCCCACTGCATCCTACTCCCGGAAAAACACCGCAGAGATACAAAATGTGTCTCATAATCAAGTCGATGCATAAATCATGTCCAGAAATAAGAGATTCAGCAAAACCTCCCTCTGTAAATAAGCTGAGAGCAGCTCTATCACAGCCTACGCACTGCTCTGGGATTATCAGCAGGACCTTTGCCATTTCCCTGCAGCTGATGTTGCGTCACCTCACACATCAAGTTCAAGAACCTGCTCCACAGCACAACCTTGGCACATGGGCCAGTCCTAAGCACTGTGGCTACTAGTCCAAGGTAGTGGAGAAGAGGGGAGGTGAGGCACAGGAAGGTCGCAAAGAGCTAAGACAATAAAACACTTATTCAAGCAGCCAGTGCAGCTAAGAGCATCAACTGAGTAGACAAGAAGCAGATGTCACACCAAGGAGCTGCTCACTGGGGTGCCAGGGCATGGGGCCAGACTGCTCTACCCACAGGCTCCAAAGCAACAGCAGAAGTACCATCACCACCAGCCCCTCACTCAGCACATGCCACTCCCCGACTCACCACAGTGATCAGCGGCCTCTGAACTCGGAGGGCAACTGGCTGCACCACATCCAGCACTGAGAATGGCCACGAGCTGCAAAGGAGGAATGATCAGCAGTCAATGACCCCAAGGCTCAGGCAGCCCAGCCACAGGAACCCACGCTGCGGTACCTGAAACGGAGCAGGCCAGCCCGGCCATTGGTGGCAGCTTCCTCCGGGAAGAGCAGCAGTGGTGGGTTTGCTCTGTGGGACGAATAGGCCTTCAGGGAATCCACTAGCTCTGCTCTGCTCCCCATCACCCCCAGCTCCATGAAACCCCGTGACCAGCAGATGAAGCCAGGGGCACTGTTCAACGCAGGCTGTGAGGGAAGTGAGAGAGTCAGCAAGAGGTACCGGCCTGTCCTGCCCTGCCCTCAGGGGCTGCTTTCTCAGGATGGCAGTGCCAGGCAAAGCTCTTGCTTACCAGCAACAAGCCTGTGCAGTCTGAAGGAGCAACCTGGTTGCTAAAGGCACTAGTGGCTGAGAGCAGAGTGAACTGCAGGGTTCACTATCTGCTCTGCCTTCATTTCTTCAGGAATACGATCTTCAGTTCACACTGTACTCTGTCTGCCAGAGATACAACCTCCTCCCCCAATCCCAGGGGAGCACCGTGTTTCCCCATGTTCTCTCTAGTGGCTCCTGACACACTAGAAGGGGATTGCTGCTTCCACATGTTACTTCTGTCCAGGTAAGGAGCAAACCAACTGCTGTTCAGGACATTACACCAGCTGAGTGGCTCCCAGACGTGTTTTGGAGCCTGCTGGAACTCCATAGTAAGGAATTTCACAAGAGCTCAGGGCCAGTTACACAATGGCCAGTGCAGCACAGTAACCCCATACCACCTCTGCTCAGCACATCCCCACCAGCTGTCTGCACACACAGAACCAGGATAACATCACAACCAGCCCACTGCATGCACCATCTGTGTGGAAGGGCAGGAAAAGGTGCAGATGTGAGAACCTGCCCATCCCCCTTCCACAAAATCAATACCCACAGGAATATTTCGTGCTTCTCCTCGTCCTGCTGCATTCTTTCATGCAGAGGCTGCATGACATTAAACCACAGAAAAAAACCTCCAGGCTTGTGCAATGCTGGGGTAATAAATGAGATCCCAAGAGGACGAAGGACACCTAAATCCCAAGAGAGCTCTCTGAGCATCCCTGGAGACACTCAGCTCCACGTTACTCACCGTGTTACATGAGGTGAGCAGGTTGATGACATTGTGATCGAATTGTGTCACATGGTTGGCGATATAGACCCTCACACTGGCATCACGAAGACGGGGATCGCTTTGTCGCACAAATAAGCCCAGTACTATGCACATCATACGTACAATAAACCTAAGAAAGCGAAAGCAGTTTCCTCAAGTTCTGCAGTCTGAGTCACCCACCCAGAGACCTGGGAATTCATGTGATCAAACCAAGGACACTGGGACAACACAAAAAAAATGTGACAGATTTGTGAGACAAGAACTGTACAGAGGCTGCAGCTGGAGATGAAGGCTGCCAGCAGAGCTCTGCCAGCAGAGCTGTAGCGTGAAACATGGCCAGGAAGCCACCACAGAACTTCTCAGTAGGATACCCAGCTGATCCAAGTGTTTCTGCTTAGTCTCTAAGCACTCAAGATGCAGCTGCCAGCTCTGGTCTTGGCAGAGAAGAGACCTTTGCTGGTCCTGAGGACGAAGTGTCCTGAACATACAAACCAAGTCCCCATGGGCGAGGGCAGCCCTCCAGCCCGCCCCACCCCACATCCCCATCCCGGGCAAAGGCAGGCGCTCTGTGCCCTGGGGCGAGCCGGGCTCACGCACCGTCGCAGCAGGCTGTCGGGTAGGGCGCAGCTGACCAGAAAGACGTGCACGCCGATGAAAAGGCGCAGGACCAGCAGGCAGAGCCCCACCGGCGCATAGAGCAGCAGGGCCAGAAGCAGGAACCCATCGGTCGGAAACCTGCGGGGCCAGAGAGCGCCAGGAACTTCCTTAGTCGCGAATGGGGCAGCCAAAGCCCCGCTGCCCGCCACAACTCCAGCCAGGAGCCGCCCCGGAGGGACCCACGGCCCATCCCAGGACTCCCTACTCGCCTCCCGGGCACACACTGGCCCTCACACCAGGACACCTCGACCTTCCCCGCGGGGCTCCCGAGGGAACCCCTTTCCTCCCTCCCCCAAGCGCAGTGCAGCCTCCTCCGCGGCCTCCCCCAGGGGCAGTGCAGCCTACTGCAGGGCCTCCCGCTGACACCCCACCCCGCGCCCCGAGTGCTCGCGGGCTCTCACCGGTGCGAGTCGAAGAGCCGCTCGGGGCCCGGCGCCGTAGGAGACTCCATCCCCGCCGCTCCCACCACCTCAGGCCCAGCCCGCGCCCGCCACCATCTTCCCCCGCGGCCGCGCGCCCGTTCCGCGCGGGGGACACTGGGAGGGCCAAGCCTTCCCGGCGTGCTCCGCGCCGCGCCCCACAGCCCTTCCTCCAATGGGCTCGGGGCACTGCTCCTCCCGGACTCCTCCTTCCAAACCCCGCTCTGTCTTCCCCTCTACCGCCACTGGCGCGGTTGGAGGCGGGACCGCAGCTCCCAGTAGAACCCAGCCTACCTCCCCACCCCGAGGACTATCACTCCCATGATGCTCCGCGAAGGGAGCGCCGTTCCGGGCAGGTTCCGCCCTGGTACTGTAGCTCCCAAAGTGCCCCGCGGCGTGACCGTGCCCCCGGTGGGCGGGGTCCCGGTCTCGCGCGGGTAGCATGGCGGCGGTGGCGCGCGGCGCGCGGTGCCAGCTACGGCCGGCCGTGCTGCGCTGGGCCCGGGCGCTCTCT
>JAOXOE010000441.1:43810967-43833765 GCA_028565055.1 Phoeniculus purpureus
CCCGCCTCCCCCCGCGCCGCCTTCAACTTCATCGCCGACGTGGTGGAGAAGACCGCTCCCGCCCTGGTCTACGTGGAGATCGTGGGCAGGTACCGCCACCGCCCGTCCCGCAGCCCCTGGCGCGGGAAGGGGGTTCCCGCTTCAGCCGCAACCTTGCTCCGCGTCATCCCCTGCACCGGCCTGTCTCGCTGCTGCCCCGGGTCCCAACAGTCGTTTCTGCAGAGCGGCCCCATGGGGCAGGATCTCTGTGTCCCCGAGGCTGTACTTTGCATTTACTCTTGACATCTGTAACCTGCCCATCCTGCGCCTCCAGGCTGTGCTGAGAGAGCTCTGCCCTTCAGCTTGGTGGCTGCTCCCTGCGCTGCGGTGTCACTTGCAGGACTGCAGAGCCCAGCTCATGAACACGAGGGTGTTAAGTGGTGTTGGCTCTTTTCTCAGTTCCTGTGGCAGCCACCAGCAGGACTCAGCCATGGTGCTCCAGCCAATTTTTCATCCACCTAGTGTGCTACCAGTGCTTGAGGCACCTGTGTGGTTCCCACAGAAACAGTGCTGAGAGCCAGCTGGAGGTGACCGGTGCCCGCTGCTGTACAGTCACTTGTCTGACCACAGGAGCCAGCCAGGCTGGGCCAGCACAGTTTGATCTGTAAATTTCCCAGAGCTGGGGGTGAAGCTGCCTGACCTGCAGTTTTCAGGACTCTTTTTAGAACATTTGCCTTTTTCCAGCCATCAGGAGCTTTCTCTTTACTGCAGAGACATCAGCCACCCCTCACATGTGTGGGGCCATGGGCTTGCGAGTGTCCACTTGGCTGTTCCCACTTAGCACTAGGCTCCCACAGCAGCTGGGGTGACTGATCCCCCCCTGGAGACACTGAGCCTGCAATCATGAGACTTCCTGTGGCTGTCTAAAGGAGACACTGAGGTGAAGCCTCCTAGGTGGTTGTTACCAGCTCAGAGGTGAAACACTCTGTGTTAAAGTTGTTCTTAGATCAAACCCCTCCAACTTAAGCTGCTTAAGTCTAAGCATTGCCCCAGCACTGCTAGGTTTCCCCCTAACCCCTATCCTTCACCACATATCTCCATGGCTTTGCAAACTGTCCAGGGACTGGGACTCCTCCACTGCCCTGTGCAGCCTGGGCCAGGCCTGAAGAACCCTTGTGAGGCAGAAATTGGTCCTCAGGGCCAACCTCAGCCTCCGATGGGGCTATCACTTGAGGCTGTTTCCTCTCATTCTGAGGAGAAGAGACCAATCCCCAGCTCAGTTCAACCTCCTGAAGCTCAGGGAGCTGTTAAGAGCAAGAAACCTTCCTGGCCCTTGACTGCTCTCCCTTCCCAGAGTCCTCATTGCTCCCTGCAGGGTTGCTGCTGGTGCTCCCTGACCTGTGCCACTCCTGTGCCCACCTTTCAGACACCCCTTCTCAGGCCGAGATGTGCCCATCTCCAACGGCTCAGGCTTCGTGGTGTCTCCAGATGGGCTCATCGTGACCAACGCACATGTGGTGGCCAACCGGCGGCGCGTGCGGGTGAAGCTGGCCAGCGGTGAGCAGTATGATGCTGTGGTGCAGGATGTGGACCAGGTTGCAGACATCGCTACCATCAAGATCAAGCCCAAGGTGAGCTCTGTGCTCCTGGAGATGCTCTCTGCATTCCCTGCCACCCGCTCACCAGTGTTCCTCCTGTCTGTCTTGCAGCACCCATTGCCCACCCTGCCCCTCGGGCGCTCGTCCGAGGTGCGGCAGGGAGAGTTTGTGGTGGCCATGGGCAGCCCCTTCGCCCTGCAGAACACAATCACTTCCGGCATCGTCAGCTCTGCACAGCGGGGCAGCCGGGAGCTGGGCCTCATGGCCTCCGACATGGAGTACATCCAGACTGATGCTGCCATTGATGTAAGGAGCTCATGGCGCATGGAGGGGCGGCATCTCATCCCCACTGCCCTCTTTGGGGAAGGGGGGAGCTGGGAAAGGGCTGTGGGTGCTGTGAGGCTGGAGGATGTGGAGTGCTGGGAGATGATGGGGTTCTGGCTGGGCACCGCCTGCGCTTCTCTGCCATTCTCCGGATGCTGCTGCAGGTCCTCCTCTGTGAGGAGCTACTTTCATGGCCTGCTCACTGCTCTCTCCTCTGCTGCAGTTCGGGAACTCCGGGGGCCCCCTCGTCAACCTGGTAAGTGTCCCGCTTGCACCCTCGCTGCCCAGGCACAGATGTACCTTGTGCTTCCTGCTCTGTGCCCCCAGGGCTCGATGCCCTCTGGGAGCCCCTGTGAGTGCTCCAAGTTTCTTGTGTAGAGGAGCTAGGGATCAGCCCTGTGTGGGAGCCATGTGTATTGTCTTTTTGGGAGCTTGAGCCGATGTGGCTCTGGGGTGGTGGAGCCAAGCCCTACCCTGGCATGGTTGCAGCCTCTGGCACCGGTCCCTGTCAGCCTCAGCAGGGCTGTGCAGGCTGGGAAGGGGTGGGTGACAGGCAGTGAGTGGGCACAGTCTCTGCAATGATGCTGGTGGGACAGCACAGTGCCCTTCCCTGCAGGACGGTGAAGTGATCGGCGTGAACACAATGAAGGTGACATCGGGCATCTCATTTGCTATCCCCTCAGACCGGCTGCGGAAGTTCCTGCAAAAGGAGGAGCAGCGCAAAAGTGAGTTGGGCACCTCCCTGCTTAGGGATTGAGGGAAGGAGACCAGGAGAAGGAAAGAGGGAGGAAGGTCTGGCACAGCTGGGCTCTGGGCAGAAGGGCAGACAGTGCAGGAAAAGGAGTCTTTGGGGTAAGAGGATTCTCCCATCTGGCATGGGAGAGCTGTGCTGCTGCCAACCTGCCTGAAGGGGCTTGCCGGGAGGATACTCCACACAGAAGTGTCCCTAGTACTGCACTTACAGCCTCAGGAGCAGCAGAGAAGATTTGGAGACAGGCTGGGGTTTTTTTTGGTCCATTGCTATTTTCCATCAGATCTCAGTTGTCAGAAAGGAAAAGGATGATCTAGAAACAGGGCTGTTGCCCCTGTGTGTGCTAGTGGAGAAGCAGGATTCAGCTGTATACAACCTTGCCTCTTTGTATCCTTTGGGGTAGTTTATTCAGCACAGACTGTTGGTGTCTTGTTCTCACGCTGACGATGTCTGTGGGGTGACAGTCCCAGTCAAAAAGGTGGAAACAAACCAGGAGAGCAGAGGACCCAATACTTGTAAAGCTCTGAATGGGTAAATTGAGCTTAAATAAGCAGTCAGTAGGGAACAGGGTGTCTCCTCGATGCAGGGTCTGTGTATGGGCACTGGGACTTGGCTGGCTCAGCCTTGTGCTGCTGGGAGCATGGACCTGTTCTCAGCCACATCACTCTGATATCCTCCTCAACAGGCTCTTGGTTTGGCAACTCAGAGGCAAAGCGCCGTTACATTGGGGTGATGATGCTGACTCTCACACCAAGGTATGAGTTCTAGGGCTAGGCTGACAGTCTGGCCCTATTGGTGGGGCACAGTGACAGGATCTTCCAAACCAACAGAGAGTGCCTGGTTTGGGGAGCATTGTCTTCACTGCAGGACCCACAGTCATCTCCAGGGCTGTTGTGTACAAGGACAGCACCAGTTCCTGGCTCTTGCAGCCATCTCTTAGGGTGACTCTTGGGACTCGGGGTGCTCATGGGGTTGGTGGTTGCAGCAAGCTTGGCAGAGAAACCCTTCAGGGCTGTGCCCTGCCCTTCTGAAAGCTCTTGGATGGCTCCTGGATGTTGGTTTGGTTTGTGGGCTGCCTGCACCCCTGGAGCAGTCTGAGGGTCCTGCCTGGCACAGAAGTGACAGAGGGGGTGCTCTGTTCCCCCCCCCGAGATTCCTCTTAGATGGTGGGGGAATGGTGAGCACTGCCGGGACACCCAGTAGATGTCCAGTAGATGGTGCTGGTACTCGGCAAAACCTGTGGGATGTGGAGCCCGACCTCCTCCTGCTTCAGCTGGCCAGGCACCAGGACAAGGCCATCAGGGAAGAGGCGTGAAATGCTGAGGACGTGGCTCGGAAGTGGGTCCAGCGGGGTCAGTGCAGCCAGTAAGCAGCCTGGAGCTGGTCCTGGGAAACCACCTGACTGCCAGCTTGTTTGCGCCTAGTTCCTGGGAAGGTCTCCCAGGGAGGGACTGCTCGCCCTGGAACAGGGTGGTCACACTGAACACGCTCATTCACAGGCCGGAGACTTGCCCTAGCACAGGAAGGAGGAGAAGCTCCATGCTGGATGCAGTCTCCATGGCATCCTGGCCCTGCTCTGCCCAGACTCTGTTAATGTGCAGCCCACGTCACATGGTGGTTCTGGCAGTGGTGGGGCAGAGGCAGCTCGTGTTCAGAGAGGTTCTGTGGGTTGGGAGCCCTGCTCTGCTTCCCAGCTCCTTACCTGGTGTTAATTTTCTCTCTGCAGCATCCTGGCTGAGCTGAAGCTGCGTGACCCCAGCTTCCCTGATGTCTCCTATGGGGTATTGATCCACAAGGTCATAATTGGTTCCCCAGCCCATCAGTAAGTGCTGGCTAGTGCTTTGGGGAGTAGCAGGAGAGCAGCTACATGAGGTGGGATGGATTTAGCTCTAAGTGTTTAGCAGCAGCAGCAGGGTCCCACAGCCACCAGCCTGTAGCAGAAACCAAGAAGTGACCCTTGTCCAGGCTTGGTGTCTCAGCCTGTGTGGCTGGAGAAACTAAATTCTTCTGAAGTACATTAAGAACTGTGTGAGCAGCAGGTCAGGGAGGTTCTTCTGTCCCTCTGCCTTGGTGGGGCCACATCTGGGGTCCTGGGCCCAGTTCTGGGCTCTCCAGTTCAAGAGAGACAGGGAGCTATTGGAGAGTTTAGTGGAGGCTGTGAGGATGAGGAAGAGGCGAGAGCCGTGGGGCTGTTGATCTGGAGAGGAGCAGCTCAGAGGGGTCTGATGGACACTGGGGCAGGAGGATGGGTCTAGACTGCCCAGTGGTGCCCAGTGAGAGGACAAGGGGCAGTGGGCACCAATTGGAACCTGGGAAGTTCCACTTGAACTTCCATGAGGAAAAACTTCTTGGCTTTGAGAATGGCCCAGGCTATCCAGAGAGCTTGTGGAGTCTCCTGCTGGACCCATCCTGGACAGCCTGCTCTAGTGGAACCTATTGGAGCAGGGAATGGACTGGGTGATGCCCTAAGGTCTCTGCTAGCCGCCACAATACGGAGTTCTGTAACACCTGGTTCAGCAGCCCCAGCTTCCTGTAGCACCAGGCACTCCTTCCTTTTGGGAAGATGAAGTTTAGCATCTGTCTGCTTCACCCACTGTGCCCTTCTGTCATCGCTGTCCCCACAGGGCAGGGCTGAAGGCAGGTGACGTCGTGCTGGAGATCAACGGGCAGGCGTCACGCCGTGCGGAGGACGTCTACGAGGCAGTGCGGACGCAGCAGAGCCTGGCCTTGCTGGTGCGGCGTGGCTATGACACGTTGCTGGTGAGCGTCATCCCTGAGGTGACGGAGTAGAGGTGCTGCAGTGCAGGATGCTGCGAGTGCTGGCCGAGAGCTGAGGATGCAGGACTGAGCTGCCTCTCTACGCTGGTCAAGGAGAGACTGAGCTTGTGCTGGACTGGAAGGGGCCAGGCAGAGGGGCCCGGCCTGGTGCCTGGGTGGACTTGTGGTGCCACCGTTGCCCTCTGTCCAATAAAGCACTTTCCTAGGGCCCTCCCAGTGCCGCACGGTACTGGGCTGCATGGGACCCTGCCCCTCCCATTGATCCTCACATGAGTCCTCACAGCTGGGGAGGAGCTGGATCTCCTTGCTGTCACCCACTTGGTACACCCAACCTGGCATCCAGCTGCTCTGGATCCCCAGTGGAGCTCCTCTGGGCACCTCCTGGGTGAGACAGCAGCCCTGGAGCTGCTTCCTGCTGTGATCCATCTCGATGGTGAATGGGAGGACCCTGTGCTGGGCTGAGGGTGCTGCCTGTCCCTACCCCCACCCCGTGTCTGCCCGGACTGGAGCTCCCTCGCGCTTCCATGCACGCAGCCTCATCCCTGGGGACAGCCGGGGCCCTCCCCATGCAGCTGGTGGCCCAGAGCCCAGACGGCCCTTCTGGGAAGGAGCAGCTTTGGCTGTTCCTGGAAGAGCCCCTGCTCTGCTCTGGCCCTGGCTGCGTGGCCAGGGCTGCCCAGAGGGGCCGTGTCCGGCGGCAGGAATGTGTCTGCCGAGCCAGGCCCTGCCCGTGACAGGGCTCCCCTGTTATTTTTAGGAGATGAAAGGAGCTCAGTTCCTTGGGGTGCTGTGGCAAAGGGCGGCTCTGGGATGCTGCTCCGCCTTGTGCTCCCCCCGCCCAAAGAACAGGGCTCCTTTCAGGCTGCCCTGGCCTCGCTGGAGGAATTTGCTCTCCCAGCAAGCCCCAGCCGGCTGCTCGCAGGGGAAATAGCTGAGACGCCGGGCGGCGTTTCTCACATAGCTGCTCCGGCAGCGCTGACCGCAGAGTTCCACTGCTGGCAGCCAGGGCCTGCCCCAGCCTGGCCACCATGGCCTTCATCCTCTTGCCCCAGCCCCAGCCAAGTGGAGGGGCTGCAGATGGGAGCTGCGTGATGGGCATGCAGCAGGGTCTGGGGAGGGTGTCTCCCTCTCTTTGCCCCCTTCCACACCAGTCGATGCACCCTGTCTGCTGTGATCTGTGTGGGTCACAGCCTGGTGAGGGGATTTCTGCTCTGTAACATCTGCATCACATCTGGTGAGGAGGGAACTAGCTCTCTACGGCCTCCCTGCAGTGCCGGGACAGCCATGTCTGTGTCCTCTGGTGCCTCAGTCCGGAACCACTGTGCTCAGGCTGCTGCTGGCCCCTTTCTCCCCAACCTGGGCATCTCCCAGCAGGGCTGGAACCCAGTGCTGGCTGAGCTGGTGCTGGCAGCTGCTGGGGTACTGGTGGGGCTGGTCCGCACCCAGCCAGGGCTGTGGGCAGCAGGAGCTCCCTCCCTCCACATATTGGTGGGAGCAGGGGAGCAGTTCCCACTCTGCACTGGGCACTGCAGCATGAGCTGCACTGTGCCCCCGGCCATGCCAGGCTCCCTGTGCTCCCCAGAGAAGAGAAGAGCCAGAAGCCGCTGGGGAAACAGAACCAACGACTTTATAGAGAAAATAAAATTACAGCTAAGGTGGGTGTGGGGGCAGCTGCTGGGCGGTGCCAGGGCAGGAACAGCCACACCAGCCCCACAGCACAAAGGGGCTCGGGGGGCTCTGTGGGGCCCTCTGAGACCCTGTGTGGGTGAAGAGTGCTGGGGGCAGAGCCCCAGGGATGTCTGTTGGGGGAGAGGAACCAGGGCA
Source organism: Phoeniculus purpureus (assembly GCA_028565055.1). Classification (NCBI taxonomy): domain Eukaryota; kingdom Metazoa; phylum Chordata; class Aves; order Bucerotiformes; family Phoeniculidae; genus Phoeniculus; species Phoeniculus purpureus. The sequence goes on from JAOXOE010000441.1 coordinate 43,818,222, forward strand.
GGAGTGGGGGGCAGGAGATGGGTGGGTCTGGGATGGCAGGGACTTGGGGCAGAGTGGGACTTGATGGGGGTGCAGGACCTTCTGGGCTGCACCCATGTGCCACAGCCCAGGGCACTTGGGCACGGAGTCTTGTGGCCAGTGGTTGGGGTGTGGTAGCCCTAGGCAGCAAGGTGCTTGGAGGCACCAACACTGGCTCCCCAAGGTGGGGATGATGGGTCCTGGGCAGTCCCCGGCAGGGCATGGCCACAGTGGTGCAGGGCGTGAGCCCTCCCTGCCAGCTCCCACCCATGCAGGGTGAAGGGAGGGAGATGCCCTTCTCCCCAGGGGCTGCAGCCCTACGAGATCTGGTTGTTGAGCTGCCCTGGGTACTGCTCGAAGCGCCGGTTGGCCTCCTCGCTGAGCGCGTCGCCTGCACACAGGGCAAGGGCTGTTTGCTCCACTGCTGCCCATCACCTGCCCTGCCAGCCCTGTGCTCACTGCAGCAGCCCCGCACCCTGGCCCCTGCCTCCCCATGACCTGTAGCCGGTCCCAGCCCCCTCCCTGCCCTCCTGCTGGGGCACCCCCTGCCCCAGCATGCCCTTGCCCCCTGTGCCAAGTCCCAGGGTGGTTACCAATGTGGCAGCTGTGCACCCAGATGCGGTGCCCGTCGTACTTGCAGTTGCATTTCATGGCGTTGTTGGTGAAGTCACTCTCGGCCACCTCAAAGTTGGGGTTGATGACGACCTGTGGGGCAGCAGCAGTGAGGGTCACAGCCCCTACCCCACACCTCTGCCAGCTCCCTGGCTTTGGGGAGCCGCTGCTCTGCGACACGGCCCCCAGCACCCCAGTCCCAGCAGGATTTATCCCCTTCCAGCTGCAGTGGGATGTGCTGGGGTGCTGCTGCTGTGCTGGGGTGGCCCCATAGCTGTGCTCTGCATGTCGCTCAGTGCAGGAGACCCCATCCTGAAGCATCCTGGTTCCTACACAGGTCCTGTGCCTCTCCAGGCACGAGGACAAGTCTTGTCTCACCCCACAACCACCCCATCAGCCTCACTGTGCCCCAGTTGCTTGATTACTCAGCAGAGGGGCACATGGAGAGCTGGGGATGCAGGGCCAGAGGATGGGGGTGCTCAGGGAGGAGCGCAGGAGGGTCCAGGGCCGGTTTGGCTGCAGCACCTGCAGGATGTAGTTGCCTGGCTTGACGTCGGTGATGTCAATCCACTGGCAGTCGATGTCATGCCGGTACAGGTCCCAGCAGCCCACTGTGATGCCCTGCTCCCCGAAGTTGGCACACTCGTACCGCTTGGCCACATCTGTGGGCAGGAAGGCAGCGGCTCGTCCCCGGGCAGCTCCCACCCAGCCCAGGTCCAGGGGGAGATGGGCAGGGACAGTGGCACAAACCTTCCTCACACTCCGTGTCCTCGAGGCAGAAGCTAGCCTTGTGCCCCTCTGCCACTTTGGTGCCGTTGGGGGTGAGGATGTCGTAGTGGGTGAAGATGTCCATGCTGTGGTAGTGCCTGCGAGAGAGACCCCGTGGTGCTGGGGAGCTCGGGGGGAGCCCAGGGCAGAGGAGGAGACCCATGGAGCAGTTGGGGGATTCATCCTGTGCTGCATAAACCCCACCACCGCCTGCCCACTGTTGGCAAAGGTCCAAAGAGGTTGCAGCACTGCCAGGTTGGGTTGCCATGGGCAGCCCATGGGCTGTCCCCATGCAAGGAGGGGGCTCAGCAGCAGGTCCCCAGAGCCCCCCACCCCAACACTGCTCATGCAGGGGCAGCCTTGAGCCAGAGGGGCTAAAACTGGACCCTGGACAGCAGAAGGTGCCTCCCTGGCATCACCCTCACTCCGTGCCCACCCCGAGCCCCCCCAGTCTGTGCTGCTCACACACCGGTGGCACTCGTGCCAGACCCAGGAGTGCCGGCCGGCCTTGGGGCGGAAGTCTGCGCGGCCGTTGTTGTGGATTTGCGAGGAGAAGCGGAGCAGACGTCGGTGCCCGTAGGGCCAGTTGGCCAGGCGGGCTGAGCTGGAGAGGCAGTTCTCCTCGGCAGCGCAGTACAGCATGTGCAGCGGCCGGTCCTCGATGTACGCTGTCTCCTGCACCAGCGGCGCATGCAGCAGCAGGTCAGAGGCGGCTGTGGGGCAGGAGGTTCTTAGGGACCCACGGCAGGGACGGAGCAAGCGTCCGACGCGGGCAGGGCTGTGCCAGCCACGGGGATGTGTGTCCGCCCCATCGGCTGGGCACTGGCTGACCCTGCAGCCCCGTCAGCTGCAAACCCCATTCCCTGCAGCCCCAGTGCTCACAGCCCCTTTATCTGCAGACCCCACAGCAGCATCAGCTGCAGAACCCGCTGCCCACAGCCCCTGCTGTCCGTAGTCCCCAGGGCCACTCACTCTCGGAGCAGATGACACCGGCGGCGAAGCGTGTGCCCGTGTTCTTGCAGTTGAGGCTGGTGCCGTGGTGCTGGCAGTGGCTCAAGGACATCTCGTGGCCGGCACACTTCACCCCGCTCAGCACCATCTCCGTCACGTTGCTGGCGTCCCAGTACCACGTCTCCTGGGGAGGGGGCGAGGCAGGCTGGGTGCCAGGGCAGGCTGCCTGCCACGGGTGGCCCCGCTCGCCCACACCCAGGCTGCAGTCAGCACCCCGCCAACGGCAGAGCCCCGAGCCCCATCCCGCAGCGCGGAGCGACGGCGTCCTGTTGCCCTCACGTAGCCCCATGGCTTTCCGGTGCCTGCGCTCACCGGGGCATCACCGGCACCTACCGTCACCGCATGCAGGGAGTAGCCCAGGCCGAGCTGGCGACAGGCCACCATGGCCTCCTTGGTGGTCCAGCCATCGCTGCACACCGTGCCCCACTTACTGCCTCGCTTCACCTCCACGCGACCTTCAAACGCCGTCCTCCCACCCGCCAGGCGGATCTGCGAGAAGCCCTGGTCCCGTGAGCAGGCACCCCGCACCACGCCGTGTCCCGCTCCATCCCCGTCCCCGTCCCCGTGGAGCGGCGGTGGTGGTGGCGGCTCACTGCCCTGGCCAAGCTGGCGCTGGCACCTACTTGTAAGCCGTGGTTAGCGAATCCCAGACCCAGCTGGCGACAGGCCACCATCGCCTCCAGCGTACCCCAGCCTTCGCCGCAGACCAGCCCCCAGCGGAGCTGCTCCCCATCGCCAGCACCCACTGCCACCTCGACCCGCCCCTCGAAACGGCTCCGGCCCCCGCTCAGCCGAATCTGCGGAGAGAGGCAGGGGCAGCATCACTGTCGCCACGTCGAGCGATGCTCCCGCTGTGAGGGCCACAGCCCGCACGAGGGGTCTAGCCCAGCCCCGTCCCGCAGCAGCACTGCCCGGGCTGGGGGCTCTAGGGCATGCGGGGAGGGGGCAGTCGGGAGGCGAGCAGAGCCAGGCACAGCCTCAGCCAGCAGGGAAGTCACCAAAAAGCACAGCTTTGAGGCTTGTGAGCTTGGGAACCGCCTCTCCGAGGCAGGCAAAAGGGATCATTTTGAAACGACAGCTCTCATTTCAGAAATGATGGGCACGAGAGAGCTCAGAAGCCATCAGAAAGCCCAAAGGGGGATGAAAGCCCAAAGGGCCACGGCACAGGGGACCCCCCCGGCTCATTTCATCGCCTCTGCAAAAAAATCTCTTGGTTCGCCCACAGGGATTTTTTTTTTTTCCTTCTGATGTCTCTACTGAGGTGCTGGCACAGGCTGGCATCAGGGAGAGCAGCAGGAGCAGGTGCCCCACAGCAGCCCACACAGCAGAGCACCCCCTGGCACCTAGAGCCGCCCTTCCCCCCCCGCATAGGGACAGTGTGGGATCCTCACCCACAAAACCCCCAGCCACCCAGGGCAGCCCCTGCCTGAGAGCAGAGGGAACCCATGGGGTGCGCTGGGGGCAGAGCTGATGGGCCACCCACAGCGGGTCCCGCGGGCTCCCCACCGAGCACCCCACTGCAGGGAGCCCCGGGGTGCGCACCAGGGTCTCGTAGCCCATGTAGGGGATGTTACAGCGGACAGCTGCGTCCTCCGTGTGCTTGCAGTCCTCCTGCGTGATGTTCCGCGAGGGGCAGCTCCAGAGGGACTTCTCGGTGCCCAGGCACTGCACCTCATTCAGGTGGATGGGCCCCGTCCCTGCGGAGGGAGGGGGTTGCAGGAGGTGGGTGCCAACTGCCCCGGGCAAGAGCCTCGTCCGCACCGCAGAGCCTCACCCTGCCCCATTCGTGCCCCCGTGAGGGCTTCCCTGGCGCTGCCGAAGCCGAGCTCGCGGCACACCACGCTGGCCGACAGCAGGTTCCAGCGGTCGTCGCAGATCGTGCCCCACTCGTTGCTCTTGAGCACCTCAACGCGGCCCTCGCCCACCTTGGCGCCGCCCTTCAGCCGGATCCGGGGCTGCAGGGGAGTGGGGTCAGGGCTGGACACAGGGTGGCCCAGCGCAGCGACTCCTGGCAGTGTGCTGGGGCAGGATGCGAGCCCCACCTCCTGCTCCAGGAGACGATCACCCAGGGAGCCACAGAGCTGCTTTCTGGGTGCACCCTGGGGCATCGGCAGCTGTGGGCCACCACAGGAGCCAGTCCCCTCCCCACAGGGCTCACCTGGCTCTGCTGCTGCTGCTGTCGCTGCTTCTTCTTGTGGGCACTGCCAGCGGTGAAGAGCGGCCCGGGCACGCAGCTGACCACGGCGGGCATGCCGGCCCTGCAGGCGGCTGAGGTGTTGCCCCGGTAGAACTCGAAGGTGCACATGGAGAGATGCACCTCGGTGCCCGTGCAGGACACAGAGTGCAGGCGGTAGCTGAGCTGCTGCCGCTCCGTGAAGAGCCTGTGAGCAGATAGAAGCCCTGAGGCACGGCCAGCAGGCAGCGGAGGTGTCCACGGCCACCCTGCCCCTCACTCCATCTCCCCAGGACAGACACTGTGCCCTCGGGGTGCCCACCCCTCGCCAGCTGCCTGCCCTGCGTCTCTTGGCACTGCCGGGCTCCTGGCACTCAGGCTCCCCACGGGAGCCATTTACCTCTTCTTGGGCCCTACGTCCTCCCTGCGCTTTTGCTTAGGCTGAGATTTGGAGGCCAGTCTGGAAAACAGAACACAACCATCACGATGCCCGGGGCCCCTCCAGCAGCTGTGGCGACGCGGGGAGCGCAGCCCACCCCAGGCTGCACAAGCTGGCCAGCCCCAGATCGACTCATGCGTGTCTCCGTTGCATCACGCGTGGGCACAGCGGCATCATCTGCTGCCCGCAGGGTGCCGGGGCTGCCCACCGCAGCAGTGATGCAGCTTCCTGCCCGTAGCCCACCAGGAGACAGCCGGATGCAGCTGCATCCTGCGCTGCCACGTCACATGGCAGGGATCAACCACCAGCGGCGGTGATTTGATCCTTCGGGTGCGAGTGAGGGTGTCCACGTCCTCATCCGGACACGGGACAACGTCCCCAGGCAGCAGGATGCCCAGTGAGCGGCAGCAGCAAGCGTGCGGCGCAGCAGCGGGTGCTGTGCCCGCGGCATGGGGGGACTCGCTGCAGGGATCTCGTGGTCTGGGTACGGTCCAAACACACTCCAAGACTTCACTTCATTCAGGAGGAAACGCTGAGCAGGACCAACACCCCAGGGACCATGAGGAGTGAAGAGCAGAGGAGGGCAAGGGACAGACACCTGCCAGGGATGGCAAAACCTAACCTGGCAACTGACCCTGCTGGATGGTTTGTGCCAGCCCAGAGAGCCCCAAGACCATCACAGAATGGGAATCATAGAATAATTCGGTTGGAAGAGACCTTTAAGGTCATCAAGTCCAGGCTGGGGCTGTCAGGAGTTCAAACAACTGACCAGAGAACATTGGTGCCCTCCACCACATGAACCCATATCCTCATCCTGTGCCACCAGCCCAGTGGTGGGAGCCCTGGGGAGAGACCCAGTGAGAGCTGGGGCTGCTCCAGCCTGGGGCTGAGATGGCCTCAGGGGGCTCTGGCAGTGGCCAGCCTGTCCCTGCTGTCAGGGAACCTTGGGCTGGATCAGCCACAGGAGGGACCAGGCGTGACTGGCAAGGAACCCATTTCTCCATGAGAGTTGGTCTGCACTGAGGCAGAGGCCATGAGGCTGCAGGATCTCCATCCCCAGAGGGTTTCAAAAGCTGATGAAGTCCAGGGCTGACCCACAGCTGGCCCTGCTCCACACTTGGACCGGACCGGGCTGCGCTGATGTCCTGCCTGTGTTAACCTGTGACCCCACATGTGGCCACAGAGGGAAGGGACCAGACCTGAGCTCTGTGGGCTTCTCCCCCAGTGCTGCAGAGGAAGTCCCCACTCACTGGAGAAGGGAGCCAGCACCAAAGCTGACCAGGAACAGCATGTCACAATAAGTGGGAGCTGCTGGGGGGTCTGAAGAGACCCCACAGGCTGAGTCTGTCTGGATTTCCATGACCAGGAGCTGCCGAGGGCACTGGCAGGGGACACTTAAGGGAGGAAGTGTCACAGGGATGAGATCAAATCGGTCCCTAGCATTGGGCACCTCAGCATCAGAGAAGGTGGTGGGACCAGGGCAAGGTTGTGACTGGGGACGGAGCAGTGGCCCCACATGGCAGCGGGCTCCAGCGAGAGGTGCCATTCCATAGCCCAGGGAGGATGGGCTCTGGCTCACCAAACACACCCACCTCCAACTCCAGCAGCAGGAGGGACAGGGCAGCCAGACCATCCCCTGGGACTGGGAGAAAGGCAGCAAGAATAAGAGGAGGGAGGTGCACGAGATCCTGAGCAGATGCAGCACTTGGGACAAGACCTGCCACCATGCCCAGCACAGAGTGCCCATCACCACAGTGCCCATCATACAGTGCCCAGCATAGTGTGCGCAGCACAACGTTCCCAGCACAGTGTCCATCAGTGTGCCTAGCAACATTGTGCCATCCCAGCTCAGTGCCAGCACTGCTGAGCAGGAGCTCTCGTGCCCATGTTAGCCCACCCTGCAGGGAACAGAGGGGTGTGCAGCCTTCCCAGCTCCCCCACAGCTGATTTCTGCAGAGAGAAGCCCATTCCCACAGCTCTCCCTCCCCACCTGCCAGAAGAGACTGTTCTGCTCCTCAGCCTCCTGATCTCCACGGGGCTGTGGCCCAATCTTGCCCACAGTGGGTCTCCCCATGTACTGGGGAGACCTGTACAGTACATGGGCTCCTGCCCAGTACATGGGATGGGGCTGCTCTGCCTGGGGCAAAGACTGTCTCTTCTGGGGGATGGGGCACCCCAGCACACACAAGCAGGTCCCACCAGAGTGAGGTCTGCCCAGCATAGCCTGGGACCTCAGTCTGCTCCATCTGGATCCATCGGTGCCAGGATCTGATGGCGGAGACTGGCGGGGCTGGAAAACCCAGCTCTGCCAAGGGCTCAGCAGATGGGGCACCGGTCCCTTACCTGCTGCCCAGCTTTGGGCTTCTGCCCTTTGTCCTGGCTGCACGCTTCAGCCGCCTGCAGGACCAACACAGCAGCTGCCCAGTCAGGGCCACGTGTGGCACCTATTGGGCAGCACACTGGGCACCTTGCCAGACACCGGCCTGTCTGTGCCCACTCCTCTGCACCCCTCGCTTGGGTTCTGGTGCTGCTGGAGCCTCCTTGCCTGGTTCAGCTGCCAGCTTCCCCTTGGAATGAGGATCTCACACTCCATGCCAAAGAGACACACTGCTGGAGGGCATGGAGTAGGTGGGCAGCCATGCCAACCCCCCAGCCACACCATGGCCCCCTGGCTTGGCTAGTGAATGCCCACACGGCCAGCTGGAGCTAGGCCTGGCCAGCAGAAGGGATGGGAGGGATGCTGGGGAACCACAGACTCCACAGCATTGTTGCCTGCTGTCCTTCCAGCCAACCCAGTCCTGAGCCCCTGGCTCTGCTCTCACACCACAGCCCCCCAGGGGGTCCCCGCCAGCCCCACTCACTTGTAGAAGTTCCTGTTGACCTTCTTCTCAGCAGGGAAGCCCATCATGCCGCAGACAACGTGGCTGTTCTGGCTGCTCCAGCCCTCATCGCAGATCTGTGCCCAGCCATCCTTGTAACGCACCTCCACAATGCCCTCGGTCACCGGCAGCTGCCTCCGGGCTCCGGACACCACCGGCCGCAGACGGACCTCCTCGACATGGCTCTGCTCCGTCTGCAGGGCACAGCTCAGCTCAGTCTTGAGCCACAGCCTCCACCCCAGTTCCCTGCCAGCCCCATCCCAGAGTGCCCCAAAGATGGGGGTGCCCGTGGGAGATGGGGTCCCCAGTCCTAGCCCCATCCCTGCAGGCCACATCCAATGGCCATGGGAGCCCAAGGACCTAATCCTGCCCAGTGCAGCCAGTGCCCCACATGCCCCTGGTGCCTCTCCTGGGAGCACAGCCAGGGTCATGGCACCTTGAGGTGCTGCACCCAGAAGGAGGGTGCCCAGACCACCCCACACCCAGGCACTCACCCAGAGCAGGATGGCAGCAGGCAGGACATGGGGCACAGCCTGTGGGACATGGTCCCATTCCCCTCTCGCCTCCAAGAGCCCCATCCCACACCCTGAGCTGTGCCTGCTCCCCACACTCAAGCCACAGCCTGAGCAGAGCCTCATCCTTCAGAATCGCTGGCAGGGACAGGAGACCAGCCAGGAGGGTCGTGGGCAGCACCAGCTGCCTACCCTGGCCAGCAGCCTCCTCACCTCGATGACGTTGGAGTCCTTGAAGCCCGGGATGCGCTCGTCCTTGCAGACAACACCCGCATCTTCTTCGTGGCTGCAGTCACTGTTCCCCCAGCCCCGATGTTTGCAGTCCCCGATGCTCTTCTCGCTCCCCGCACAATTCACGTTGTCCAGCCAGATCCGCCCTGCCAGGCACCGGGACCAGGGGTGAGGGGACAGTGGTGCCCACGGGGCATGGCCAGGGCCACTCCGCCGTAGGCATCCGCACGCAGGGAATTTCTGCCCCGCAGCCCCGCTGTGAGCGCCCCACGCAGCGCCCCGCTCTTACCGACGCCTTTGCCGTACTTGGCGCTGTGTGCCCAGCCCGTGGCAGCCACGAAGCCGAGGTGCCGGCACAGCACGTGCGCGTTGGCCAGCGTGAAGTCGTCGTCGCAGACGGTGCCCCACTCGTCGTTGTAGAAGACTTCAACCCGGCCCTCGTTGTGCTTGCGGGGGTACCCGGCCAAGCGAAACCGCAGCTGGGGTGCGGGGGGGTGCGTAGGGCTCGGGGGGGTGGGCTGGGCACCGCCCACCCACAGCCACACGCCGCTCAGCAGCACCAGCAGCTCCTGCCTTGCCCACGTGCCACTGCTCCCCATGGCAGCCTGGCTCTGCAGGGGCACAAGGGGTCAGGTAGCCTCACGCTGGCTAAAGCCCTGCTGCCAGCACCAGCACCCCCACGTGCCCCAAACCCAGCCCTGCCCTTGCTACCCACCCAGTGCCTCCCAGCACAGGCCCCTGTGCCAGTCCAGCACCCCCAGGCTGCTGCTGGCCAGGGCTCTGCCCCACTCCCCCAGCATCTCTCACCCCTCCGGCAGCAAACACCAGCCTCTGATGCCCCACCACGCCGCCAGATGTCATCTGGGCACCAGAGGTGGCACCGGGTGTGCATCACCCCCAGGACAGACAGCTGGGGAGGAGGTGGATCGGCTGCTGGAGCAAAGGGAACTGGACCAGGGGCTGGGGAAAGCCCAGCTGGACCAGCCAGGAGCCCAATGCACCACGGATGGCCACTGGCTGCAAGGAACCAGCCCACGCTCCTGCCCGCTGTGAGGAGCCGAAGCCTTCCACATTCCTGCGGCATTTTTCAGCCCTCCAAGAGCATCTGTGGCTCCCTGAATACTGGGGGGGAGAGATGTGGTAGTGCTATCCCACCGGTGAAAACCCTTCTCTGTGAACTGCCTTCCCTCTTCCCACTGCCCTGTTCCTATTTATCCTGTCAGGAGCCACTTTAACCCTGTAAGTGCCACGGCAGCCCAGGTACAGTGTGTCTGCATGGGTAGTGCCAGCCCTGCCCCACCGGCTCTGATGTCCCCCACCCGAGTGATGCCCCTGTTTCCCACCACCACAACCTCTCACTACCCTTCCAGTCAGGCCCTTTGGGGTGGGGAGGAACACACATCCCAAATCTGGAGTCCCCCAGACAGACCCACCAGAACGGTGTCTCCACACCCCACAGAGCAGACCTCACACCCTATCCCATCATTATCTGAGGTTAACAAAGAGCCAGACCTGCTCTTCCCACCAGTCGGGGTGACTTAGGACTTCTCCATCAGGCTACATGGTTACAGCAGAAGGAAAACAAACACAGACCCCCACAGGTGCTCCCAGCGTGGGGCTGTGCTGCAGGGACCCCTGTCGCAGACCCTCCCCAAGGTGTCGGCACACACCCCTGCCACCCCTCATCCCTGCTCCCCCACTGCTTGTTGCCTATGGGCCAGTGTGGTGGGACTGTGAGGGACTACTGGGGTATCCTTGGGGACCACAGCTGCTCTTCAGGCACCTCTTGCTCCACATTGACCCTCTGCATCCGCACAGTGACAGCAGGGTCCCCGCAGGGGCTTTGGGCAGCGTGTCTCAGCACAGCAGGGCTGGACATGCCACCAGAGTCCCACAGCACAAGACCTATAGGGATGCTCAGGGAGAGAGGATGAGGGGCAACAAGCACCAACACCACCAGTCCAGGGACATGTGTGGTGGGACAAGTACCCACCCCTCAGGACAACCACAGCAGCACTGTGCAGGCTGTCTCCTTGGTCACAGGGGACACCACGTGCAGATGGAGCCACAGCAGCAGGCAGCAACACGCCCTGGCCCTGTGGAGCTGGCTCTGGGTTCCCCACACCTCAGCCACTTGCCTTGGCACTACGAGCCCAAAACAAAGCCCAGCAGGAAGCGCATTTGTGGGCAGGCAGCAGGGAAAGGCTTTGCTGAACCTTTTAATCAGCCTGTTCCATAAGAAGACAAGGGCAGGCACAAAGGGCCGCCCCGGTGCTGCCAGTGCCTTGGGGAAGGTGGTTTCTGAGATGGGCAGGAATGCTCCATCCACACCTCTGCTCTGCCTGGAAAGCAGCGCAGGGATGAGATCGCCATCTCACAGCGGTAATGAAACCCTGCTTATCGTGCCCATCGCTCGCCACAGGGAGATCCTCCCTGCCCAAAGGAAGCACTGCAGCTCCTCAGAGCAGGACACAGGCTGGGACCTCTCGGCACTAACCGAAACACTCCCTGGCAGATGGGGAACGCTGCGAGCACAGGAGGACTGAAACTCCACCAGCAGCTGCCCTGAATGAGCAAGAAGATCTCTGCTGAGGGGAGCTGCAGGCTCCGGGCTGGGTTGCAGCAGGTCAACACAACCCTAAAGGACAGGAGCACAATTAATGCCAATCCCGCAGAAACAGCCCGTGTCAGAAAGCTGGGGTGACCTTTTATGAGATCACAGGTCTGGCTAATTGGAGTAACTGTGCTGAGCCTGGAAGGCATTCGCCCCGACTTCTAATGAATAATTAGCACTCAACAAAACCAGTGCACTCTCGGCTAAGTGGATTAAAACTGGTCACCTGCTGGAACTAAAACACGGTTACGATGGGCAAGACACTGCCTGGCGACTTTTGGAGAGGATCACATGCTCTCACAGCTCACCCGTGTCTGCAGTGGGAGAAGAGTCCTCTGCTGGTACAGACCTGGGCAGGGTTGTGTGGAACAGGGCTGGGGACAGACCCAGCCAGCCTCCTGCTTAAAGGGCGTCAGGTGTCCCACGTATCCTGTGCCTGACCCTACACAGCCTTGACTGTGAGGCAAATGTAAGCCTGTGCATTCAGGAACAAAGCCCAACCCCTGCAGCAGTAGTAGGAGATGCCCTAGGATGGGGCAGAGATGTCCTGCTACAGCCCACCTCTGACACCCCCAGCACAGCCACCTCAGCTTCTCTGTTCCCTTATTTCACTTTGTCAGTCCTCCAGCTGCTTCTGAACCTGCTCAATCCTGCTGTCACCCAGTCCCCCCCATCAACCCCAGTCTGCTGCAGCACTCAGCACTCTCCTCCCAGGTCCTGGCTTTCCTGGGCTCAGGTCCCAGTTTCCCTGGTACCCACTGCCCCTCCCGTGCCCTCACAGGTCAGCCCATCCTGACACCCATCTCGGCACTTCCCAGTGAAGTGTCCCGCTGAGGTCCACGTGGGCCGGCAGCGCTTCCTGCACCCAGCACAGCTGTCCCTCTGAACTGCGTGCGCCGCGGCACAAGCTGCGTCCCCGTTCCTGTACGATCGCCTTCCCCAAACGTGCTCCGAGCCCATGTGCCAGCGAGGTCGGGCTAACAGGGCTCTCATTGTCCGCGCTGCTTTTTCCACTCCTGAAACGCGGGCTGTGCGTTTGCTCTCCCCCAGCCATGTGACGCTGCCTGACCTTCCCGCTCCGCTGCCAGGTTTGCTCCGTCCTGCCTGTGCTCTGGGACCGGAGCCCACCCCAAGTCCCGCTGGGGTGTCCCAGCAGCTGTGGTACCGCTCTGCAGGCTGGCGAATGGGGCTGAGCATCTCCTGGTTCCAGCCTGGGGCCCCTTCCCTCCAGCTGGAGGGTCAGCCCGGACACAGACTCACTGGACCAAGGTCCTGCTCTCTGGCACGGCAGGGGGGCACCAGAACTGCCGAGGCTGGTGGGGTGGAGTGTCCCTCCATCCTGGAGGGGCTGATTACTCAGTGGAGACCCAGGGGGGATTTGCCATCTCCTTGCCACCTCTGGCCAGGGGAAGGTGCAAGTCCTTTGCCCAGCCTCCACGGGCTGAGTGCAAAGGTCTCCAAGGGTGGTGGTTCCCAACCCCCTAGCACAGGGGGCAGCTGGCGCCCTCAGCAGCACAGTTAGAGGACCTGAGACCCAGTGCTTTCAGAGGACTAGGGACCTGCAGGACCCCGCTTAGCCCCTGGAGACAGGGAGAGGCAGAGGGAGAGACAGACAGACAGCCTGGACACGGCCAGCACGTGTGGGAATGGGCAGGAATCACCTGGGGCAGGGACGGAGTGTTCAGGCACATCCCTTGGCTGCTGCTGCTGCACGTCTTGGACGGGAGCTGGGCGCACTCCTGTCCAACCTCCCCTTCCCGACCACCCTGCTGCCAGCTGCCTTAGACCGGGGCTCCTGCCCACAGCCCCTGGCCCGTGCCCTGCTGCGCCAAACGTGTCTGCCCTGGTGCGTGACCAGGCTCAGACACACATGACAGCGAGTGGAAAGGGCTTGGGAGGACGGGCTGGCCCTGAGTGGAGCTGGGCGTGGGAGCCATGGAGCTGCCCAGGTCCTTGCCACTGCCCAGGAAACCTCAGGAATGTCCCGGCCAGGCGTGTGCAGGGCCCTGAACCACATCCCAGCCCGTGGTGTGGCTGGTGGCTCTGATCTGACATCCGGCACTCGCTGGGCGCTCTGAGGGACATCGGTCTGCCCCAGCAAAACCCCTCTGTATAGAAAAGAGGACCTTCCTGAGGAAGAGCCTGAGGAACTGGAGGCCCCAGCACGTTGGTGCCTTTGTTCAGCCAAGCACGGAGCATCCCTGTGGCATGAGGAAGGCATCCTGGGCTGCAGCAGCACGGCAGCGCCGGGCCATGGAGGTCCTGCAGGAACGTGCTCATTCAGCAGCAGGCTTGGACACACGCACGGGGACATGGAGCAACCCAGGCACTGACAACTGGGAGGACTCAGACTGGAGCAGCACAAGCAAGCAAAGACCTGGGAAACCCGCCAGCACGAGGAGGAAGAAGCTCCCTCTGTTTATCCTTCGTTGGGAAGGTTAAGGGGTGACACAGTCGCACTCTGATGAGGCCCACACCAGGACATCCCTGAGAACATGGGGTTGTGTCCCCAGCACTCAGGGCAAGAGAAGGTCTGGTGGGTCCCATGGCTTCAAGCGCCAGGCTCCATCCCCCCCTTTCTCCCCAGAGCCCAGCACACACAGCGCAGAGCTGGTCCTTTCGCAATTCCTGCTGCCTGGACGGGGCTGCTTCACTCCTCCTGCTTCCCGGCAGCTCTGGGGTGCTAGGAGCACGCGTACATGAGCTGGGGGAGCTCTAACATCCCCACCCTGCTCAGGCTGGGACTGGCCAGCCCGCTTCCTGCAGAGACCCCCTGTGATTTGAGCTCTGGGGTGAGCACAGCCGATGTCTGGTGGGCAGCAGGAATCTGCAGCTGAACTGTTCCTAAAAGCATCAGGGAGCAGCCCAGGGCCATCCCAGGAGCCTGGCCACCCTGGCAGGCCTAGTGACGTCTGCCAGTAACATCCACCTCACTGCCCAGAAGGCAGGATGCCTGCCCATGTTGTCTAGACCACTGTGTGACCCTGCCACAAGCAGCGTCAGAAACCTGGGCTTCCAGGACTCTCTGGGATGTCAGCAAACTTGGGGGCACCTCCCTTCTCCTACCAAGTCTGGATCCAGCCCCATGAGGCTACCTGCTGTCCCCCTGCTCTGCTGCCACCTTCTAAGCCAGGGCAGGGCACAGTACAGCCCTTTGCAGTTCCTACCACCACCCGGTTTCCCCAGGACACAGCCCAGCCCTTGGATCTGCCAGGATTCCTCTGTTCTGGGCTGTCCGGATGCTCTGGAGGGGCAGCCCTGGGAGAGCCAGCTGCAGGGATGGAGCCCGGAGGACTGTGCCGGGGCTGCAGGCGGTCTGGGTGGCCCAGGCGCCCCGGAGTGAGAGCTACCGGGAGCTGCATGACCTGCTCGGCTGATGCCTGGTCCTTTGGAGAGCGGCTGGTGAAGACGCAGGGCCAGCAGCCGACAGAGACGGTCCCATCGCAGCCCCGCTCCTCACATTCCCTCATCCATCCCCTCTCCTGAGGGCTACACGGAAATCCCCAGTCTCCGCTGGGCTTTGTAAAGCAACCAAGTGCCCGGGAAGGGGGGCACGGTTGGAGCACCCCCAGCCCCTCTAGCCTGGCCTCGGCGGGACCCCCTTCCACAGCCCCACCGGGACCCGCTGCCCAGGGCACCGGCCGGACGCACCCGCACGTCCCCGCCGCCAGGGAACGGCGAGGCCCGGCCCGCAGACCCCAGCCCTGCCCCCGACTCGGTAGACGCTGAGCGAGCAGCAATGCTACAGACGTCGCATAACAAGAATGCTTTCGCTTCACGATGTACGGACTACATGACTGTCAATGTGACAAAGTCATGGGGCGACGTCGCGTTGTTGGGGTGTTATGTTATCACTGGACTGTTGGACAGTAGCAGTATCATGGTCTGGGGGAGTTTTGCAAGCATGCAAACAGGTAAGAATCTGATCGTCCATCGTCAGCGCCATATCAAAGAACAACACTACTGACACACAATACAGGAAACACAGTCTATCTCGGCCTCGGCCTCGTCGCCCCCGACGAAAGCGACCGCTGGCTCCGCGCCCTTATCTCAATCCTCTGCTTCTGCATCGGCAGCCTCTTCTTCAGCTCTTTTCACCGCCGCTTCTCGCCCTGCAAACGATGGGTCCTGGTCGGCTCGTTCTTCGTACAGACGGCGTTCATCCTCATCGCAGCACTAATGGCAACTCTCGGACCCGAAATCACCAGATCCACACCCCTCAACTCCTGGGTCGGCGTCTCACTCGCTCTCGTGGCATTCCAATCTGCAGGCCAGGCGGTGGCGTCG
>JAOXOE010000441.1:43834735-43853977 GCA_028565055.1 Phoeniculus purpureus
TTTTCCTAAGATCCAACCTGAACCTCCCCTGGCACAACCTGATCCCATTTCCTCTGGTCCTATTGCCGGTCCCGCTGCGCTGCCCCGGGCGGTACCTCCGGTCCCCGCGACTGCAGCAGCGCCGAGCGACACGGTCCAGCCGAGCTGCCCGGCCGTGCCGAGCCGAGCCGGTCCGTTCCGAGCCGCCCCTCTCCGCCCCGCGCCCTGCCCAAGTGTCCGGGGCCGCCCCGCACGGCCCCGCCCCGGGGTGGGGTCTGGGCGGTGCCCCGCACGGCCCCTCGCGGAGCTCCCACCCGCCCGGGAGCACCGGGCTGACACCCCCGCCCAGTCCCTGCGCAGACGGTTCGCTCCTTCCAAGAGGGAGACAGAGAGAGAGAGACAGCCTTGGCCATCCCAGCCCCACACGGCTGCTGCGGCCACAGCCCAGAGGGTCCCATCCCACAGGAGACCCCCATCCCGCGGGGGTCCCAGGGCAGCCCCGAGTGAGCGAGAGACGATGAACCATGGGGAGAGCCCCGCAAAGGCCTTTATTGCCCAGCCCGGGCAGCAGGGACGGACCCTGCGGCACCACATCCCACACCCGAGCGGGCTCTGGTGCTGAGATCCAGCCCCAGCACCAGGTGCCCAGCCTGTGGGACAAGGACACTCCCGTGGCACTAAACACACCCTGCGTGCTCCGAGACCACCACCCCAAACCCTGCCCAGGGCTCCTGCCAGGCCCAGTGGCTGCAGCCAGCCTGGGGATGGCTCTGGCTCCTCAGCAAAGGTGCAGGGTACAGCTGGGCAAGCGGGAACAGCTGGGGGAGCGGGGGAGCAGTGGAGAAGCCCTGATGCCAGGATGGCAGAAGTAGCTCTCAGGGACCCACAGAGTCCCCTGCACATGTCCCAGTGACATCCGGATCACCCACATCACATGTACCTGCCCCACTCAAGGTCCCCTCTGCTCCTGCTCCTCAAGGCTGATGCTGCGTCGGACAGGGCTCGGTCTTTTCCAGGCACTGCCTTCCCCTGCCCACCACAGAGCTCAGAGGAGACGCCCCAGGAGCCGAGTGCCTGGAGAGTTGCCCCAGGCCACTGGCAGGGCAACGAAGCCCAGTTTGCTGTAGAAGCCCAGCTGCTGCCGGTCAGTGGCACTGACCTGGCAAAACACTCCCCGTGACCCTGGAAGAGAGGCAAGAAGTCAAGCCCCTGGCATGTGCCCCCAGGTTGGTGCCTGGGAGCTGGGGCCAGGCTGCATCAGACAGGAGATGGGGAGCCCTTGTGAGGGCTGCCCCAGCCCCATGCTGAGAGGTGGGGTGCAGGTGGGGCCGGCTCAGACTCTGGGGTACAAGGGCAAGGGAGCAGTTGGGAGGGGTTTGTGCTGGATCAGAGGAGCCTCGGAGCCCCCAGCACGGGGAGGTCATGCTCACCGTTGGCCCGGAGGGCGCTGAGCAGGCAGATGGCCAGGCTGCGGCTGGCCCCCACGTCCAGCACGCGGGGGGCCGTGCCCAGCTGCACCAGAGAGGGGAAGCGCCGCAGCACAGGCAGGGGCACAGGGGGTGGCTCTGTGTGGAAGAAGAGCAGTGCTTCCTCCAGGGTATCCTGCAGGACACAGACACAAGTGAGGGGCACCCCCTCCACACCCCCTTACCCACTGCTCTCTACTCCGCACCCTTCTTACCTGTCCCAGAGCTGGGCTACCTGTGCCCAGGTCTCGGGGGTACTTGTGCCGTATGGCCGGCAGCCAGCTGCTGTCTCGTTGTTGCAGGAAGCCTTCAGCACAGAGCGCTCCGACCGCGTAGCCACACGGACCGCCCTCATCCTCCAGCACAAAGGTGTACTCGGGGCTGAGGCTCAGGAAGCTGCCCAGCAGCCTGCCGGCCAGAGCAGGAGCCCTGCTGAGCTGGAGACCCACCTGCCCTGGGGAAAGCTCAGACCAGCTGGCCTCCTCCTTCCCAACCCACCGGGACAGCACTCCAGTGCCCACTGGACCACCTTCCTGAGACTCAGGCTGGGCAGTGGGTCCGTTTCCATGGTAGATACCATGATCCAGATGGACACCAGTGCAGGGACTGCCGTCCCTGTCTCCTCCCACCACCAGCCATGGTGCAGGCAGAGCTGGTCCCACAGGGACACAAGCAGAGGCCACTACCTCACACCACAGCCCCACACCACCCAGCACATGGCCCAGCTCATGAGCCTGGTGAGAGGGAGCCCCAGAGGGGCCACACCTCACCTGTCACCGAGGAGATCGGGGTGAGCCACAAGGATCTCTGCAACTTTGGGGTCACAGTCCAAACTCTCCCGACACATTCTGTAAAGCTCGCCCTGCAAAACCCAGATCTGCCTCAACTCCAGCTCTGCTCAGTCTCTGCCCTGCTGCTGCCCCACTGCTGCTGCTGTGCCCACCACAGAGCAGCTGCCCAAGATGACCACAAACAGTGACTGTGACCTGGGCTGTGGCCTCCAGCACTTTCTGTCCAGGGGAAGCTACAGAGGACTGATGCTATGGAGGTCTGAGGCTGTGGAGGACCGAGGCTGTGGAGGTCTGAGGCTGTGGAGGTCTGAAGCTTCTGCCATCCAAGGGCAGAGGCTCCAAGCGATGCATCATGCACACCCTCTGGCCTCAGGCCTGTTATCACAGCACAGCAGCCCTTCCCCTGGATGTGCTGCTGCTCATGGGGTCAGCAAAGGGCGCACCTCAATACAAGAGTCATTTCCCCAAAGAGAGGCCACCCTGAGCACGGAGCAGCACAGGCAGGGCTCTGAGCTCTGAGTGTGGTGCCCAGGACAGGCTGGAGGGCTTTGCTGGAGCTTTTGCTCCGTTTCACTGGGCACAGTCAGCTTGCTCAGGCTTAGCCCGACCAAATGAAATCTGACAACCAGCAATTGACAACAGGCACTGGAACTGCTGCCCGCTGCAGCCTGATCCCATAATCTGCTCTCCTGTGCCTGCAGCTCCTCCTCTGCTGTTCCAAACGAGACTGGGCTGCTGGGCACCGTGTTCAGCAGGGGTGTGTGGTGGCTCCCATGATGGCTGCGTCTGCAGCAGCAGCATTTCCTTTAGCTGTGGGGATGGGGGGGACACAGGGCTCTGCTGGATTTAGCAGCAGTTTAACTTGTGGGTCTGCCCACCCCCAAATTCTGCCCTTGCCATCCCATCGAACTGCTGGAGCTGGAGGCTGGCAGCAAGCAAGACACACAAAGAGAGGCTGTTGCCTCTCCAGCAGGGAATCCTGTGAGCTGGATGAAGGTGGGGAGAAGGGACTCATTTGGAACCTCAGCAGGCTCAGGCAGTTCCCGGAGCAGAAGGCTGACGATGGCTGCAAGAGGTCACCATCCAGACTTGTCCTGTCCTGGATCTTTCCATCAGGACACCGCTGGAGATCAGCGCTGCTTTGGAGATTGTCCTCACAGCCTGGCAGCCCCAAGGCTGTGCCAGCTCACTTGGGGCACTGCCGAGCCAGGCTCACCCTCCTGCAGGGGCTCTGCCCCAGTGCTCTTTGCAGTCGTGTTGGGAACCAGCAGAGGAGAGGCTGCAGGAGCAGGACAGCAGATTATAGGATCAGCTCCAGACTGGCCTGCTCTGCATGCGACTGGAGCCCAGAGGTCCCTTCCCAGTGCCTGCACTACGAGCTCAGTCTCGGAGCAGCAGCAGCCACACATATCCCATTAGCACACGTAGAGCCCATCACAGACCACCGCGTGGGCCACGGCTCCCACCTTGTCCAGGGGCAGCAGCGGGCGCAGGAGGTACAGCTGGCTGGATGGGAAGAGTGGAGGAGGGTGGTAGAAGAGGTCGCAGCTGTTCCCCACGGGCAGCAGAGCCTGGAGGAGACACAACCCATCAGGGAGCACGTTGTCCTGCTCCAAAGCTCGTCCTGGAGGCAGCAGGAGGAGGGTCCCTCTGAGGCACCTCCCCAGGAGCCATAGCCAAGGCACAGAGGCTTGGGGCAGCTCTGTCTTCCCAAGCTTGCAGCAACCCAATAGCAGGACCAGTAGCTGGGATCCTGCTGCCCCCTCAAGATCTAGGCGTGCTCTCACCTGCAGCTCCCCGAAGAGGCCCCCGCGACGTGCCCAGGGCTCAGCGTTCCCTCCCAGCAGGATCGGGGCAGCGATGCTCTGGCACCCTAGAGGCAGCAGGAGACAGAAGCACTCACGGTGAACAAAACCTTGCTGTCCCCAGCAGCAGTGCCCCGTCTGTCCTGCCTCCGTGTGTCAGGGCATGCAGAGGTGCCAGCCTTGCCATGGCCATCCCTGGCAAAGCTTGGGCAAGGGCAGCCCGAGGGCAAGCTGCTGCGGGGTGGGAGGTGACGGAGGGTGGCAGCAGCCAGGGCCCCACTGCCCAGGGCAGCTCTGGTACTTACAGCCAAAGCAGCTCCCCCAGGTGCCCTTGGGGTCCGGGTCGCAGAGGAGATGGCCATCTGCAGGGGAGAACGGGGTGGGGTGTGGGTCAGCAGCAGGAGACTGCCAGGAGAGACCCGAGCACTCACCCCTGGCTGGGCACAGGGACCTCAGACACTGCCAGCACAGAACGAGCTTCAGATGCCCCAGGTGTGCGACTGTGCCCGGCGGCCTGCGCTGCAGCCCCAGCGGTGGGGTTTGCCGCAGGGGTGGGCTCGGGGCCGGCAGCAGCCACGTACCCAGCCAGAGGACGAAGGCACTGGCGGCCAGCAGCATGTTGCGGATGTCCCAGAGGTAGGGGTGGAGGTCGTAGAGCAGTGCCCGTCCTGCGCTGCTGACGAAGCGGCTGTGCAGGCGGCACGTCTGAGTGCAGAGACGCTGGAAGGACCGGGCTCGGCCACGCCACCCTGTTCCCTGTGGGCAGACCGAGTGTCACCGCAACCGTGACAGGCACCGTCCCACAGCAGCACCCGGACCAACCTTACCCCACAGGCATCAGCTGCTGTGGCTGGGACCCCCACGCTGAGGCTGTTTGCCCGGAGCCAGCGAAAGTGCTCCAGGAGATGCTGCGCCAGTGGCCCGTGATGGTAGGGCAGGTAGAAGAGCTCTACCAGCATCCGCACCTCCCCCAGAGTCAGCGGTGACATGGTGCTGGACTCATCCTCCTCTGGAGGCACCAGTGCTGTAGGGACAGACTCCACATCCTCTGAGGTCACTGGTGCTGCAGGGATGGACCTGATTTCCTCAGTGGTCACAGGTGCTGTGGGGATGGACCTGACCTCTGGGGTCACTGGTGCTGCAGGGATGGACCTGGTCTCCTTGGAGGTCAGCGGTGCCCTGGAAATGGACTTGGTCTCCTCTGGGGTCATTGGTGCTCTGGAAATGGACTTGGTCTCCTCTGGGGTCATTGGTGCTTTGGGGATGGACTTGGTCTCCTCTGGGGTCACTGATGCTGTAGGAATGGACTTGGTCTCCTCTGGGGTCACCGGTTTTGTGGGGCTAGACCTGGCCTCTTCTGGGGTCACTGGTGCTATGGGAATGGACTTGGTCTCCTCTGGGGTCACTGGTTTTGTGGGGCTAGACCTGGCCTCCTCTGGGGTCACCGGTGCTGTGGGGCTAGACCTGGCCTCTTCTGGGGTCACTGGTGCTGTGGGGCTAGACTTGGCCTCCTCTGGGGTCACTGGTGCTGTGGGGCTAGACCTGGCCACCTCTGGGTTCACTGGTTTTGTGGGGCTAGACCTGGCCTCATCTGGGGTCACTGGTTTTGTGGGGCTGGACCTGGCATCTTCTGAGGTCATTGGTGCTGTGGGGCTAGACCTGGCCACCTCTGGGTTCACTGGTTCTGTGGGGCTGGACCTGGCCTCCTCTGAGGTCACTGGTGCTGTGGGGCTGGACCTGGCCACCTCTGGGTTCACTGGTGCCACATGCTCAAGGTTGACAACAACTCTATCAGTGAGTGGAGCTATGGGGACAGGGCTGGTGCCAACTCCCTCAGGGAGGGGTGCTGGGGGGCCAGAGCTGGCACCAGCCCCAGGCTCTGGGGATGTGCTGGGTGTGTCAGCCCTGCTGGGCTCATGCTGGGCACTGCTGGGAGGCTGAGGTGGGCTGCCACCCTCTGTCCTGGCATCAGTGGTGGCTGGGAGAAGGTTCTGGCTAGCGTTTGCCCCATTGCTGCAGTACATGGGGGTGCCTGGGCTGCAGAGGGTCTCAGCAGGCACTGGGGTTCCTGCGAATGGGGCACTTCCAGCTGTGCTGGGCAGGTCGGAGGGCTCACGGCTCCCTCTGCTCCCCGTTGCCACATCGCAAGGCTCATGGTCGTGCTGGTCTGCCCCACTGGGAACAGAGTCATGGTGCTGGGGTTCAGGCACGATCTCCTGTCCTCTTGCTGTGCCAGGCTGCAGCTTCGGTCCAGCCCTGAGGCTGACACTGGGGTGTCCCGGGGTCCTTCCTCCTGGCAGAAAGGAGCAAAGGGGCAGCCCCTCTGGCACCTGCATGGAAACTGCTGCCCGGAGACAGCCATGCCAGGAAGCTCCATCTCATTGCTGGCAGGGACTGGGGAGCCCAGGATCACAGGCTTTGCAAAGCCGAGCACCAAGCGTGCCCCTCCTGAACCCCCTTGCAGAGCCACATTATAGTCCTGGCTCCTGCATTGCCAGCCACGAACTCTCCACCAAGCTCCTGGCAGAACTGGTCCAGCGCTCTGGAGAGGGTGAGGTGAAGGATGCTGGATGGTACCAGCCCATCACCTACCTGTCTCCAAGGCCTGCCGCTGTATCTCAGCCACCCAGTCACGCAGCGCCATCTCTAATGCATCCTGGGGGGTGTAGCTGCCCTCCTGGGAGCCCAGGCTGTCCCCCACGGCTTCTGCAGTCTCCATTCCTAACGAAGAGGTGCTCATTAGCCTGGGCATCCCTGCTCTCTGCTTGGCAAAGCCAGCCCATGCCACACCAAGGACGGGCAGCCCCTCCATGAGGAGATGGCCCCTGATAGATCCCAGGCACTGGGAGGATGCTGCAGGACCGCAGCAAAGACTACAGCGATGGGCAGTGCTGCCCTGGGGGCACAAGCTCACTGCTGGCACTGGTGCCCCTCCAAGAGAGATGCCTGCGGTGCCAGGACCACACACCTGTACGGTCTGGGTGAGCACAGCCTCCCAGCTCACTCCGAAACCAGCTGCCCAGCGTGTGGATGGGGACGAAGTTGGCCTGGAGCTCGCAGTTGGGGTTGAGGAGCAATCCGTGCAGCTTGCCCATGAGGCCGGGGGCACGTCCCGTATAGGGCCCCAGGAAGACTCGTCTGCAGTCGTAGTCGTTGGCGTACAGGTTGTCCCAGATGATGGGACGGCGCCGCAGGACACCCTCCACCTCCTCCAGCAGTGCTGCTGAGAGCTCTTGAGACACGACCTTTGGGCCTGGAGCATCACAGCAGGGGCACGCGTGGAGCACACACGGTCACATCATCCCACCCTCCCTAGCCAGGAGAGCAAGCCCACAGCCCAGCCTAGCCAGGGCTGCACAGCCCGGTGCCAACTGCACCTCCCTCGCCCGGGATGGAGCCTGTGGCTGCTGGGTTGTGGACGTGGGCTCTCGCTGAAGAGCTGCACAGGGGGCACTCAGCACTGGGGCTGGGCCAGGTGCTCACCGGTCCAGATGACACTGATCCCTGGCAGCAGCTCCTGGCCGATGGTCAGCAGGTAGCAGGACTGGCTGGGGCTGGGGGAGCACAAAGAGCTGCAGTACTCTGGGGAGAAAGCACAGGGCATCCCCTGAGGGGCAGGAAGACTAAGAGAAGACACCCTGCCAGGTGTCAGTGGAGAGGGGCTGAGGAGGAAACTGGTCCTGCCCCAGTCCTGAGACTTCCAGGGCTCCCAGAGGGCCACAATGGGGCTGGGGCAGCCAGAGAGGCTGTGAGGGCAGTGAGCTCTCAGCAGACACAGGTGCTGGGTGCCATGACTGGCCACACACCGGGGTCCCAGGGGGACTGCAGGTGGTACCTGTAGGGCAGAAGAGGAAGACGGAGGGCTGACCCAGCTCCTGGTACACCTCATTGGCCACGGATGCCTGAGCCTTTGCCAGGGAGGGGAAGACGTCTCTGTCAGCTTGGCACATGCAGGGGTCGATGTCGTCAAAGAGCAGCGCGAAGGAGTGGCAGCCCATGGCAGCCACCTGTGGGCACAAGCACAGGCTGCTAGGACCCCTGAGTGGCACTGAGCCCTAGACCAACCCCTGTCCCCTGTAAGGCCACCAGGATGCAGGGCGGGCAGAGCAGCCCTTGCCATGTCCCCAGCACCCACACAAGGACACACGCACAGCTCACCTTGCCCCTAGCCCTGGGCACGGCTGCGTGTGCCACGGTCCCAGTGGCCCTTTCAAACCAGAGCCCATTCTGCAGTGACCCCAGTCCCACCGCACCGCTGCTGGGCAGCCCTGGCTGCCGCATCAGATCCCCACAGTCCCACGTCGCCCCCCAGCACTGGGCCAGCTCAGTCTGCCACCGGGCACTCCTGAGCCAGAGCAGGAGGGGGCTAGAGCCCGCAGCAGCCTTTGGGCGCGGGGCCACACACAAGCACCGTGTCCCTCTCCTGGGGGCAGTGGGATGAAGAAATGGCCCACGGTACCTGCCTGAGTTTTTGCTGCAGCAGGAGCCGATCCCCGGCGCTGGAAAACACCATGTCCTGGCCAGCAGAAATGGCAAAAACAAACTCCACACCCTGCTCCCGGGCAGCTTCGATGAGAGACCTCATGAGGGCTGGGGACAAAGCAGAGGGTAGTGTGAGCACTGGGAGGCAAGGCATGGGGACAGACAGGGGCTGGAGACTGGGGGTGGGGGGAAAAGGCATCAAAAGAAGGAGCTGAGGTGTCAGGAGGTGTGAGAAAGCATAGGGGGGGGTGAGGTTCCCCGGTAGGGGAGACACCTCCCAAACCCTCAGGACACAGAGGAGTCTGCTCCCCATGCCGGGTGGGATTCCAGACAGGGGGCAGGGTCTGGGGTTCTCCCTGGATCATGCAGGGCTTGTTGGGCTGCCTGCTCCAGGCAGGCTGCTGGCAGGACGAGCAGTGACAGCCTGGCCCTGCCTGAGCTGCAGACAGTGCTTGACCCACCGGCCCCCGGACGCCCACAGCCCACCCATGCAGGGACCCAGCAGAGGCGCTACCTGCCTCATGCTCTGTGTAGGGCTCTCGCCAGAGCAGCCGGTGCTTCAGCTCGTCCTTGGGCGCGTACATGTAGCAGTTCAGACCCCGGCGCCTCAGCCTGCGCAGCAAGGACAGGGGTCACCAAGGCTCTGCACGGGCAGCCGGGCAGCTGGCAGCCCACACCACCTCGGCACAGAATGCCTTCTCCCTTGCTGGAGCCGCGCCACGGCCAGTGGGCTTCTATCCTCTGCTCACGCAGACTCGGCTGGGCTGTGGGGCCACTGCTGCTTCCCCACAGAGGGAGTCCTCCGTGTCCGTCGGCGTAGCCAGCAGGAGCAGGGAGGTGATGGTGCCCCTGCACTCTGCACTTGTGAGACTGCCCCTTGAGTGCTGAGTAAGGTTTGGGGCACCACAGGATCAGAAGGACATTGAGGGGCTGGAGCAGGGCCAGTGAAGGGCAACGAGGCTAGGGAGAGGGCTGGCAAACAGGCCCTATGAGGAGCGGCTGAGGGAACTGGGGTTATTTAGTCTAGAGGAGAGGAGGCTGAGAGGAGACCTTATGGCTCTCTGCAACTACCTAAAAGGAGGTTGTAGCCAGGCTGGTGCTGGTCTCTTCTCCCAAATTCCTAATGATAGGACAGGAGGAAATGGCCTCAAGTTGCATCAGGGGAGGTTTAGATGGGATCTTAGAAAGAAGTTCTTTGCTGAGAGAGTGGTTGGGCTCTGGAACAGGCTACCCGGGGAGGTGGTGGAGTCACCACACCTA
Source organism: Phoeniculus purpureus (assembly GCA_028565055.1). Classification (NCBI taxonomy): domain Eukaryota; kingdom Metazoa; phylum Chordata; class Aves; order Bucerotiformes; family Phoeniculidae; genus Phoeniculus; species Phoeniculus purpureus. Next base: position 43,844,519 of record JAOXOE010000441.1, read on the forward strand.
GAGGTGTTTAAAAACCAGGTATCTAGAGCACTTAAGGCCATGGTGTAGGGGTTAGGGAGCTGTTGGGTTCAGGGCTGGACTTTGATGATCCCTGAGGTCCTTTCCAGCCATGAGGATCCTGTGATTCTATGACATCGGTCTCACTCAGTGCTGAGCCCAATTATTTGAGTTGTCTGAGGGACCTCCAGAAAGGCAGAGCATCCGAGTGAGAAAGTCTCAGAGACCAGCAGGATGCTGCCTCTGGGGACACGGGCTGAGTTCACACTCTGACTGTTTCTAATTGTGTGAGCAAGAACCAAACGTGTTTGTAGCCCAAACCCACCAGCACCATGTCCAAGTCCTGCCTGCAGCCTGGTCTGACTCCACCGGTCCCTACATCCCTGATGCACCACTCACAGACAGAACCATAGAACCACTGAATGTGTTGGGCTGGAATTGTCCTTTAAAGGTCATCTAGTCCAACGCCCCTGCACTGAGCAGGGACATCTCTAATTAGATCGGAGCCCCACCCAGCCTGCCCTTGAATGCCTCCAGGGATGGAGCTTCTACCACCTCTCTGGGCAACCTGTTCCAGGGATCCATCACCCTCATTGCAAAGAACTTTAACATCTCATCTAAATCTCCCCTGCTCTGGTGTAAACCCACCACCCCTAACGGTCTTGGTCACTCGGATAGGTCAAGACCTTCACAGCTCTGCAATGGCAGCTACTGGGTCTCCATGGGCTCTCTTGTCTTTTTCCACCTCTTCCCCAGCGAGATCCCAGCACAGGACTCAGCGTGGCAGACCCTGCTCAGCCCTGTCCCCTGCCACCCTTTATCACGCTGGGTCCTGCACCACCTGCCTAGCTCCTACGCAAACAGCTTGTCTGGGGCTGTGTGAGGTGCTTTGTGATGGAGGGGCAGAGCAGCCTGTGTGCTTGCTGTGGGGATAACGGGTGCCACACGCCGCCGCGGGCCAGGACAGACCTCCAGAGGCAGCTCAGGGCAGCTGCTGTGCATAGCCCACCAGCCAGGCTCACAGGGCAGCTCCAGAGGGCTGCAGCCCTCTCTGCAGCACCCAGTCAACACTGTAACAGGGATGCAGATCCACCACAGCATCTGCAGGAACTCTGCTTTAACCAAAGTCCTTCTACAAGGAATCCACAAGCTGCTGCCACTAAAATCATAGACTGGTTTGGTCTGCAAAGGACCTCAGAGATCACCCAGTCCCAACCCTCTGCCATGGGCAGGGACATCTCTCACCAGACCAGGTTGCCCAGAGCCTCATCCAACCTGGTCCTGAACACTTCCAGGGATGATGGAGCAGCCATAACCTCCCTGGGCAACCTGTTCCAGTGCCTCAGCACCCTCACACAGAGGAACTTCTTTCTCAGATCTAACCTAAATCTCCCCTCTTTTAGCTTGAACCCATCCCCATTGCCCTATCAATAGATGCCCTGGGAAAACTCCCTCCCCATCTTTCTTATCAGCCCTGAAAAGCTGCACGAAGGTCTCCCTGAAGCTTCTTCTCCAGGCTGAACAACCTCAACTCCTTCAGCCACTCGACACAGGGAAAAATAAATGCCGCAGCCAGCAGTCAGGGTCTGGTGGGTCCCAGCAGTGGCTCATGGGGACGCACGTTAGGGGGAGACAGGAGCTCTCCAGAAGCTCCGCTGCAGTTGGAGCTGAAGGGAAGCGGTCTGACAGATGCGCCGGCTCCACTGCGCTGTCAGAGGCCCCTTCTGGCTGCAACAAGCAGAAATCCCTTCCAGAAGCTCCCCGGCAATCCAAGACTCACTGGAAATTGTCAGGTCAGGGCAGACACCTCCCGGGACAGCCCTTTTGGCACTCCTGTGTGAAAGCCATCTGATAGATCCATTTGGGTTTGTTTACCCTCCTCACTACGCGATGTTTTACATTTTCCCACGATGAACTGACTGGGAAGGACTTCGAGTACAACGTGACACGAGAGCCTCGTGTTTTCTCCCAGAGAAGGAAGACACCGATGCATTTACCGCTTGTGTGTGCAAGCACGGGACATCCCAGCCCAGCACGGGCCAGCAGCAGACCTTCTCATCCTAAATCCACTTTAAAACAGCTCAGGTTTTTTCCTGCACATTTCCCCTAAATCCTCTAAGCTACAGTTTCCTCTAGCTGCGTCCCTAGTCCCTGCCCTGTGGCCCTAATTGCTCCTGCGACTGCCCACGCTGGCGCTGGTGCCTTGTCACAGCAGGACCAGCACATTTCCTGCACAGCCTACAGCTGGCAGCGCCACCACCAGCACATGGCCCGGCTGTCCCTGTCCCACTGCCCAGCCATCTCTGCCGTGCTGCCCACATTGCCACCAGCACGCTCTCCACACCAGCGTGCTGCCCACAGCACCACCAGGGCAGTACCCACACTGCCCAGTCGCTGCCTACGCTGTGGCCACATAACCACTGGCCTCTTGCTGTTGCTGGCAGTGGCACGTGGCACGTGGCATGGTGTCCTGTGGCCAGCACACCCACGGGGAGCAGCTTATCTGGCATCTCCAGAGGCAGTATTTTCAGGGTTATGTAGCCCCAAGCTCCACTCCCAGCTGGCACCGCCGCTCCCATGATGTGGGCAGCAGAGCTGATGCCATCCCACTGACAGCTCCCCGTGGGTCTGCACACTCGCGGGGGCACCCATGCCAGCAGTGTGTGGTCAGCATGCAGGGGCTAGTGCCCACCCAGTTCCTCCCGGGCTCCAGACCCCATTCCCTTGAGGTGCCCAGCTCTGGCCCAGGACCCCCTAGCCAAGCACATCTGGCTGCAGCTGGGCTGTGGTGGAGTCCCAGCACCATCTGCCGGCACCAGGCAGCACAGCCCACATCTGTCCAGGTCCCCTTGGGCTGCTCATCCAGCCCAGGGATGGATCCAGGACACAAAAGTGCTGGGACAGAAAGGCCACCGCAGGAGCAGCTCCCTCCGCTGCCATCGCCCCATGTCCCACGCACAGAGCAGCCCCAGCAGCCTCCCTCCAGCCCGTTTTCCCTCTCCCGATGCCACAGCGCTCTGGCTTCCGCTTGCCATTCTGCCACAGGTCAGTACTCTAAGAGGCGAGAGCTCGGGGCACTTGCCATTGAAAGAGAAGTTTCCTCTGCTCCATAGACCATGGTCTCCCGTAGAATCCTGTAACAGGAAACAGAAAGACCTGTTGGCAGCAGCTGCCCCAAAACAAGAGTCTCCCCCTGTGCTACCCCCCAAAAGGCTGCTCTCAAACCCACAGATTCACCCATTGCTCACCTCTGGATACCTCAGAAGTCTGTTACCCCACTGGGGTCTCACTGTGCTCTGGTATTGAAGCAAGGGGGTGTCATGCCTGTGCTTCCATCCTTCCCAGAAGAGGCATCTGGGAAGAGCCCCTTAACCTAGGGAGGGGTTTGCCCACTAAAGGCCAAGCCTAAAGGCATTTTCTTCCTTACAGAGACCAGCTCTGTGTCTCTCTGCATCTCTCCGTGCCTGTGCGGTGCCAGGTTGTGCCAAGCAGAGCACCGTCACTCCTGTACGGGCTGTAGGAGCTGCTTTCTGCCTTGGGTCATCTCACAGCTCAACCGGCACCAGAACCGCACAGACACAGCTCTTCCCTCCACCCTGCAAACACACGCCTGCACCCAAGGAAACCGTTCAGATGAGGGACACAGCAGCAACCCACAGGGATGCGCCGCGAGCACCGGGACTGTGACCCCACACCACGTTTTGCGGACACCCCACCAGAAACACCATCCCCACGCGCTCACAAGCGGACCAGCCGGTGAGGGAAAGCGCAGCAGGGAGCAGCTAACAGAGCTGCTCATCGGTGAGCACTGAGGCTGGAGCAAGGACACTGCCCTTCCAGAAGGTTCCCGTTGGCAAAAGCAGGGGTGGGGAATACAGTTCTGGAGTCAGCGAATTGCCAGCGGTTTCTCAACACTTTGCAGGTGGTAGGCGGTTGTTGGTTGTCTGACACAAGCATGAGGCTGCAGGACCAGCAGCTGACAGTCTATCCAGCGCTCTGCGTGTCAGAGAACCAGTCTGCGACTGGGAATAGTGAGCGGGGGCACTGCCGGACACACAGCACCCGTTCCCCTGCTGGGACCTCTGTCCAGGAAGGATCCTTCCTACTTCTATAGGTGGGAGGACCTGGGAGGTGGCAGCTGTCTGCAAAGCCAGCAAGAGGGAACAGCCAGTGGGAAGCGAGGCAGTTCCCATGGGGACAGTGCGAGAGCAGGCAGGTAAATGGGTTTGGAGCGACGCAGATCGGACAGCTTAAACGGGAGGTGAGGGAGAACCTCTAAGTGTTCCAGCACAGATCTGAGACTCAGCAAGAGAAAATCTTCAGTCTCTGGGAGATGTGGCAGCTGCACTGTGGAGCCTCACAGAAAACACATCAACAGCTTCAGCAGTGACAGCAATCGGCCACCAAGGCAGCTGCCTGGTTTCGGGTGGGATCTGCAAACTTCAAACCACTTGGGAGGCAAACCGGAGCAGATTTCCAGGGCTGTTGCTGACCGGGGCAGCACTCAGGGGTGGATCAGTGACACTGATATCTGGGAGAAAGGAGCAGCTCTCAGTGTCTGGCACGAGGCCATCCTTTCCCAGAAATCATCTGCATTTCCCCAAAGCGACCGAGTGCATCAGAGCTGGGCAGCCTGGGAGGGGACCTCCACACTCTGCTCCCTTTGGCAGGAGCCCACACTGCAGCCCCCAGCCCGGTTGGGTAGTGGGGTGGCAGATGGCACCACAGCACACACTGAACATTATCTTCCTTGCAGGCAGATCTTCTGCCTCCTCCAACATCTACACAGCTATTCCATGTACTTTGAAATCATAAAACCATAAAACAATCTGGGTTGGAAGGGACCCTAAAGATCATCTAGTTCCAACCGCTCTGCTTAGGCAGCGACACCTTCATTAGAAATATTAGGTAGTCACCTTGCTAGCCATCCCCCACCACGCACTGGCCTGACAAGGATCCCAGAAGACATTTCACCCAGAGGAGGTATTTCTATGATCAATAGATTTTCCATTTCCCATTCCACAGGAGTCTCAGTACAGCACCTGCTGCCTCACTCATGCTTCGCTGTGACCTGACACAGGATGACCCTCATCCCCCACAAATGCGCTGCCAGGCGCAGCTACGTTGAAAATGCCACCCTGGCATGTTCTGCCCAGTGAAGTGGCTTAAATCCTGCCAGCAAATTCTGTTCGTGCATCTCCAAAGGAGTGATGCCAGTGCTCCCTCTGCTTTGTTGAGGACAGACACAGACTGATGGGCAGTGCCATGCTTTGGCCTCTCAGCTTGCCCATCGCTACAATGCTAACCCATCACTTGCCAAACTCTGGGCCATCTGAGACGTTCAATTTCTTCAACAGTTAGCCAGCCGCTCCCCAGCCCCTCTGCAGGGTGCAGGTCACCCAGAGGCTTCGGTCTGTCTGTGCTCTCTGGCTGCTGCTAGCAATGCCCAGGGGCTCTGTGCTGGACCCTGCTGGTCCTGCTAGAGCCGCACCCCGCTCAGCAGCCTGCTTCACCCTCTGCTCTCTGCCAGTGCCTGCCCTGCAGGGTGATGGATGCTTTTTCTTCCTCACTCTCTGGGGATCTCCTCCTCCTCGCAGAGCGGCTCTGCAGGCAGCACCCGCATCCTCTTTCCCAGGTCAGCTTTCCTGTATCGATGGCCCTTGTCTGAATCTATCAGCTTCCCCATCTCTGCACCTTCTATTTATCCCGAGTTTATTCGCGTGGTGCTTTGGCTTCCCTCCAGGCAGGGCAGCGGGCAGTGGGCTTCAGGGGGTACTGCCCTCTTGCCCAGTGGGTGCCAGGCTGAGTTCAGCTCCAGAGATCCCGTGCTGCAGCAGCAGGAGCTGGGGACCGGCGGCAGGAGCCGACGCGGGAGCCCTGGGCAGCGACAGGAGCAGGGGTTCAGAGAGAAAACCACTGCGGGGGGCTGGAGGCCCTGCTGCGGGGGTGAGAAGGTGTCGGCTGTGCGGGGATGGCTGCTGGGACAGCTGCGCTGGGGAGCGTCACTGGGGATGCTGGTTCCACAGCCCCTGGGTGCTGTGCGGGGTGCTGTGCGGGGCCCGGCTCCCTGTCTCCCCATGCCTGGCCCCTGCTCGCTCTCTAGGGGACCGGGCCGGCCCTGCAGTGCCCAGAGGGACCTACCTTCCACCACGCCGCAGAGGAAGCGCGGCCGCCCCGCCATACCCGCGCAGGAGCGGCTGCGGGTGCAGGGGCGGGCGGCGGGGAGGGATGCGCGGGAGGGTGGAGGGGTGCAAGGAGGGACGTGGAGATGTGCGGGGGGAATGCGGGGAGACTGAGGGATTCGCGGAGGGACGGAGGGTTGTGCCGGAGAGATGCACGAAGGGATGTGCAGAGGGATGCGCCGATGGTGGTGAGATGCAGGGAGGAATGGAGGAGTGCGTGGAGTGACGGAGGGCTGTGCGGGAGGTTGGAGGGCTGTGCGGGGGGATGAAGGGTTGTGCGGTGGGATGCAGGGATGCGCGAAGGGAATCGCGGAGGGACGGTCCCGCCGCCTGCCCGCCCCCGTGGAGACGCACCCGCCGCAGCGCAGGGGGCGGCCCCGGAGGGTGGGGCCGGGGAGGGTGGGGCCGGGTTCCACGTAACCCCCGCGGAAACCCGCCCCGTCGCGGTCCGGGGGCTTCAGCTCCGCCCGGAGATCGCCCCGGGAGCGGATGCTTGACTCCCGTCGGGGGCCGTTGGCGCTGTCGGTGCTGCAGGCGGGGCTGTAGCTGCCTCCAGGTGGCACCAGGGCTCAGCCTGGTCCCCCACCAGACCCTGCACCGTGTCCCCCGGTGTCCCCGGCTGCGGGTTTCTGCTGCCCTTGCAGTTTCCTGAGCGCCAGAGGTGCTTCCCGGTGGTCGGGTCCCCTTGCATCCATCCCTGAGCTGGCACCTTCCCTCTGGTACCTGCCTGCCAGGCCCTGTAAGGTGGCCAGGCCCGTGAGATGGGGACTGCTTCGTGTGCCTTGGACGTGACTCACCTGCCTGAACACATCAGGCTGCCCTTTGCCTTTTGTCACACTGCGCTGAGCTGGTGACACACGGCTGACTCGTGATCCTCCCCGGCCCACAGGTTCTGCTTTGCGGAAGAGCTGTCACGTCATTAGTTCCCCATCCCGCCGCTTGCACAGTCACTGGTACCTGCACACATGGGTGTTTGACGTCACTGAACGGCTCTGCTCTTTCTTTTTCCGACCACTTTTCTTGTTCTTCAGCTTCCCTGTGTGAGACCCCTGTGCTGCAGCATCCCTGAGCCTTCCCCCAGCCGAACAGCATCGCTGCCCAGAGAGCAACTGCATGGCTTTGCTACCATGCAGCTGTGAGAGATGGAGCCAGGAGGGAGCAGACAGAGGTCCCAGGACAGAACAGAGGTGCCAGGAGGGAGCAGAACAGACGTGCTGGGTGGGAACAGACAGAGGTGCCAGGGGGAAGCAGAGGTGCCAGGAAGGAGCAGAGGGGCATACCCAAGGGCTTTCCTAGCAGCTGCCTGTACCCTTTCATCTAACCTTGCTTACACAGAAATGGCCATCAGAGGCCTAGAAAATCAGGACCTATGGCATCTCCCACTGCTTTTTGCAGGCTAATGGTCAGTGACCATGCAGAGTGGCCAAGCAGCAGTGACCTGGCACAAGAGCACTGTGGGCTTATGAGGTCTGCCCAGAGTATGGCATGGAGGAGGTTGTGCAAGCAAGGAGAGCCCAGAGCAGTGAAGACTCAGCCCCTGAGCAGGGTCTCACAACCAGGTTCACACACAGTGGTAAGAGCTGTGTGTTGGGTGCAGGACACACAGAGATGCTGTAGCAAAGCCACAGTGCCATGGGCTGGGTTACTCACACACAGGGAGCCATTGCTGGGGCTTGCAGAGCATAGGGCGCCCTTACACTTTGCCTTGCAGTCTACATCAGCCCCCACTGAGTTTTGCTGCTGGGGGACACTGAGTTTCACCCATGTCAGTGGTGTCAGTTGCACAGGACAGGTTGAAGGGAAGAAACCATTGAGCAGAAGTCCTGTCCCTTCTGCTGTCCCTCACAGTCTCAGCAGGACGCTGAGACGCTTGGACTCCTCAGTGTGCTGGTCCAGACACCTTCCTTTGGGAAAGAACAATCCCCTATGTTTCTTGCTAGTTAATAGTTGTCTCATACTTTGCCTTCCCTGATTTCTTGTTATATTTTTTCTCTTCCTCTGGGCTTGCTCACCTGGTTTCAACCTTTACGCCCTTCCTTCTGGAGTTTCAGGTCATTATCTGAGGCATGAGCCCCGCCTTGCCCCAGTGCCCAGCTGGTTTCTGTTGATGGTCCTCTTCTTTGTTAACGCCCTGACAGGCTTTCTGGGTGCATTTTGTGTGTCCTGGTCTCCAGCAACCTGAATTCCTTATGTTTCCTCTGAAAAGCACTTGGAAGTTGCTCTTCAGTTTGACACCCCTGAGTGAGGTCTGGGAGAGCCCCCAGGGGTTTCCTCCAGGCTCAAACCTCTCAGCGGGCAGCTGTGCCACAGGGTGCTGGGCTGTGGGGGATGTGCAGGAGGCTTCTCCAGGAAGTGTCCAGGGGCCACATCCCTGGTTCACAGGGCGCTGCTCAGGGTGTGCAGCAGCAGACGCATCATCACTAGAGATGTCTACAAAGAGCTCCCATACAGCTGGCTCCCTGCAGCACTTGTGTGCCAGTACCGGGGCAGGGACTGGGTGCCCACTGGCTCTGGCACCATGCAGGCTCTGGTCACATGCTGTGGCTCACAGCATCCATCAGAGCTGTGAGAGCTGCAGGGTAGGAAGGCTCCCACACCTGGAAAAGGGGTGTCAGGAGTGAGGCTAAGGCCCCATCTCCTCCTCAGCCTCAGGACAGTAGGGGATATGTCCTGCAACTGGTCTGTAAGCCGGGACTTCTCCCATAGGGTGCAGGGAGCAGAGCTGAGCAGAGGCAGCCACAGGAGGGGCCAGCTCTGTCCTGGAGAAGCTGCAGCTTCCCACTGCTGCCAGGGCCCAGCAACACCAACAGCTCCTGGGTGGCAGGAGACAGCTCTAAGGTGGGGGTGGTCCTCTCCTGCCTTATTCCCCTCGCTAGGCTGCAGGTGGTGGGGTATCTGTGAACACCCACACACACCCCTGTGTTCACATGCGTGTGGCACTCCCTGACACAGACACAGATGCTGACACACACACACACGCAGAGGCACAGACAGAAACAGACACTATGTCACTGACACAGACAGAGACACACTGACAAACACACAGACACTGACACAGACACTGACAGACACACAGACAGACACTGTCATACACATACACATGGACACAGAGATTGACAGAGACATAGACACGCAGACTGACAAAGCGACACTGGCAGACATACAGGCACAGACACACTGACACGGACACACAGGGACACACAGACACAGACAGACACAGAGACGCTGACACACAGATATACCCAGTCACAGACACAGGGACACACAACCTACCCCCACC
>JAOXOE010000441.1:43861701-43873216 GCA_028565055.1 Phoeniculus purpureus
CCGGCTCACCACCAGGACCCCCAGGTCCCTTTCTCCTACACTGCTCTCCAACAGGCCAGTCCTCACCTTATCCTGGTACCTGGGCTTGTTCTTGCCCAGATGTCAGACTCTACACTGCCCTTGTTATAGTTCATTCAATGTCTCCTTGCCCAGCTTTCCAGCCTGTCCAGGTCCTGCTGAATGACAGCACAGCCTGCCGGGGTGCCGGCCACTCTTCTGAGCTTTCTGTCATCAGCAAACTTGCTGACAGTGCTCTTTAAATCCTCATCCAAGTCATTAATGACTAGGACTGAATAGTACTGGTCCAGTATCGACCCTTGGAGGACTCCACTAGATACAGTCCTCCAACTCAACTCTGTTCCACTGACCACTACTCTCTAGCTTCCATTCTGCAGCCAGTTCACAATCCAGCTCACTACCTGAGCTGTCTCCAGCTGGCTATGAGGATCCAGCCACAGAGCAGATAACAGCAATCTTTATCCAAAAGCATTGAAAAATGGGCAAGACCTGTTTCTGGGAGTACAACTCTTCCTCTCAAGATTTCTCAGTGAGGGAAGACAGAGCCCACATTTTGCCAACCTTGAACAGTTAATCCTTTTGGATTTGTGAGGGGAGACCCACACAATCACTGCTAACAGGTACACACCTTGATGGAACTACAGCACTCAAGGCACAACTAATTTAAGAACTTAGACACTTTTTTCTCCATCGTCTATATGAGAAGCATAAGCTGCAGGCTTGGACATGAAAACCTGTCACTGAAGTAACACCTAAAACCCACTTTACATAGCTTTTTTAAACAGGAATGATAAAGGATCCTTTTAAGAACTTGGGATGAGAAGGCGCTCTACAGGGAGAGCTGCAACACCAGAGACTGCCTGAGCACTGTAATTGGCTCTTCCCTTAGGCCAGAAGAGAATTGATTTGTGTTGTTATGTCAGACACTTTAAATCTTGATCAGCTCAACCATTCAGGCAGAGAAATGACCCAACCTCCAGAGAAGATGTGGCTGATCCATCCCTGGAAGTGTCCAAGGCCAGGTTGGATAGGGCTCTGGGCACCCTGTGTGAAGTGTTGCTACCCATGGCAGGGGGTTGGCACCGGGGGAGCTCTGAGCTCCCTTCCAACCCAACCAGTCTGTGATTCTATGACTTTGAAATACATTCAGCCCATCCAAAAAGCATGAAGCTTCAGGAAAACGTGCCCACTCCTTGCACACCAACAGAAACCCTTCTGCATGACTAATTTTCAAGTCAAACTCTCTTGATAAATAGACTGACTCACTGCAGAACTTAACTATGCATTAGGTCCTATTAGTGAATTAGCCCCTTTTGTTTTGCTCCAGAGGGCTGTCAGCAGCTCTAACAGCCTGTCTGAGTAATGAAGGAGGGAGAAAAGTTACTTCAAAGACAAGGGCAGCCTGGAATTGGAATTTTTGTTCTTTTTTTTAAACTTATTCAAGTCTCACCTTGAGTATCTCCAGGGATGGAACCTTAACCACCTCCCTGGGCAACCTGTTCCAGTGTTCAACCCCCCTCCTGCTACAGAACGCCTTCCTAACAACCCATTTCAATCCGCCCTTCTCTAATGTGAAACCTGTGCCCCTCGTCCTATCACTACAGGCCAGAAGATGCTACAGATGTGGGACAGAGGTGAGGAGACATCTCTGCTGTTTGCTCTGAATCCATCTCAGTTCTTAAGCTTTGCTTCATATTACGTGACCTCTGGCGCCGAATCTGTGGTGGCTTCGGCCAAGTGACCTGTACCTCTTGCCCCTGACACTGCCTGTATGAATCACAAAACACATCATGGTGAAGCTAAATGGTTTGTGAAGTGACTGGAATTCATTTACTGGGGCTACCCAAGTGACCCAGCTCTGGTTATTTTGGAGTTGCTAGCTCCAGGGTCATACCGACCTACCTTTGATCACATTTCTGCTTTGCAGTCCCCTCATGGTCTTGGGCACTGCAGGACAGGAAGGACATGGTGGGGCTGGAGAGGGAGCAGAGCAGGACAACTGGGCCGGTTAGGGGTCTGGAGAACAGGTCTGATGGGGAGGGGCTGAGGGAGCTAGGGCTGTTCAGCCTGGACAAGAGGAGGCTGATGGGAGACCTCACTGCTCTCTACCTGAAGGTGGTTGGAGTGAGGCAGCTGTTGACCTCTTCTCCCCAGTGACTAGTGATAGGACCAGAGGAAATGGGGTCAGGCTGTGCCAGGAGTCAGATTAGATCTTAGGAAAAACTTCTTCCCAGAAAGAGTGGAGAGGCCTTGGAACAGGCTGCCCAGGGAGGGGGTGGAGGCACCATCCCTGCAAGGGTTCAAGAAATGGGCAGCCAGGATGTTTCAGGAGATGGGTTAGTAGTTGGGGGTTGTAGGGCAGATGGTTGTGCTCAATGTTCTTGAAGGTCTTTTCTAACCTGGATGATTCTGAGTCTCTATTTGCTTGCAACCCCCCACCATAACATCTATCGCCCTGTAACTGTTATTTTCACAGGGGCTTCACAGAATGACTGGTTTCCCAAAGTGACGACGGCATTGATCCTGGGGGCAGCCTGTATTGAAGTAACTCCATTAGCTTTGTCGATAGCTTCTTTGCCTTGCTTTATTTTTAGTGTTTCCACCATCGATCCCATTGTGATTGGGCAAAGATTATAAGCCTGGGACTTTTTTCTCTGAGGAAGGAAAGGATTCTTAACCTAAGCCTTACAAAAAAAAAAAAAAATCACAAACTAAACCTCAGTTCCTGACTGTTGTGTCAGTGTTTACCTCCCCGAGCAGCCATATCCCCTTTGAGAAGGATGGGACATAACTGAAGCCATCACTTGTGGCCAAAGCAGAGCTGTTTTCCTTGGGGAGCTCCTGCATGGGGCCAGACTCAGCAGATGACCAATGAAGGTCCACAGTCCAAAAGGAAAAGGTGACGTTTCCTCAGGTGCAGGAAAAATAACAGACAAGGAGCAAGGAACAAAACAGGCACCAAATTTGTCTCGGCACTACAGACCTCACCTCTCAGGGTTCCCTTTGCAGCATTTGCTCCTGTTACTAACAACTTGGTCATGAGATGTTGATAAGGGCTCTTGTCTTCACAGATTTCATTGCTGAGCTGTGGTGGATCAACATGCTGAATGCAGCAGGAACACCAGGCACACGATGAAGCACTGGAGACTTCCATCCACATCACATGCAGGTTTCCACGCAACCTCTGAGCAATACCTGGGTGGGGGGATTGCTATACTAAACTCTCAGTGTAGCTTTGCAGAGCCCATGGCTGAGAGATGATGCATCTCTGAGGCTGGGCATCACCTCTGAAGGTCTCAGCATAACCTTATCTATAGAATTCCAGAACAGTTTAGGTTGAAAGGGACCTTTACAGATCATCTAGTTCCATCTCACCCTGCCATGGGCCAGCTTTGCCCATTTATTAATCTTGCCTTTGGCTTAGACTGCTCTTTTTCCTGCCACATATTCCTACAGCAACGGATTTACGGACAGATCTTCCACAACTGAGGGTCAGGGGGTCTAACTCTGAAATCTTTCACCTTCCAACTTCACAAATCCTACTCTAAAGGTCAAAGGAGTTCAAAAGCCTTCAGGAAGGTCTGCTAATGCCTCTTATTTAAATGAGTTATTTAAATATTCCAAAGGAAAAAAACCAAACCCAAAGAGCCCCCAAAACCACATCCACGTTCACTTCTGGCACCGTGTTCTGTGTTCTGCCAGGCTGGTTTGCCTTAAACCCAACCTGTGTCTCTCTCGTTCACGTTCCAAGTGCCAGACACCACTCCTGTGCTCCATAAATAATAAATAACAACAGCGAGACATCAAATAAAGCAGTTGAAAGCAACGTGCCTGACAGGTTTATTCTCCCGTGGCATTTTTACTATGAATTTCTTCGCCTCTGTCATTTGACTTAACGGCATCGTGAGCTACAGAGCTGTAATTACTCCAGAGTTTTCCATTAAGATAGAAGCCTGATGCTTCACCGGGATAATACCTGAGAGAGGGGGAGGGAAGGCAAGAAAGCCAGCAGGAAGGATTCCAGAGGCAGAGTGGTTTCCTGTAGGTGGCTGTAACGGTGACAAACAAATAGGGATGGGAACGTATTGAGTCACAGAAAAGAATTCAATTCCTTGGCCCTGCCATTGGAAGGTACATGATAAATAGAGAGAAGAAAAAGAGAAGACAAACAGGATGCAGTTATGCCTGGAGGATGTGATTAGAGACAAGCAACTTGGGACCGTCCACTCCCTAAAACCTTCAAGCATTTAATTAATGAAGTGACTGCATTTCTGGGTCTGCCTTGAGCACAGCTCCCCAGTGATAGTGCCAAGCTATTGTAAACCTGCTCTGACCCAGATCAAGAATTACTGAAAACACATTTCAACACCTAAAAACCTGCCTCTCTCTCATCAAGCATTGCCATGATTCATCCTGAATCCCAGACTGCCCAGACAGAACGATTGCCAAGAGCCCGGCTGTGCTGGCTGGAGCTGTGCCATACGAAAGAGACGGGATGACAGGAGATCCCCATCCATTTGTGCACAGCACATCTATTTATTGTGTTTTATCTGAAACAAAGACAAATCCTTGTTTGGCTTAATGCACTGAAGATCCATTACACTGGACTGTTGCCACTATGGAGCAGGAAAGGCCTGGAAATGAGAAAGGGTCCAGGCTGGAGAGACAGAAAAAACTAAAGTCCATCAGCCTCTAGAGTTGACCAGCCATTATGGCTGAATAAACTGAACCCAAGGCAATGCTTAGCTCAAGGATGATAGAAACTTTGGCTGTGGTGCCTCAGAACAGCATTTCAGAACCATCATGGAATGGTTTTGGTTGGAAGGGAGCTGAGAGCTCCCCCAGTGCCAACCCCCTCCCATGGGCAGGGACACCTCTCACCAGACCAGGTTGCCCAGAGCCTCATCCACCCTGGCCATGAACACTGCCAGGGGCAGAGCAGCCACATACTCCCTGTGCCTCACAGGGAGGGATTTCTGCCTCAGATTTAGTTTGACCTGAAACTGTATTTCTCAACCTATTTTTAGAAGCTCCCAAATATCCCAACAAACACCTAGATCCCTGTGCTGGTGGGATCAAACCTAAGCCATCAGGGCTTTGCCCATCAGTTCTCCTGGGATGCACCTAACTCAGCTGGAGAGAGTGGGAATTGTACTGGCAAGAGAGACACAGGGCAAGACTCAGGAGAGTGAGAATTAAAGACCCTAATGATTGCAACAAGAACAAAGTAAAGGGAAATGAAGATGTGGTCTGCAGAAGAATCTCAGCTGCTCCCTTCCCTCCACCCAGACTTCACCCAGGAGATAGAAAGGACAGAGGTAACAATTCAGTCAACTCCACCTTAACCTGGGCTTTCTCACAGTCAAACATCCATGCTTTTTGACACCATAAGTAGGGTGTAAAGGGGCTGGTCCAGAGCTCTGCATTGAGATCCCAGCTGTTTCTTTAGCTCTAATCCTCATCCCATGTCCTGCCAGTTCTGAACAATTACAGTCTGTTTTCACAAAATCATAGAATCATTAGGGAATTAGGGATTGGAAGGAACCTCGAAAGATCATCTAGTCCAGTCCCCCTGCCAGAGCAGGATCACCTAGACTAAGTCACACAGGAACACATCCAGATGGGTTTTAAACTTTTCCACAGAAGGAGACTCCACAACTCCCATGGGCAGCCTGTTCCAGTGCTCTGGCACCCTCACTGTGAACAAGTTCCTTCTCATATTTATATGGAACATCCCATGTTCCAGTTTACAGACATTGCCCCTTGTCCTATCACTAGATGACATTAAGAAGAGCCTGGCTTCATACTCCTTATACCCACTCTTCAAATATTTATAGACATTAATGAGGTCACCCCTCAGTCTCCTCTTTGCCAAGCTCAAGAGACCCAGCTCCCTCAGCCTCTCCTCATAAGGGAGGTGTTCCACTTCTTTCATCAACCTCATTGCTCTACGCTGGACTCCCTCCAGCAGCTCTGTGTCCTTATGGACCTGAGGTGCCCAGAACTGGACACAATATTCCAGATGTGGTCTCACTAGGGCAGAGTAGAGGGGGAGAAGAACCTCTCTCCATCTGCTAACCACTCCCATTCTCATCCACCCCAGGATACTGTTGGCCCTCTTGGCCACAAGAGCACATTGCTGGCTCATGGTCATCCTGCTGTCCACCAGAGACCTCCGGGTTCCTTTCTCCAACAAGTCAGTCCCCATTAAATTTCTCTCTGCCCAGCTCTCCAGCCTGGCAGGTGCTGCTGAATGGAAGTACAGTCTGCTGGGGTGTCGGCGACACCACCCAGCTTTGTGTCATCAGCACACTTGCTGACAGTGCACCCTTATCACTCACCCAAGTAATCAGTGAATAGATTGAACAGGACTGATCCCAGTACCAACCTGTTGGCACTTCACTAGATACGGGCCTCCAACTAGACTCTGTGCCATTGACCACTACTCTCTGGCTTCTATCCTGCAGCCAATTCATGATCCACCTCACTACCTCATCATCTAGACCACACTGCTTCAGTGTGGCTGCGAGGATTCTATGTGAGACTGAGTCAAATGCCTTACTTTGGAGGGACAAAGTGTAGGTGCATATTTTGAACAGCATGTTGCTTTTTGTCTGATGACTAGGTACATGGATATTTAGCCAAAATTAAATTTAAGTGTAGAGTCTGTTAAATTGTAAGACATTAGATAAGCTATTAGATTATCCATTTTGCCTGGAGTCTTATGTCTGTAATGATTGAGTGCATATACACAAGATTTATTCCTCAGTTGGTCTGAAGAAAGTATTTTAGCTTCTACTATCAGAGAATATTGTTTAGTTTTGCTTGAGTTTCAAACTCAAACTGTAAGCATGCACTTGGAGGTTTTGATGCATTCAAGGACATTTGTTTATATGTTAATGATGGCAAGAAGTTTTGTGTTGTATCCAGGTATATAAAAGTCCAAAGAGAAATGATGATCAACATGTATCCTTGGGATTCATGGGGAAGCCTAAGTGGTGGTCTTGTCTTTACTTGTATTTGGCTATTACTTAGCTGTAAAATGAACCTGCCAATGTAAACAGCACTTTTAAACCATTCATCCTATATTTTTTCACCTAAATTTGTTATTGCTTTTAGGACAGTGATTCACCTTTTTAGGAAGATGAATGAGCGGTGATTATAGTGTCTGTCAATATTTAGGTCAAAGAACGAAGTTTAATGCATAATTGGATTTCTGAATTGGTACACAAAACACCTGTGACTGCCCACGGTGTTAAGAACCTCTTGGTGTAGATGACAGATCATTTAGAAATCATGTTCAGGGAACTGTAGTCTCCATAAATTGGTACAGTCTTCCACTCTTAACTCAGAAGTGAGAACTGTATTAAAGGTGTTCTGTGTCAGATATTGAATGGGAGTAACTTTACCTGCTTTATCTCTTGCTTTGTGCTCAGGTACGGACAAGGCATAAAGCAGCATTTGAGTGTTAAGTAAACTAGCAATAAGCCACAAACATTTTCTTTATCAGCATTTTATAAAAGAAGCTGAGGTAGCTTCTTGGTGCTGGGTTAAAAGTATCAGAGAGTAAGTGTTCTAAACTGAATGTGCCATAGGAGCTGCATTAATTTTCTTGTAGCTTTTGGGGTTGCGTATCTCTTAAAAGATTTAAGCAGCAACAAGAGCAGGATGTTTGGATGTCTTATAAAAGGTCATATTTTAACTTCAGTTTGTTAAGTGGTTGAAGCAACCTTTTGTTCATGGCATCTGGGTGAATTATTCTTGGAGCTTATCTAAACTTGCTGAAATGTTACTGCCCCTTAAAGAAAGAGACCCATCATGTGTTCAGTGTCTCTTTAAATCAGCAGATTAAGAATGACAGATAGTAGCTGTGGTTCACAAAGAGCATTTTGTGTGTCTTGTAGCTGTGTCCTGCTAATCAAATTTTAAAGTATTTGGGGACTGAGCTGCCGGCTGGAGTTTCTGATGTATAATTCAGTTACGTTGTGTAATAGTAGTTATCTGAGTCTATCAAATCAACTTTCTGATTATTCTCTACCAATCTGGAGTTATTCTGAGAAGGCCATTTAGAGCCATACGAGTAAGCTCAACTGTTCAGTGGTAAAATGGCAGGACACTGAGGTCCAGCAGAATAAGGGCATTATGCTGAAATCAGTATTGGAAAACTGTGAATCAGTCAGAGGGAGGCTTGGTTTTGTGCAGTTTATTAAAATTCTACAAATAATGAGCTTTTCCTTAATGGAAACTGAACCAAATAGAGGTCAAGGGGGCACTTTGTTGATGTTCAATAAATAATGCTGTTGCTTAGTAAACATGGTCAGGTGAGATGTATAAAGCTATAGTAAAAGTACTTCAGAAGTAATGCTGTTTATGCCCAAGTCAAAGATGAGACACTGAAGAAGTGATTAGTACTTAACCCAGTACTCCAGTTTCAAGGACTGTTTCTTTTATCAGCAGTGTCAGTTTTGAGCAATCCCTTTATTCTCTCATTCCCTTTTTTCCCCTGCAGTGTATACTCTGCTCTCCATTCTGACAGGGTTTCCTCGTAAACTGGAAGCCAAATCCAACTTATTTTCATTCCATGTGTATTTCCCAGGCCAGTTCACAATGTGGCTTCTACATTGAAGATTCTCCAGTGTGGTACTGAAGTGGTACATGATGATAGATGTTGGGGGGGAGTGAAACTGTTAAAGCCAGCCCTGGCACTGTAAAAGTTCACATCATAACAGCTGTAACCTTTGAGGTTCTGTCTCAGTTTCTGTGAGCACTCATGGTGAGTTTTGCACCATGTAGGACTGGGGTGTTGAGAGACCAGTAATACTGTAGACCATTACATTCAGTGCACTCTTCTGATACGCTGGAAATTACGTTTTGCATTTTATTTTTGTGTGGGGTTTTGTTTATTCGTGGTTCTTTTTAGCTCACTGGCATAAAATTTCCACTACTGAAGCTGTACATCCAACCACAGACGGATGTAGCTCAGGACATCATCACTGTATTTTAGCCTGGAGTTGTAACTGAAGTTCATTGTGTTGTGGTTTTGTGTGGAGTATGTTGAGTTTTCATTGTGGTTTTTGATTGGAGTTTTTTCCCTTTGTTTTGTGGGGGCTTTTTTAATACTGTGTTCTCCCTGCCGCATATTTGGAAAGAGTTGTCACTTCAACTAAGAATTATTTAGTCTTGGTAGCACAAAGTGCCTGTCTCTCTGGAGGCATGGAGTTTAAGTGTCTACTGAGAAGGCAGGATGATACAGGTGTTATGGTTCTTAACTACTGCAGATGAACGTTTACACTGTGTATCTATGGATAGGTGCAGCTTGGCAGACATTATAATTGAGTTTTGATAAATCTTCAAGAACACGTAGGTGTTCACAAGTCAAGTCTACTGTTAGCAAATCAATGTTAGAGGTCTATGAGGACTGCAAATCAATGTTAACTATTTTAGTTTGTGCTACTAATGCTTGTTCAGTCTTGTTTTGTATCTTATGCCACAGAGCAGTCTAGAAGGGGAAGGGATAATTTTTACTCATTAGTGTAGGCATCAGCGTGAGGATGATACAGCAATGACATTAAGTGAACCCCAAAAATACTGCTTGCTGGGTATATTTAAATGTATATATCGGCCAGTTAAGTTTGGGAAACTTGTGTCTTCCTGCCCTCTCCCCCCTCCTTTCTTTTTTCCCTTAGTCACCTGAAGTGTCTTTGGTGTAGCAAAATGAATTGTTGTCTGTTGGACTCCCGATATCCCTTCCCTCACCCCAACTTGAGTATTTAATGTAACGTTGAACACATACAGTTAAATAATTGTAACACAGTACAGGCAGATGCTATTAAAAAATACTTTCTTCTTCAGGAAAACAAAGAAATAGACTGGAGCCAATGGATACCATATTCGTTAAACAGGTTAAAGAGGGTGGACCTGCCTTTGAAGCTGGACTCTGCACAGGTAATGTACCTCTATAATGTTGTAGCTTGCACATGACTTAAGCTTCTGTGAATAGTTGTGTCTTCCATTTAAACCTTGGTCTTGCCTTCAGAAGTTTGTAACCTCCTTTTAAATTGTCTTCTAGTGGTTTTTCATCTCAAAACCACCACTGTGCTCTCTCAGGAAGTCATATACAAAATATATTATCAAAGCATTAAAATCTTTTGGGTTTCTTATCTTTTAAAAGGAAGTTTATGATAAAATACATCAGAAGGGAACACAGAAGAACATAACACCTGGGAGCTCCTATTTAATTTGCTATGTCATACACTGACAGCTTCAAAACATTCAGGGTTTTGTCCTTGATGTTAAATTATTCGCTTTGCTTTAAATTAAATGCAAGCAACCCAAGTATTTATCAAAATTTGTGCAGTTTTTGATTTTATCAAACTGAAGAAAATGTTTTTTGAAGTGTTAGGTATATTGTCATACGGGAAGCCTTGAGTGATTAAAACAAGATGGATATGACTACAAACACAAGCTTCTGTTCTTAAAAATATGGCAAAACATACTGTCAGTGAAAGGATCGTGTTTGTGTTGGTATTTTCTTTTGAAAGCAGTTAGGTGCATACATTTGACTCCACAGAGTAATTCTTGTTTGCTTCTTCCTAGAGAAAGATTCAAGGGTAATCAGCAGTTTAAAAACAGTACTAGAACCTCCTTAGCAGCATAAAGCATTTTTCTTCTTAAAGTCCTCCTTACCTAGTTAATAAAGGACAGGCTACCTTGGCATTATTTTAATGCTATTATATAAATAAATGCTCTGGCCTGATAAAGTGCAGCATATGTTGAAGCTGTACAGAGAAACCACGTTTATTTCCGCTCTGTTTGTTGTTGGCCAGGTGGAGAGGGATTTTATTTGTAAAGACTATTTCATTTTTAGGTACAGAAGATATTTTCAGGAGTTCAGAAAATAAAGGAGAATACATTTTAGAATTATCAGAATATTATTTTTAAGCAGTTGCTGGTATCACTTAGATCTGTTTAGGTGTTTAATGTACCACCAGGTTGACAGAGAGCTGTTAGAAAAAGCCTTCATGCTGCTTTGCTCTGCAGGAGTTGGCCTAACGCTTTACATGTATTTGAAGTTAAGGAAAGTTAGATTTTTCCAAGCTGCTTGCAACCACTTTTTTCACATAACCAGTTTTGCAGTGTGTGTGACCTGAATGTTTTGGCAGTTTCATTGGATGCGTTCTTCAAGTAGATTGTTCTGCTACTGTTAGCAACCTAATCTCTGCACAAGAATAGATGAGATTACATGGCATGACCTACTTTAAAAATACTCCTAATTACTGTTTTTTGGTGAGAGTACTGAGTAAAGATTTACATCTTTGGGCAGGTTGTGAAAAAGCTGGGAAAATAGCCAGTTGTAAGTTCCTGGGAAAGACCTTGTGTGTTCTGAGGAAGTGTTGCTATGTGATACGTAAGGAAACAGATGATGTGGTTACAAGTGACATGGAAAAGGCTGAGGTTCTCAATGACTTCTTGACCTCAGTCTTCACTGCAAAGGCCT
>JAOXOE010000441.1:43873316-43886034 GCA_028565055.1 Phoeniculus purpureus
AAATCTCCAGTGAAAGTGGGGGGGGGGGGGAGGCGGAGGGGGCTGGGCGGGATGCCGGGGGGGAAGGGATGCGGTGGGTTTCCCCGCTACCCGTGCAGTGTGTGCGGGTGTGGATGGCGGGAGGGAGGCGATGGCCCGTCACGTTGTGCTCTACGTGCCGCCAGCCGGGGCCGGGGAGCCGCAGCCCGGCGACGTCAAAGCTGCGTGAATCGCTGCTGCGCGCCTTCCTCCGCCTCCTCCTCCTCCTCCTCCTCTTCCTCCGCCTCCCGTTGGCCCCGATGGTCCGACTCCGCTGCTGGGAGCCCGGGGCCGCGGTCAATGCCGAGCGTGAAGGCGGCGGCGGGATGCGCGGGGCGGTGCGGGGTGTCCTCACTCTGGGATGCGCGGGGCAGTGCAGGATGTTTTCACTCCCGTATGCGCGGTACGGTGCGGAATGTCCTCACTCCCGTATGCGCGGGGCGGTGCGGGATGTCCTCACTCTAGGATGCGCAGGGCGGGCTGTCCCATTGCGCTCCGAGATGCACAGTGCGGGCTGTCCTCACTCCGGGATGCGCGGCTCGGTGCGGTGGCTCCGCCCGGTGCGGACAGTGCGGGGCGCCCCGTGCCCGCTGCGAGCTCCTCTCCTAGTTGTGAATTGCAGGCGAGGGAGGGGAGCGGAGGAGACTGGACCGCGCACTTCCCGTAGGACCCGGGAAGAGCCATTTCCCGGGGTGAGGCTTCCCTGTCCCCTTCCACCCTGCTCCCTACATTTTTGCTCGGGACGGGGAGGGGGTATCCCAGGGCGCAGTCCCCTCGCAGCTCTTTCCCCAGGACCCACTGTCCTGGCTGCAGGATGAGTGCCCAGGGCTCCGGGCTGAGGAGACCACCCTGATGTGACACAGGGTCGGGGCACAAGCTGCTCCGTGTGTCTGGCAGCAGCGACGCAGCAGCACAACCACTGCCAAACGCTGGATTTTCACCAGGTCATTTCCCCCTTCAGTAGAGTTTGGTCTCCACCAAGTATCTGCAATACTTCCCAGGCTGAGGTGAGGCTGCTGGATGACCCTACATTTGGGGACCTCGTGGGACTTGTGCTGGGAAGGGTCCCTTGCTCCAGCTTACCCAAGCAGATCAAGGGCTGCCCCCTGTCCTCACCCCTTCTTGCTTGGATCCTCAGGTTTGGCCACCCAGTTTGAAGGGAGTCCCAGATCCCATCTCTGGGTCCATCTGATCCTCCTTCTTACCTGCCTTTCAGTCACCAAGAGAGTTTGGGATAATCTGCCTCAGTAGATCTCCAGAGGCTGCACTCACAGTGTGACTTTCAGCAGGTCACATTCAATCTTCTGCTGCCTTTTTTGCCTTCAGAGTAACAGCTCTGTCACATCTTTGGGGCTGTGGTCATCCCAACCCAGGTTTAGAGCTTTGATCTACACCCCCTACAACTATTTTTCCCCTCATCTCTCCTTTCTCACTTCTATGGCCAACAGCCCAAACAGCCTGGCACATGGACTTACTCCTGAACCCTAACACTAACTCTTAGACCTTGTGAGGACCGAGTGTGTTTTCTCCACCTGTAGAGCCTCATCCATGGCAAGAGAAGCCCAGGGCCCAGTCCTACCCTTTTTTGTTGGAGATACTTCAAGCGGAAGTGGAAAGAAGAGGGACTTACTGCCTATTTTATAGGTTGAGAAAAACCCCCTACAGGGCTGCTCCTTTCTCACTGTTTGCAGCCCTTAGACAATTAAATCTGAGATCCCACCAGCACAGATACACATCCCTTAATCCTGAAGGCTGAAACCATGAGCTGGCTGCTCTACCCTGTGGAAGAGCCATTAAGGAGGGACACAGCATCACTACTGCACTCTCTTTGAAGGTCAGGCTCTGGCACTGCACAGTAAACCTCACCCCAAAAGCCTCAAGCTTTGAGATTCCTGACAATAACTCTCAGTCTGGAATTCAGCAGTGCTCAAAGCTCAGAGCGATAAGCAGCCAAATGATTTCCACCAAATGGGATTGTCTGATGTGCCTTTTCCTGAAGTATCTTGCTCTGGAGGCTGTGAAATTCACCAGCTCTCATTCAGGGGTTTCCCAGGGCTGGGACTGGGGTTTGTGGCTGAGCTCTATGAGCTCAAGCACTTGTGATTTGCTTTGTGAGGGAAAACTGTCACAAAGAAGGTCCCCATAGACCTTCATCCTGCAAATCCATCCAGGTTCATTTTATGACTTTCATTTATCTCTTGGAAGGCTCACAAGGCTCATCTGTTGCTTTCAGCCCCCAAATGAATTTGTGTTTCAGTACCATCCCCTTCTCTCTGCCAGCTCCCAGAAACACAAAGACCGTTCTTTTGCTCAGCCGGAGTGACCTACCAGCACCAGCTGAGAGTTCAGAGGCTGCCCAAGGAGATCAGGCATTGGGTGGATGATGAGGGGAAGAGCCTGGAGAGTGGGGGCTGCTGTACCAACACAAGGGGTGATGGTTAAACTGGAAAAGGGAGAGCCAGGGGAGAGAGAAGGGACAAACTGTTGATGCTGAGGGTGGTGAGAGCCTGGCCCAGGTTGCCCAGAGAGCTGGGAGAAGCCCCATCCCTGGAACAATCCCAGGTCAGGTTGGACCTTGGGGGTTTGAGCAACTTGCTTGGATTGGGATGTCCTTGCTCATGGCAGGGGGTTGGACCAGAAGACCCTTCCAGGTCTCTTCCAGACCAAACCAGTCTGTGACTCCACAAAGCTGACTGTACTTCTCTGTCCCCAGGAATGAGGATGCATGAGCAAAGCACTTCACAGAGGGCTGGTTTCCTTTTCTCCATACCAAGAGGACCTTGCAGTGGTCTGTAGCACCAAGAGGATGTTCTGAACCTCTCCATCGCAGGAGGGAGCAAGCTAGGTAAATAAAATTAAGTCAATCCAACTGAATCAAACTTCAAAGCAAAACTTACTAGACTTGAATGCTTCCCATGCTCCATCAGCCAGTTACTGCAGAAGTTCTTTCTTAGCAGGTTTGTTCCACATAGAAGCAAATTGTTGTCTTTCTTGTTGTTGGGAGCAAGTAAACAAATAATTAACAACAAATAATTAAGTAGGACCTGGGCAGGAGCTGCACGACCTCTTCAGTGTGTTGCCATCCAGCATGACCTAGACAGGCTGGAGAGCTGGGCAGGGAGACAATGAATGAACTATAACCAGGGCAGTGTGGAGTCTGGCATCTGGGCAAGAACAAGCCCGGGTGCCAGTATAGGTTGGAGACTGACCTGTTAGAAAGCAGAGTAGGAGAAAGGGACCTGGAGGTCCTGGTGGACAGCAGGATGGCCAGGAGCCATCAATGGGCCCTTGTGGCCAAGAAGGCCAGTGGCGTCCTGGAGTGGATTAAAAGTGGGAGTGGTTAGTAGATTGAGAGAAGTTCTTTTCCCCCTCTACTCTGCCCTGGTGAGACCACATCTAGATGATTGTGTCTAATTCTGGGCTCCTCAGTTCAAGAAGATAGAACTGCTTGACAGAGTCCACAGCAGAGCCACAAAGATGATGAAGGGAGTGGAGCATCTCCCTGATGACAAAAGGCTGATGGAGCTGGGTCTCTTGAACTTGGAAAAAAGGAGACTGAGGGGTGACCCCATGAATGTTGATCAGTATGGAAAGGGTGGGTGTCAGGGGGATGGAGCCAGGCTCTGCTCAGTGCCATCCATTGATTAGGACAAGGGAAAATGAGTGTGAGCTGGAACAGATGAGGTTCCACATCAATGTGAGAAGGAACTTCTTCCCTGTGAGTGGAACAGAGCCCTGGAAGGGTATTATGGAGCCTCCTTCTCTGGAAAAGTTCAAGAATCACCTGGGTATGTTCCTGTGCCACTGGATGCAGGGGATCCTGCTGTGGTGGGAAGATTGGACTGGACGATCTTTCGAGGTCCCTTCCAATCCCTAATGTCCTGTGATTCTGTGATCAGAGCCAGAATTTACATTTCCCAGCCTTTTCTTTGCATGTTTCACATTGACTGTGACCCACCATTTCCTGATCAAAGTACAAGGAGGGGTGAAATCCAGGCATAAAGGTTAGAGGAGCACAAAGATGGGAGTCTTTCTCCAATTGGAGCTCTTCCCATCTTTATTCTTAACCCTTGGGTTTTAGCTGCTGTATCAGGGAGACTTCCCCTTCTTTGGATCAGGGGCTGGTAATGAAAGCAGCCCTAGATCCTCCAAAGGTTTCAGCAGCATCTGCCTTGTGCCTTTGCACACTCTCTTGATAAGATGTAGTTTGTTCTGAACATTGAAGCAGGCTCATTTAACAATGTTTAGGGCCAAACCTCCGAGGGATGGAGTTATTAGTTAAATAACCAAGTGTGACGGACCCTTTAGACACATCTGGTATCTTCACTGGTGCAGTTTAGCTCTCAGAACTATTATAAATTACATCAAACTACCTAATTTCAGGCTGGGTCTGCTCTCCAGGACTGGTGTGAATTCACAGTCCTCCTACCAAGAATTTGCAGGGATGAAACAGTTTGGGCTGGTAGTGGAAGATAACACCAGTCTGAGGCTGATGAAACCTTGGGCTGGCTCTTGGTGGTGGGTTTATCCAGATTTCAGATCAAACACAGTCACTTTTGATACCCGCATACCCCAGGGTAATGTCAGGCAGTGCTCTGTGTGATGCTTCGTGGCTGCAATTTGTCTGGGTTATTGCTCTGGATCTAAAGGGGGTGGCTTGAGAAAGCAACTCTTGTTCCAAGGCCTGATGACCCCTCCAGTAAAGAAGTTTATCCTAACGTCTAACCTAAACCTCCCCTGGTGCCACTTGAGGCTGTTTCATCTTGTCCCATCACTGAGTTCAAATCCATGTGTCATCCCTCTGGTCACAGCATCGCAGAACATTAGGAATTGGAGGGGACCTCAAAAGACCATCCAGTTCAATCCCCCTGGCACAGCAGGATGCCCTAGATCCATTCGCACAGGAACATGGCCAGGCAGGTTTTAAATGTCTCCAGAGAAGGAGACTCCACAACCTCCCTGGGCAGCCCCTTCCAGTGCTCTCTCACTCTCACTGGGATGACGTTCCTTCTCAATTTTATGTGGAACCTCCTATGTTGCAGCTGACACCCACTGCCCCTTGTCCTATCATTAGATGATACTGAGCAGAGCCTGGCTCCATCCTCCTGACACCTTCTGTTTCCGTATTTATAAAATTAATGGGGTCACCCTTCAGTCTCCTTTTTTCTAAGCTAAAGAGTCCTAGCTCCCTGAGGCTTTCCTCATCAGGGAGATGCTCCCCTCCCTTCCTCATCTTTGTGGCTCTGTGCTGGACTCTGCAGCAGCTCTGTGTTCTTCTGGAACTGAGGGGTCCAGAACTAGACACAATATTCCAGATGTGGTCTCACCAGAGCAGAGTAGAGGGGCAGGAGAACCTCTCTCAATCTACTAACCACCCCAGTTCTGATACAGCCCAGGATGCCATTTGCCTTCTTGGCCACAAGGGCCCATTGCTGGCTCCTGGTCATCCTGCTGTCCACCAGGACCCCCAGGTCCCTTCTCCAACAGGTCGGTCCCCACCCTGTACTGCTCGCTGGGGTTGTTCTTGCCCAGATGTCAGACTCTACACTGCCCTTGTTATAGTTCATTACATTTCGCCCCAACCAACCCTCCAGTGTTTTTTTGAAGGATGGGAAATAACCTCTAAAAAGCAAGCTCCCTGCACTGAAAAAGTAAGAAAGATGATCAAAGCAATCACTTAAGTTAACTGTCAGGTGATGTAAGGCTCCAAGACTCTCTTTACTCTCCCAAAGGCTCCGTATTTCGTGCTAGGATCAGTGTTTCTCATTTCAATTTGCTTCTTGGTCTATTTTAATTGTTCTTTGGCGACAGAGTGGTTTTCCTGGAAAGAAGTTATCTCGGTCTGTATGTTATTTGCAGCTAATCTCTTCATCTGGTTTTCCACTACCAAAAGACCTACAGCTAGTGTAGAGCCATGAGGCTACAGGAATCACAGAATCACAGAACATTAGGGATCCTAATGCCAGAGCAGGATCACCTAGACCAAGTCGCACAGGAATGTATCCGATCAATGACTATCATCTAGAGTCAGCCAGTCGGATGACTGCAACACAACCAGGTAACCGAGGAGGAGGCAGAACAGCCTGGTGTTTGCTTGTGTCCAACTTGGATCCAGGATTACATTCCCCAGAAGACAAACTCTCTTGAACACCTAAATTCTTAGCTGTAGGTCTTGAAAACTTGAGGTCAAATAAAGAGTTGACGTATTGGGCTAACTGCTGCTGACTTGCCAAACTGGAGAAAGTTACAAGGGACTTTATGAGGCAACTGCAAGTTTAATGGGAGCACGCAGCCCCAGCCATCCAACTGTAGCTGCAAACAGCGGAGCAGCAGCCTACACATGCAAACACATGCAAAGTTGGCTTTGAAGGCATCAGATCTGGTCTAGGTGATCCTGCTCTGGCAGAGGGTTTGGACTACATGATCTTTCAAGGTCCCTTCCAATCCCTAATGTTCTGTGATTCTGTGACACCCATTTGTGCCACTCCCAGTGGATGCTAAGCCAAGGTACAGCTCTTCTAAGGCACGATGTGTGCTCTGGAGCAGAGTCTCCTTCTGTGGAGATGTTTAAAACATGCCTGTGTGACTTGGTCTAGGTGGTCCTGCTGTGGCAGGGAGATTGGACTAGATGATCTTTTGAGGTCCCTTCCAATCCCTAATGATCTGTGATTCTGTGAAGGTAGTGCCAGCAAAGGCCCAGCTTTGAGGAACAGCCTCGCTTGTCTCCCAATTTCATACATAAAAATGTAAGTACTATCTTATTAAAAAGTAGATGTTTACAGAATGTTTAAAAATCCCTACAGATAACCTCTACATTTTGGGCTAAACTGTTCAAATCTGGTCTAAGCTCTATTTTAAAATGACCACTTGTGGTAAATCATTTGGAACAGAGATAAACAAGATGGGTAAATCTTTTTGGCACGCTAAGCAAATTGTTTGTGAAATGTTCTTGAAAACCCCTTGAGAAAAAGCTGAGAAAGACACCGTGGAGCTGCAGGGAAGTGTGAGGCTCTGCAAGGCCTGGAGGGCAGGTCTTAGGAGAAGGCAGCTGAGGGAACTGGGGTTGTTTAGCCTGGAGAAAAGGAGGCTGAGGGGGAGACCTTATTGCTCTCTACAACTACCTGAGAGGAGGTTACAGAGGGGTGGAGATCGGTCTCTTCTCCTAAGTCACTAGTGATAGGACAACAACAAGTGACCTCAAGTTGTGCCACGGGAGGTTTATTTTGGACACCAGGGACAATTTCTTCTCTGACAGAGTGATCAGGGGTTGGAACAGGCTGCCCAGGGAAGGAGTGGAGTTGGTGTCCCTGGAGGTGTTCAACAAACAATCAGATGAGGCACTAGGGAACAGGGTTTAGTGGGCAGAATGGGCGTTGGGTTGATAGTTGGACTGGATGATCTTGGAGGCCTCTTCCAACCTTAATGATTCTACACTAATGCTTCTATGGTGACACTGGGAAAGATCCTCTGGGGCAGTCTCAGCCCAGACCACACAGAATCACAGAACATTAGGGATTGGAAGGGACCTTGAAAGATCATCTAGTCCAATCCCCACAGCAGGATCACCTAGATCAAGTCACACAGGAACATATCTAGGTGGGTTTTAAAGGTCTCCAGAGAAGGCGACTCCACAATCCCCCCGGGCAGCCTGTTCCAGTGCTCCATCACCCTCAACGTGAAGAAGTTATATGGAACCTCTTCTGTTCCAGCTCACACCCAGTGCCCCTTGTTCTAACACTACATGACATTGAGAAGAGCCTGGTTCTATGCATTACAAAAGAAACCCAGGGAAACGCAGTCCAGTAAAGCCATATGAGAGCAAGTCTTCCTAAAGCTACAACCCATAGCTACCCCTAGCAACACAGGATATGGTTTGAGTCTTCCTGAGGTAGCAAGAAGCACACACTGGCCCTCAGTGTCTACCTTCAGCCATGGCCCGTGCAACACTCATAGCTGTCATGCACAGTCTAGTTACTCCTACAACAGCAGTAGCAGGGATGGCCACAGTGCCCCGCAGATATTCCCTGAGGCTTGTGTTTGAGGTGATCTCTTCCTTTACAAGCTATGGATTGATTTTAAAGGGCTTTAGCTTTAATAGGCTTATCCTTGGCCATGTTTAATCCATTAATCTTTTCGACATGCATTAGTCTGCTAAGAGGGAAGGCCAATTCACAATGACAGTGAAAAAGAGACCGCAGTCAAGGAGTAATTGCTTCCATGTCGAAGACCAAGGCTTAATCTGCATAATGCTAAAAGGTTCCTTTAAAGATTAGCATAACCGAGGTTAAAAATTAGTATCTCAGGCATTATTTTATCTCACACGTGGCCTCGAGGTTTGAGCTAAATTAAATACACAATTAATTGTAAGCTCTGATTCACCCCTGGGGTTTTCTGAGTGTCCAGCACCTCCAGGCCGATCAGCCTCATCACTGGCCACCCCAGTGCTAAAGCCATTGCTGTTGTCACACAAGATGAAGAGCCGGCAGGTAAATTTTTGACATGTAGATGGGATTTCCAAATATAACTCCAGGAAATTTCCTATTATCAAGGATCTAATCACTTAACAAAGAGTAGATGGTTGACATTAATCACACTGAAGTAAACAGTCAATGTTCTCAATTATAGTGTTGTGCCTGTGCTGACTCAGGGCTTATTAACATGTTGTCACAGACTCACAATACATTAGGGATTGGAAGGGACCTCAAAACACCATCTAGTCCAATCCCCATGCCACAGCAGGACCACCTAGACCAAGTTGCACAGGAACATATCCAGGTAGGTTTTAAACATCTCCAGAGAGGGAGACTCCACAACCCCCCTGGGCAGCTCCTTTCAGTGCTAGGTCACCCTCACTGGGAAGAAGGTCCTTCTCATATTTATATGGAACCTCCTATGTTACGCTGAGATGTTGTTCCTTCACTTCACCCATTTCCAGTAAAGCCCAATTCTCCTGAGCAATATCAGCACTTACACTGATTTTAAGTTAAATCCTGGGACACAGAATCACAGAAAATTAGGGATCGGAAGGGACCTTGAAAGATCATCCTGTCCAATCCTCCTGACCCAGTAGGGTCACCTAAATCAAGCTGCACAGGAACATGTCCAGGTGGGTTTTAAATGTCTCCAGAGTAGAAGACTCCACAACCTTCCTGGGCAGCCCCTTCCAGCGCTCTGTCACCCTCACTGCGAAGAAGTTCCTTCTCATATTGATGTGGAAACTCCTATGTTCCAGCTCATACCCAGTACCCCTTGTCCTATCACTAGATGCCACCGAACAGAGCCTGGGTCCACCCTCATGACACCCACCTTTCACATACTCATAAACATTTATGAGGTCACCCCTCAGTCTCCTTTTCTCCAAGCTGAACAGACCCAGCTCCTTCAGCCTTTTCTTATACAGAAGGTGTTCTACTCCATCATCTTTGTGGCTCTGTGCTGGACTTTCTCCAGCAGCAATGTGTCCTTCTTGAACTGAGGAGCCCAGAATGGGACACCATACAAGTAGGCAAGAACAAAAGCATGAGATGAAAGTGACCAAGACCACAAATTCAGTGCTCTAAAGGTGGCTGTTTGGCACCTGTGACTTTTAGTCCCATGCCTCCAGTGCAGAACCCACTGGAAGCTAGGCTTCCCCATCACAGAATCACAGAACATTAGGGATTGGAAGGGACCTCGAAAAATCATCCAGTCCATCAGGCTGCACACCCCATTCTGCCCAGGACGTGCCTGCTGCATCCTTGCAAAGTCCATGCCACACACATGTCAGAGCCACACTTACTGTGATGCTCACTCATCAGCACGAGCACAGGGGTGCACGCTGCAGAGCAAGCTACGACCTGGGCAGCAGGACAGCAGCTTAGAGGCTTGGGATAGGACTCTGTTGAGCTATCAGTGGGTTTGAGAGCCTTCAAACTGAAGAAGCTACTAAATCCAGGTGTCCTAGCTCAAGGAAGAGCAGGCCACTTGCTTCTCCATATTTCACCACCTTTTAAAAGAGAGAAGCAGCCTCCACTGCTTTAGAAAGGGCTGTCACACGCTCACTATGAGCTTCAGTATGCTTGGCACCCCAGGGGACTTTAGCAGAGCAGTGTGTAGTCCTATATCCAAGTCCAGCCAAAGCCCCGAAGCAGTGAGCAGGGTACTACTGGGAAAACACAGTACAAGCAACAACCGTCAATGCTACAGTGAGGAGTGTAAAGCTAATTTACATTTCTCAATCCAGCCCTAGAACACCCAACAACATTTTAGCAAGGCAACAGGAAGAAACATCTTCATCTCCTACTTGAGCCCCATTCATGTAGAGGGACCACAGTACATCCTATCCTTGCAGAAAACCCCTTCTGAAGTCTGGACTGCGAAAAAAGACACTGAATTAGCTCCCACACTGTCATGTTTTTGCTTTGACAGGAGGAGAAACGGCTCCGAAGAGTGGTAAGAACTCCACTGCCAACTGGTGCTTTCTGTGAGCGAGCAGCAAGACTGGATGCCTCGCACTGGGTTCTTATCAAACCAAACTTCACACAACACAGCACAGCACACTGTCTTTTCTTGTCTATCCAGTGCAAGATGGTTCCCGTTCGCCTTGTTATCACACATTATCTCTTGGCTTTGAAGTTGTTCCCAGCTAAGTCAATGGGAGTTTTGTCTCTAACTGTGATGGAACAGCCCATTCCACAGTTGCGCTCTTCAGGAGAAGCCTCTTATGGGATATTGTGCCTGGAGAATTGGGGCTGCTCTGCTTTTCAGTTTGTCAGTGATAAATCACAGAATCACAGAACATGAGGGATTGGAAGGGACTTCAGAAGACCATCCAGTCAAATCTCCCTGCCACAGCAGGACCACCTAGATCAAGTTGCACAGGAACATATTCAGGTGGGTTTGAAACGTCCCCAGAGAAGGAAACTCCACAACCCCACCGGGCAGCCGCATTCCAGTGCTCCGTCACCCTCACCGGG
Organism: Phoeniculus purpureus; assembly: GCA_028565055.1. NCBI lineage: Eukaryota > Metazoa > Chordata > Aves > Bucerotiformes > Phoeniculidae > Phoeniculus > Phoeniculus purpureus. Next base: position 43,884,290 of record JAOXOE010000441.1, read on the forward strand.
AAGAAGTTCCTTCTCATATTTCTATTGAACCTACTGTGTTCCAGCTGACACCCATTGCCCCTTGTCCTATCACTAGATGACACTGAGAAGAGCCTGGCTCCATCCTCCTGGTGTTCTGTGTTTTACAGGTAGAAAGATAAATAAGTTACCATAGGAATGCTTATAATAAATACTGAATATTCAGGGTTATTAAAGCCCTGATATTACTATAACATCCTCAGAAAAGGAAAGTTCTGATCCCTAAAACACCTAAACTGCTCACAAAGTAGTGATGTAGTCTCATGCTAACTTAGATATTATCCCATCTTTCTAACCCACAGTGCCCAGTCCCAGAAATCCCAGTTCTCATGGCAGGTATATCTGATTTTATTTAATGCTTCTTGTAACATGGAGGGTTTTTTCCACTTCTTTTGACAGGTGTGTAAATCCTCTGTGTCTGCCCACAGATAAGTTTTATTGTAGGCGTTATTCTTATTTGCAAATCTTTTTACATGACTTAGAGAAAATGATGCTTTGGTTTCTGAAATGCCCTTAACTACCAGCCTCTTCTGTTAAAAGCTGTTCCACTTATGTAGTTTTTCACCAGATATTTGCCTACTTTATAGCTGTATGGTTGAGGTGGTCACCTCAGACGCAGAAACTTCAGACTCTTGTCTGAAGCCCATCTCCCATTCTTTCGGGGGATGCCCCTTAACTCACATAGTTAGAGAAAACCCCAACAACATAACATCAGAAGAGGGTCTCTGGAGCATCTCCTGAGAAAAAATCATACTTCTCCATTTATACAGCAAAGCACTTTGGACTACTCAGTGTGTAGAAACTGCTAGAGAATCAAGCCATAGGCCATTCAGTCTTCAGGAGTTCCAAACCAGGAACTAAAACCAAACCAAACCAAACAGTTTAAGAAGAAAATCTGATTTTGAAGGGATTTTCTTAGCTACCTGAGATGGATGGACTTTGTGACGTTTTAACAAGTCTGTGCTGCTGGTGCACAGCACAGACACTTCACACGGTATTTGATACCGCAGCCCTGGAAACAGAAGAACTGGGAAGAACATTGTAGCTACATCCAACCACCCTGCTCCAGGAACAGGACAGCAGGGTTTGTCATGCATGACAGAGGGCTCATAAACTCTGCTTTCTGTGAGAGAATGAAGCTCGTTGTAGTAATTCAGCCTTAAACTCTGGGACTGAATACAGTGCAAGAGAAAAAAAAGTTCAAGGTTACCCTTGTTAATGCTGAATTTCTTTTTGAGGGACACTACAGTACCAATGCAAGGATTTTATTCTGGGCAAAATCTTAACTCTAAACTTGCAGTGGATGTCTGGGAGAAGCCTTAACAGTTCAGGTAAAATATCACACAAAGTGAACATTAGAAAATTAATAGCAATAGGCAAATCTGAAATGAGGAAAGGCTGTGCTCTTTGCTGTGAGTCTGTCAACAGCTTCTAGCCAACATGCAAGGGGTGGGTGTCAGGAGGATGGAGCCACGCTCTGCTCAGTGTCATCCAGTGATAGGACAAGGGGCAATGGGTGCAAGCTGGAATATAGGAGATTCCATATAAATATCAGAAGGAACTTCTTGACAGTGAGGGTAACGGAGCATTGGAACAGGCTGCCTAGTGGGGTTGTGGAGTCTCCTTCTCTGCAGACGTTTAAAAACGTATCCTGCCTGGATATGTTCCTGTGTGACTTGGTCTAGGTGGTCCTGCTGTGGCAGGGGGATTGGACTGGATGATCTTTC
>JAOXOE010000441.1:43886134-43897595 GCA_028565055.1 Phoeniculus purpureus
AGAAGGAGACTCCACAACCTCCCTGGGCAGCCCCTTCCAGTGCTCTGTCACCCTCACCATGAAGAAGTTCCTTCTCACATTGACATGGAACCTCCTCTGTTCCAGCTCATACCTGGTGCCCCTTGGCAATGATACATTGGGTGCCCCTGAGCAGAGCCTGGCTCCATCCCCCTGACACCCACCTTTTCCAACATTCATGGGGTCACCCCTCAGTCTCCTTTTTTCCAAGTTCAAGAGACTCAGCTCCGTCAACCTTTCCTCATCAGGGAGATCTTCCACTCCACCATCTTTGTGGCTCTGTGCTGGACTCTCTCAAGCAGTTCTATGTTCTTCTTGAACTGAGGGGCCCAGAACTGGCCTTTTGTTGTTTCTGCAATGCATTGTTTGCTCCATCTCAGTCTGTAGAGACTGAAAATAAATCCATTAATATCACCCACTAGAACATGGTTTTGCCATGGTCTCCTGGCTTCAATGATCCGGTGAAGCTCTCATGTGCATCAGGCTGTTGGGGTGTACAGACACACTAATATCATCTAACCCATGCATGAGCTTTCCCGGGCTCAGTGGTTCAGAAAGCATAAGAAAACACCCGTCCTGGTATAGTTCTGGGGAGGTAAAATATGGTGCTTTCTGTGTGCCTGTCTCCTGGGTAACTCAGTTTGCTGTGTGCCCATGAAGCTCTTCACCCATCACCTTTTGAAGAGAGGCAGGTCTCTGTTCATGGCTCCGGGGCCATCAGCCATTTCATCCAGAGACAACTGCGCATTGGTGATGGGGTGCTGTGGTTAGATACAGGGTTGTGGCTCTGGGGGTGGGTAAAGATGTCCTGAATGTACACAGCCTATGTCATGGAGTCAGAAGGATCTAGATAGGAAGGAACCTATCATGACTAGAGGTCATCTATTTCCAACCGCCTGCCATGAGTGAGTGAGAATCACAGAATGGTTTTGGGTTGGAAAAGTCCTTCAAGCTCATCCAGTCCAACCTTCAACTAAACCCCTCTCTGGGCAACCTGTTCCAAAGGCTGAGCACCCTTTCCAGGAAGAAGTTTCTCTTCATGGCCAACCTAACCTTTCCTTGGGGCAGCTTGAGGCCATTTCCTCTTGTCCAATCACTCATTACATGCTCTGCTCAGTGGTCCCATCCCCCAGCGCTCCATATCTGGAGAGATGGGGCAACTGGATTAGCTTCAGTCTGCTGAATTCAAACTCCTCCACTCCCTGGTTTGGGCTCCCAACCATGACACTGCCATGCAGCAGCAGGACAAGTGTGCTCTTGCTGCAGGGCTGCACTCACTGCTCTGGCTGCACAATGCAGAGACACAGGCTCCCGTTGTGCCCCACTGTGCTCACCCCCCTGGTACGTGAGCAGTAAGGGCAGTGTGAAGAAAATGGGTCACGTTGAACTAACCAGCCACAAACTGCTCGCTGCATTGGCTATGTTGTGGCTACAAGGCAACAAAAGAAGTTGAAGATCCAGGCAATAATTGCCAAAACTACTACAAGTCTGTCCTTGCCACAGCCCTGGTACTTTGCAGGCAAGGAGTGTGCCAAGAAAGCTCTGACATTCCTAAAGTCATCAGCGCTGGGGCGTTAGCAGCGGGGAAAAAGGAATCAAACTTGTTAAAGCCGAAGGGCAATATTAACACACAATGCTCCTGCTGGGGAAGCTGCCCCCGTTGCTCTGGAAATGAATCCTGGGAATTCTTTAAAATAACGCAATCAGACCGAGTTTATTTCCCTGAATAGACTGAAATCCCGTTGGAGCGTCTGCTATTCTTCCTAATGCGGGGTGGGGGGGGAAACAATTAACTTGCAGTAGCTTCTCGCTACAGCCATCCATTTTAAACACAGAATGGATTTTACCTTGCAGAGCAGAGGATGTCTGTGGAGTGCACTCTGCTGGCCAAGGGCCGAGGGATGAAGAAGCACCATCGGATGCTGCTTCACTGAGCTGCCTGGAATCCTGGTAGGAAGGCAGTTCCCCTCCTGGAGAAACCGCTGCCGTTTTAACCCGCTGTGGTTAAAGATTAAAAAAAGCACGTTCATTTTCCTTCAGCTCGGGGGCTCTTAAGGGAGCTGACGGGGCACTGGACGTTGCCTCCAAGGCTCGGATAGGTTTCCTCTGTGTTCCTGGGCCACGTGGGATGAAAACTCCTGGGAAGGCGCTAAGGGGTCAGCTCTGCACATCTCACACTCACCAGGAAGCTGGAAATGAGCATATGATATTTTTCACTGGGCTGTTCTGTCACTGGTGATTCACGGACATGGACATGGAGGTCGGGGGGTCTGGAGAAGGCCTTAATAAAATTTCAGCTGCACAAACTGAGTCTGGAAGATTTTCAACTGCCAAAACTGGTGCAAACTGGTGCATTATCATTTCCAGGAGCAAAGCACTGTCCCCACAGTGTGATGTTGCAGGAGGGAGGGTGGGGGTGTGTGGCTGAATCATAGAATCATCTTGACTGGAAAGGACCTCCAGGATCATCAAGTCCAGCCCTCATTCCAACATCTCCCTAACCCCTTCAAGTGCTCTAGCTACTCAGTTTTTAAACACTTCCAGGGATGGGGACTCCACCATCTCCTTGAGCAGCCTGTTCCAGTTTAATGCTAAACAGACCATTCCTGAAGGGAAACCAAGCCCATTGTTTCCAGAAGTGTGGACACCCAGCTTGGTATCACCTTCTTTAACATGATGTCTCCCATCAGTCACTTGTAAAAAACGCAGCTGCTTTACTTTGCTGGCCATGGGGCTTCTGGAAACATAGAATCACAGAATCACAGAACATTAGGGATAGGAAGGGACCTCAAAAGATCATCCAGTCCAATCCCCCCACCAAAGTAGAATCCCCTACATCCAGTCACACAGGAACATGGCCAGGTGGGGTTTCAATGTCTCCAGAGAAGGAGACTCCACAACCTCCCTGGGTAGCCCCTTCCAATGCTCTGTCACCTTCACTGGGAAGAAATTCCTTCTCAGATTGATGTGGAACCTCCTCTGTTCCAGCTCACACTCATTGCCCCTTGTCCTATCATTGGATGCCCCTGGCCAGAGCCTGGCTCCATCCTCCTGACACCCACCCTTTACAAACAACATAGCACCCCATGTATGAGCTCCTGAGCAGCAGCAGGCTGCAAAACTCTTTTGCATTGTGCATCTCATTATTTCTCCTGTTTCAGGCTGATGAAAGGAATTAGTGAAATAGAGCAGCATTTTGATGCTTTTAGACAGGAAATCAATGGCAATATCTCCTGGCTTTTAAGAAGGAATGTAATTGTCTAATATGCACAAAGTTTTCAGAAAAAAACCCCAAAACTCTCTCTTGTAATTTACATCCAGTTTATTAGGTACTTCACACACCTTTCTAATAATTTCAGCAGTAAAAGGCTTTACACCTCAATAATAGCTCACGGCAATGAGTTTTGCAGGTGAATTCAAGGCAAAAATTATTCCTTTTTCATCTACTTTCAGAAAAGATGCTTCTCTCTGCCCATTTCAGGTGAGTCAGACTTTCCTTTCCTTTCTGATCTTTTTTAATGTCTCTTTCTCATCTGTCCAAGCTGCTGTGCCAGGTGGCCTGAACCATCTCAGTTGAACCACACCCCTATCTCAGCTTCACTTGAGTGGAAGTGGTGTGAAGTTGCTCCATTTGGATCATTGTTTGCCTTATTCTCCTGCATCTTCAGTGGGAAAAATCACAGAATCCCAGAAAATGAGGGTTTGGAAGGGACCTCGAAAAATCATCCAGTCCAATCCCCCCACCACAGCAGGATCCCCTGGATCCAGTCACACAGGAACATACCCAGGTGAGTTTTAAACATCTCCAGAGAAGGAGACTCCACAACCTCCCTGGGCAGCCCCTTCCAGTGCTCTGTCACCGTCACTGTCAAGAAGTTCCTTCTCACATTCATGTGGAACCTCATCTGTTCCAACTCACACTCATTGCCCCTTGTCTTATCATTGGATTCCCTTAATCAGAGCCTGGCTCCATCCTCCTGACACTTGCCTTTTCCATATTTATCAACGTTCGTGTTGTCACCCCTCAGTCTCCTTTTTCCAAGCTCTAGAGACCCATCTCCCTCAGCCTTTCCTCATCAGAGAGATGCTCTACTCCATCATCTTTGTGGCTCTGTGCTGGACTGTCTCCGGCATCTCTGTGTCCTTCTGGACCTGAGGGGCACAGAATTGGACACAATCATCCAGATGTGATCTCAGCACATCAGAGCAGAGGGGCAGGAGACCCTCTCTTGATCTACTAACCACTCCACTTTTAATCCATCCCAGGATCCCATTTGCCTTCTTGGCCACAAGGGCCCATTGCTGGCTCCTGGCCATCCTGCTTTCCACCAGGGCCCCCAGGCCCCTTTCTCCTACACTGCTCAGTCCCCAACCTATACTGGCACCTGGGCTTATTCTTGCCCAGATGCCAGACTCTACACTGCCCTGGTTGCAGTTCATTCACTGTCTCCTCACCCAGCTCTCCAGCCTGTCCAGATCCCACCGGATGGCAGCACAGCCTGCTAGGGTGTCGGCCACTCCTCCCAGCTTTGTGTCATCAGCAAACTTGCTGACAGTGCACTCTAATCCCTTATCAAAGTCATCAATGAATGTATTGAATAGTACTGGTCCCATACCAGTCCTTGAGGGACTCTGCTAGATCCAGGCATACAAATAGGCTCTGGAAGAGCGAGAAGGCAGTGAGAGGACAAGGGATTCATCCCGTGCAGGAACTCTGGTGGCTGTCGTTTATCTTTTCTTCGACTCAAATTCATTGGTCATTTTGTTAGGAAGTCAGAATGTTGTGGTGAAGGAAAACTGTGATTGAAAAACCAATTAAATACAATTGTAGGCAGCCTGGGAGCATCAGCGAATTTCATACCTTTCCACAGTGTGGTTCTGTCGTGTTGCTCATTGCTGCTGTTGGGTTTCCAGGTCTTGTGCTTTCAGCCTGGTCCTTGGAGCAAAGAGGGGACCTAAAGTGAACGTGAGCCTTTGGTTCCTACAGCAGCATCCCAGGACTGTTTAGTTCATTCTGCCTCAGATCAAGAGCCCTGGTAACTCCAGCTAAGCAGGGACTGGGGGTCCAGTCCTGTTGCCTGCAGAGCCCACTTGGCTATTGGGTGAGAGCTTTCAGTTTCTGCAAAGGTTTGTCTTTTCACAGGCAATTCTGGAGTTCTTGCTACATGATTTGAGGCTGTTCTGGGCCCTCATTTCAGGTCCTGGCTGTGGATCTCCGCCTGCTGCTCTGCAAGAGCACATTGGCTGTGAGGAGATGGCTTTACATCACAGAAAGAAGAGACATCAAGTCCTGGGGCCAGTTAGAGCATCACAACGGTTGTTGTGACCCGTGCTGAGGGGTAGCCCATGACTGACTGATGCTGTGTCTGTGTGGAGGTCATTTTTGACCATTCTTGCAAATGGCCAAAAAGATATGAATCTTCTCAAGTTCATATGAGTGGAAGGAACACAGCGTTCACTGGTGGCAGATTTGATGGGAGAACCAGGGGTGTGTAGTCTAATTGAGGGCTTCCGCTGTTCCTGTAAGGAATTGCTCAATAAATTAAACCATCAAATATTCATCCAGTAATCTGTTTGACATTCAGTTCGAGCTCAGGCATTTTGAGGGGAATACATATTTGGCCATTTTATTAAGAACATCTCTATTATTTATGTATCTCTGTATTATTCATAAAACAGAAAAATAAAGAGTGTTTTTCTATTGAAGTGCACATGTGGGATTTAGGAAGTGAAAAAACAACAACCCTAAAATTCTAGCATGCGGTAGTGCTGTGAGGATTAGAAGAACTTTGAAAGCTGTGCACTCTAGGTCACATTTCAGATGGGTCAGCTCTGCACTCCTCAGGAGATGGGTTTGACTTACTTTCAGTTCCAAAACCGAGGAGTTTCAAGCCAGTTGCTGGGATGAAAGGGTTTAATTTAGGATTTCAGCCAAGTTTCGGAAGGAAAGGGCTCGTCACTTGCCATCCTCATAGCATTATTCAGGTTTTACTCTTGTTTCAGGATATCTTTAATTCCCTCTCAGAGTTTACACACAGCAAAGAGGTCAAGTCTGCTTGGAGAGGCAGCTCTTTTAATTAGTGTGATGGGAACAGAAAGAAAACATAAGTCTTTGGTCAGAGCCAGTTTTCAAACCTGAAATAGTCCTTCTTCCAACTAATGTCCTTCTTATTCTTTTAGACTAACGCCTCCCTAGTTTCAAAAGCAAATCTACAGCAAGTGTGGGGTTGGTTTTGGGACCACTTCTAGCGCCACAACATGTGGGAAGGCTCACAATGAGAGTCACCTAAAAATGCTGCAGAATCCTAGAATCATAGAAACATTCAGGTTAGAAAAGACCTTCAAGCTCTTTGAGTCCAACCCTTAACCCAACTGTCCCAAGTCCACCGCTAAACCCTGTCCCTGGGCTCCAGATCTTCCTGACTGTGAAACATGGCCAGGGATGGCCATTCAACCCCCTCCCTGGACATCCTGTTCCAAGGCCTGAGGAGCTTTCCAGGAAGAAGTTTCTTCTTAGGGCCAACCTAACCTTCCCCTGACTCTCTTCATTTCTCTGGTGGGTGGCCATGGCAGTGCTGTATCACAGCATCTTCCACTGTAAAGATCAGTGTTATACAGAGACAACAGGAATGAATTGTGTAAAGAATATGAGTGTTCTTGTGTTGCTGCTTGTGGGGTCTTTCTTGATGAAGGCCAAGCACAATTGTGGTGATGTGCCCCACGCATTTTGTACCCCCTAGTCCATATCAAATTTGACTGCACCATCTGGGCAAACTGGTCTGGTGAGTGATGGCCCTGCTCACTGCAGGGGGTTTGGATTAGATGCCTGTTGGAGGTCCCTTCCAACCCAACACACTCTATGATCTATGAACTCACTGTAAGCAGGATGGAAAAACGACTCTCACAGTTTCAGTGCTGTGAGCAGAGCAAAGCTGAGAGCAATCATTCACACATCAGCCAAAATCCTCAGAAGAGAACCTAAAAACGACTTGGGGATGAGTGGCTCAGAAGCTGCCCAGCAGAAAAGGACTTGACGGTGCTGGTGGACAACCGGCTTCATGTGAGCCAACAATGTGCCCAGGTGGCCAAGAAAGTCAACAGGATCCTGGCTTGGATCAGGGATAGCGTGGTCAGCAGGAGACAGGGAGTATTTGTGCCCTTGTACTTGGCTCCTCTGAGGCCTCACCTTGAGTACTGTGTTCAGTTCTGGGCCCCTCATTATAGGACAGACATTGAAATGTTGGAACGTGTCCAGAGGAGAGCTACCAAGTTTGTGAGGGTTTTAGATAACAAGTTGTATGAGGAGAAGCTGAGGGAGCTGGACAGCTAGGGAGCTAGTTGGGAGAAGTGGAGGCTGAGGAGGGATCTCATTGCCCTCTACAACTACCTGAAAGGAGGTTGTAAAGAGGTGAGTATTTGCCTCTTCTCCTTAGTAACTAATGACAGAACCAGGAGAAATGGTCTGAAGTTGAGGCAGGGGAGGTTTGCATTGGATATTAGGAAGAAATTCTTTACAGAAAGAGTGGTTGGGCACTGGGACAGCCTTCTTGAGGTGGGGGGGAGGGTTGAGTCACCATCCCTGGAGGTGTTTAAGACATAGTGCTTCAGGACCTGCTATTGTAGTGGGCATGGAGGGGGTTAGTTTGTGTTTGTCGATCAATCAGGTGTTTAGGTTTGTTGTTGTGGATATGGCTGGAGTCGGTAATCTAGGAGGTCCTTTCCAACCATGATTGTTCTGTGATTCTGTGAAAAATAGTGCCAACCCCTATCACCCACAAAACCGGGCAAGACGAATCAGTGAAAATGCACAGAAGGATGGAACAGCGCGAGGGGCACTGAAGGATAGACTGACTTCACCATAGGATGGTCTTGCCTCGCCAGTCTGTCATTGAGAGGACAATAAAGGATTTTCATAAAGGCTGCTCTCAGGCTGGGGCTGATAAATAATTGTGTTCGACTGCATTCCGCTCGCATGAATTCCCTGTTGCGGCAGAGGGTGGAGGTTGTGATTTTCTTTTTTGCTTTAATTATACAAATATGATAAGAGGTGCTTGTTCTTCTCTTTCCCAACAGGGAGAAGGAAAGAGCTCACAACATTAAGCAGTTTACCAAATGCTGCACATTTGATTGGCCTCGGGCAGCCGCACGGCTACAGCTGAGATTAAAACACAGGGAGCATGAGCAAACAGGTGATTTGTTTCATAAACCTGGCCCATGATTTGCATTGCAGTGGCAGGTTGGGGCAATCTGAACATTTAACCACCAGTGTTGGTGTGTGGAACCAGACACCTCATGGGATTGACTCAGACAATGAGTGCAAACATGGGGTCACCTCTGTGGGACACAGCAGCGGCTGGTTACTGGGGATGTGCTGTGGTGCAGTCCCGTTAGTGTTTCCAGTTTCTATAACATCAACAATTAATTAGTCAGTCTAATGCTGCGCTAAGCCTTTGTATCAACATAGAGTCCCCTGCCTTTTCATTGCCACAACGTGACCCTCATTCTGCAGCACAGGATGGGGAGAGGAGGGCTCCCAGCACTGCCTTCCACATTGCTCATTAGCTCACCCAGCCTTATTTTGCTCCTTGCTCTTTGTCTCTAGCAGCAAGAAAACCAACTTAATTGCCAACAGAGGAGGTTTGCAAAGCCTTCGCTCTTTCTTTGTAAATTTTTTCTGCACTAATTCCTCCTTTACATGAAATAATCGATACAGAATGTAGACCACTCACATGGCAGATGCACATTCAGGCTGGGTTTTTGTCTGTGGGTAGTTGAGTGTTTTAGCTGCTTTTTCTCTCACGTTATGCAGAGGACTCTTACACTCTGCATTAACCCCGTTAGCATTTCCACAATGCAGTTAATAGGGAAACTTGGAGGGTGTGAAAGGAGCTCAGTTGTGTGAATGTGGAGGAGGCAAGAGGTGCTGTGAGCTCTATAGTCCCACTCGGAGACAGAACAAACACAGCACCACTAGCTGCCTACAACTGCCCTGGTCATACAGGAACCTCAGAGGAGATACTGGGGAGGAGCAGATACCTCCCAGCAAACAGAGGGGAAGGCTCCAGGGGGACCTTATAGTGACCTTATAGGAAGATAACTGAGTCAAGGCCAAATGCTGAATGAATTTGCCTTATTTTTTTTCTGAAAGAGGAAGGTTTTCCAGGAGTCTGAAGCCTCCACCTGCTTTATGGCAGTGAAAGCAGTGCAGCAAGAATTGCAAAATACAGAAGGGAAGAAAACCTTCAGCTACCAACCAAGCCAAGGATCTGTCCTCTACCTTCAGCAGTGAAAAAAAACCCAAGCCATGAGCTGTCAGCATCACCAGCAGAGCGGGCCAAGGGACTGAGAGCTTCAGGGCCAGGTCTTTGTGGGTTTAGCCTGTACTCTTCTAAAAAAAATCCCTGTATGAGTGGCCTGGGGAGCTCCAGCCTTGATGGTTCATATTCAATATTCTGCTCAGTCTCCAAACACTTCCAGAAGGAAAGAGTAATTAAGAATGTGAAAGCAAAGGGTAGGCAGGATGAATTACACTGTGGTTTTATCAACGTGAGATTGCAACAGAGTCATCGCATATCCTTTTCTTTTGTTGTTGCTATTGTTTTTATTATGAAAACAGATGTTTAGCTCAGGGAAATGCGGCAGATCCAAGCGATCTGATTCAAGTAAAACATTTAACTTTATTCTCCCCAGGAAGTGATGAGTGAAGGGATTTCATGCCTGTATGGCCAGCTGGCTGGGGACCTGGCCAAAGGGATCCCAGAATCCCAGAATTATAGAACATCAGGGGTTGGCAGGGACCTCAAAAGATCACCCAGTCTAATCCCTCTGACAGAGCAGGATCTCCTAGATCCAGTCACACAGGAACATATCCAGGCAGGTTTTAAACATCTCCAGAGAAGGACAATCCACAACTCCCTTGGGCAGCCCTTCCAGTGCTCTGTCACCCTCACAGGGAAGAAGTTCCTTCTCAGATCAATGTGCAACCTCTTCTGTTCCAGCTCACACTCGTTGCCCCTTGTGCTATCATTGGATGCCAGTGAGCAGAGTCTGACTCCATCCTCCCAACACCCACCCTTTCCATATTTATCAACATTAATGAGGTCTGTGGTGGGGGGAAGACTTGGGATGGAGACGGATGGCTGCTAGGACCAATTTATTGTCCTACAGTGCTGCTAGATGACTGGAAAATCACAATGTTTAGCCATGTGTGGTGGTCTGAGAGGGCATCTCTGACTTGCCCGACATGAAACAGGGTGTTTGCAAGGGTCCTAATGATTTTACATTTTAGCACTGAACAGAAACAGCTACCAGTTTGCCGAGCTGCCCTGGCTTATCCAGCTCAGTGTTAATTACTCCTCATGCTGCTAGATGGGACTTAGAAGTGATGGATGTCTTCCTTATTAGAATAACGTAGTATTTAATGACACCCAAGTGAAGTAGCTTTGTGCTGATATTCAACCTGATATCAAATCAATAGAATCAGAGGGTAATTTCTGCTGGAAGAGACTTCTGGAGGTCACCTGGTTCAACCTCCTTCTCAAAGCAGAACACATGCAAAGTGAAATGAGGAGCTTAGGGCTTGAGCCAGTTCACTTCTGAGTCTCTCCAAGGACAGGGATCCCTTCTTCTTACAGCCAGTGCAAATTCACAGATTTCTATTCCAAGGAGCTTTTGCTTGATTCATCTCTTTGCAGAGTTTTCCCAAGGAGCCAGGACACTTCAAACACAAAGCCCCAAAAACACCGGGGACATGAAGTCAGAACTGGCTTCTGCGGGCTGTGGAGATGGTTCTGTGCTGAGCATTTGGGGAGATAAAAAGGCCAATCAGAATAATTAACATTCACTTGAGATAATTGTTTCCTTTGGAAAAAGGCAGTTTCCATTTTCTTGGAGATTTATCTCAGAGGTGAATTTTCACACCCAGGATATTGACTCCATCATCCCATGCCCACAGGTGAAAGTGATGTGAAATCCTGGGAAAGCTGGTGGCATCCCCTGAGCTGGGCCACAGCACAGCTGAGGGGACCAGAGTAACTTGAAAGTAATGTCACTCTAACCAAAGCCAACTGTGGTTAACGCTTGCTCAGACATGGATTTCTGCTATTTACAATAGTAACTGGGCTCCTTTCTCTCTCCATGGGGTCACACGTCCTGCCAGAAGCCTGCTCCAGCATGGGCTTCCCACTGGATCACAGCCTCCTCCACAGGTTGCAAGTGGAGACCTACTCCATCACGGACCTACATGGGCTGAGGGTGACAACCTGCCTCGTCATGGTCTGCACCATGGGCTACAGGGGAGTCATGGCTCCAGTGCCTTGAGCATCCCTCTCCCTCCTTCTTCATTAACCTCGGTATCATAGAATCATAGAATGGCCAGGGTTGGAAAGGACCTTAAAGATCACCCAGTTCCAACCCCCCTGCACAGGCAGGGACACCTTCACTA
>JAOXOE010000441.1:43914268-43936683 GCA_028565055.1 Phoeniculus purpureus
TGGCTGTGGCCCTTAGTGCCCTGGTGTGGCTGCTGTGGTGATGTTAGGTCCTGGGCTGGGCTGGATGAGCTCAGAGGATTTTTCCAGCCTCAATCACTCTGTGAGTCTCTGATTCTATGTGTGTTGTGTGAGCACCACCAATGTCATTTGTGATTAGGATCTGGAAATGTGTTCAGTAGAACCCACCGTCAGTGCAGGGTGTCCCTGATGCTGGAGGTCTCCTGTGGCTGAGCTCTCCTGCTGCTGGCACAAGGGATGGATGTGAAATTATTTCCCCATCTTCTGGAGAATAAATTTATCCCTGGGAAGAAATGCAGATCTGAGTTCTGTCTTCCCAGGCTTCAAACAAAGTTAAACCTCAGGGCTATTTAAGCAAATACCAGAGAAATAATTGCTGGCAATTCCCTGGCAGCTTGCAGCAAGCTTCCCATGAAGTTCTGCACTAAAACAAACAACCGATGCACAGAAAACACAACAAACCCACAATATTTATGATGACATTTTTTCCTCTTTCTTGCTTATTCTTACATTTAAGTGGATCTAACTAAAAATTCCAGTATAAAACATCAAGCATCTCAGCTTATTTCCTAATTTCTTTTAGCCTGAACCTGCTGTATAGGTGGAGCCGCTTAATCCTGACAGGAATGAGGGGGGGAAAAAGATGTCTCAGACCTTTCCAAACCTTATCAACAACCAGTCTGAAATGCTCCCAGCTGAGGATGTGTCTGTGGATCAGCAAAGTCTGCTGCTCAGGAGACTGAAATCCAGCACAATGTGAGGGCTGAGACTGTCTGCAGTCAGGCAGAGAACTGCATGATGTTGTACAAGAAAAGGTGGTAATAAATCCAGTAACAAAATATTTAGTCCTTTTTTGTTATCTCCCTGCCTCATGGCTGGGGATCAGCTGGGCTCTGGTCTCACCACTTGCTTGTTCTAGCTGTAGCAGCACTAAAATCAGCTCTGCAATAAACTCTACTCCATCCACTCCTCCAACAATCTGTTCAGGACTTTGTTCCTCACTGCCAGAAGGACTCTGAGGGCCGGCAGTGGGTCCAGAGAAGGGCAACAGGGCTGGGGAAGGGTCTGGAGCACTAGTGCTCTGAGGAGCGGTTGAGGGAACTAGGGAGGCTGAACAGGAAAAAAGGCAGCTCAGAGGAGACCTGGCTCTCGACAACTGCCTGAACTTCAGGAGGTTGGAGCCAGATGGGGGTCAGTCTCTTCTCCCCAGGGTGAGAGGAAACAGCTCCAAGTTGCTCCAGGGGAGGGTGAGGTCATCCCCCAGGCCTGGCCCAGGCTGGCCAGGGCAGTGGGGGAGTCTCCGTCCGTGGAGGGGTCACAAAGCCATGGAACTGTGGGCTGAGGAACAGGGGTCAGTGGGACCTTGGCAGTGCTGGGGGAGCAACTGGACTTGATGAGCTGAAAGGGCTTTTCCAACCTAATTGCTTCTCTGATTCTCTCCAGGATTTTTTAGCTCATCCACTCAGTTCTCTGATCTTGGTGCAGACCTGAGCTCTCTGTCTGGGATTCAGTTATTCAAGTAAATTTGTATGTATCCCCTTGTGCAGCAATATTTACCTACAAATGACACTTACACCATGTTAACAGGTTTTAGTTTTGAACAGAAGGAGCACCAGCAACCTCCACAAGTCTCTACTGAGCAGCTCAAGGAAAAAATTTCACCGCCATCTGAAACCGATGGAACATGAAAACGAAGGTGAGAGCAGTCTCATCATCCTCTGAAGCCCACAGGAGATGCTTATGAAGATAAGAAAAGCACTAATGACATTATTATTCTCTAATTAGCAGCAAAGTGATGAACACGGCTGTCAGAAAGGACGTCAGAAGCAGAGAAGCAGACACAAAGGTGTTGGCTTGGTGCTGCAGCTGCTGGAGAAAATGTCTTGTTAGAAAAGAATCTGAATTCCTTCCAACACCTGAAAAAATCCATGGAATGAGATTCCAATAAATGCTTTCCAGTCCTCTTGTGTTTCATATCATCACAAGAACATCCTGGGGTGGATCAGAATGGGGGTGTTTAGTAGATCAAGAGAGGATCTCCTGCCCCTCTACTCTGTCCTGGTGAGACCACACCTGGAATATTGTGTCCAGTCCTGGGCCCCTCAGATCCAGAAGGACACAGAGCTGCTGAAGAGAGTCCAGTGCAGAGCCACAAAGACGATGAAGGGAGTGGAACATCTCTCTGATGAGAAAAGGCTGAGGGAGCTGGGTCTCTTTAGCTTGGAGAAAAGGAGACTGAGGGGTGACCCCATTAATGTTGACCAGTATGGAAAAGGCAGGTGTCAGGACGATGGACCCAGGCTCTGCTCAGTGGTACCCAATGAAAGGACAAGGGCCAGTGGGTGTGAGCTGGAACAGAGGAGGTTCCACATCAATCTGAGAAGGAACTTCTTCCTGGTGAGGGTGACGTAGCCCTGGAAGGGGCTGCCCAGGGGGTTTGTGGAGTCTCCTCTAGAAACATTTAAAACCTGCCTGGCCTGTGCAACTGGATGTAGGGGGATCCTGTTGTGGCAGGGGGATTGGACTGGATGATCTTTTGAGGTCCGTTCCAATCTCTAATGTTCTATGATTCCATGATCCCCCCATGTTTACAAGAAGTTTCATCATCAATTAACATAACTAGTATGGTGAAGTGTCCCACCAGGAGCTTCCAGAGGACAACAATCATAGAATCATTAAGCTGTTTAGGTTGGAAAAGACCTTTAAGATTATTGAATCCAACTGGGAGTATTTGGCCAACTTTCTGAGCCAAAATCCAGTGTTTATCTTGCTGGAATAAAGGGAAATTCAGTTGCTGGCTTCATGTAGGGAAGAGGCTCTTCCAGTGTTTGTGCATGGGGGCTCGGCTATGCATGACCATTCCTGCCTTCTCTGTTTGGCACTGATGAAATATTCAGAGCCCTACAAGCAGGTCAATAAAATGATCTGAGAGAAGGTTCAGGGCTTGCGTCCACGCATGAACGGTTCATTCTCCAGTCGTCTGGTTGTGTGGTTTTCCTCCCACCCTACACCTAAGCAGGGATGGAATAATCAATTTATTATGAAGTTGGGGCTGTCCAATACTCTCAGTAATTTAGTCTGCCAGGTGGAAACATCCAAGTCATTAATCATCTGTTTTGTACTCGGTACCTTTTTAATATTTAACAGCAAGAGAAGGCATTTGTTTGTTTACCGACGTCGGGGACAAACCAGCTGTGGTATCAATCTCATCTCAACAAGAAAGATGGAAACTGTCTTCTCAAACAGTACTTTAAAAAAAAAAGGACTCTTCCTCTAAATGCAGAGGAGCCACAAGGTAGCTGGAATAAATCAAGTTAGACTGAAGCTTTGGAAATGAGAAGAGCAAGTGAGAGAGCAGCTCTTTTGACTGTGGGCTGCTAATCAGAGACTCATAGAATCATAGGGTTGGAAGGGAGCTCCAAAGGGCATCTGATCCAACCCCTCTACGCCAAGCAGGGCCATTACTCTCAGATCAGGTTGCCCAGAGCCCCAGACAGCCTGACCTTCAATGGCTCCAGGGATGGGGCCTCCACCACCTCTCTGGGCAGCCTGTTCCAGGGATCCCCACCCTCAGATTCAAGAACTTTTTCCTCCTGTCCAGCTTCAATTTGTCCTTTTCCAGCTTTAAACCATGACCCCTCATCCTGCTTTTCCCTGCCCTTGGGAACAGTCTTCTCCAGCTTCTGACAGCCCCTTTTAGGGGTTGGAAGGTTGCTAGAAAATCCCCCAAGAGCATTCTCCTCTCCAAGCTGAACAACTCCAACCCTCTGAGTCTGTCTTCATAAGACCTGATGCCTGCAACAGCTTTTTCCAAGCACCAAAGCACCCTATTTCTTTATAATTGCATTGGGATTGGTTTGCCATCGTGGGTTGGGTTCCTTGAAAAAGCTCTGCAACAGCCCCAGCTGCACAAATAGTGGCTCTGAGGTGAGGATCCGTCGTTGTTCCAGTGTCCAGTGACCACATCTCTCTGTTGAGGTCCCAGAAAGTGGACAATCAACAGCACAGTCTTTTCCACCCAGAGAGGTGCTCTTTTCCCTGAAACTAGTGAGTTAATTCCCACTATTCACTTGCAAGAAGCAGTCAGGATGCAGAAAATCTTAGAGGAGCTATTCTTGCTGCCTTTTATTCATGGAAGAACCTGGAAAATCCCAGAAAATCATATAGGATCAGACCAAGCCATGTTGGCCCATCAGAAATGCTGCTACATAAACAGCTGATGCTCACAAGGATGGATTGTCCTGCCCTGCAGAACTGCAGCCCCGGTAGGTGAGAGTGTGCACACCAAGTTTGGTCCTTCATGAGTTGGAGTGTCGTGTTGAATCTGGGCCTCCACTGTGGTTCATCTGAGGACAACCTGTGCACAGATTTGAAATGAAACCACAGCTCATGTTTAATTAGCTCAGCTCCAGACTTCATTATGGATTAGAAATTCAAGCCAAGCCCATCAAGAAGTGTTTGAGAGAACACAGGCTTGATGTATAGGCTAGCAGTAAAATGAGGAACACCTTCCAAACCTGAGAGCAAACCTGGGGAGGAATGAAGGGCATGGACAGATTCTGCTGCTGGGGAGACTGCGTGGAAATGCCCCCACTGTCTCACATCACTTCAGATGCTGTCTGGGCACTGAGTGGAGAATATGTGCCAGCATGCAACGAGCTGGTCCCACTGGTGGCAAAATGCCAGTCCATCAGTGTGACACTGGGCTGGTAACACGGAGGAGACGAATCCAGGGACCTGCAACTCCCAATCCATCAGCTCATGCAGATTCTGTTGCCTGGGAAGATTTTTAGGAAAAACTTCTTCCCTGAAAACCTGGAGGAGTTGCAAAGCTGTGGAGATGCAGTTTTGAAAGACTTGATTTAGGGGTGACCTGAGAGTGCTGGAAGAACAGTTGGACTTAATGATCTTGAAGGTCCTCATAGATCTTCTAGGAAGCCTTATAGCAACCTACATTACCTCAAGAGGTCTGTCAGAAGGCTGGGGAGACTGTTCCCAAGGGCAGGGAACAATAGGATGAGGTCTCATGGTTGGAAGCTGAAAAGGGGCTGATTGAGGCTGGAGAGGAAGAAAAAGTTCTTGAATCTGAAGGTGAGGGTCTCTGGAACAGGTTTCCAGAGAGATTGTGGAGGGCCCATCCCTGAAGCCATTGAAGGTCAGGCTGGCTGGATCTCTAGGCAATCTGGTCTGGTGAGTAATGGCCCTGATTGTTGTAAGGGAGTGGGACTGGATGCCTTTTGGGGTCTTTTCCAACTCAAAACATCTCGTGAATCTATGAGTCTATGATTCTCTTCCAACCAAAGCTGTGATGCTGTGGGACAAGTCTCTATGGAGAGGCAGCACTGACTGCTGACATTTTGGGTTTAGGAACGTAGTTTTCACTGGTGGTGATGTTTTTCCTTCATGTCTTCTCTGAGAAGGCTGCTGGGGGGTGACCAGCAGCCAGGTAAGGGCTCTTCTGCAAGGAGAGCCTTGTTGGAGAAAATGTCTCTCAGGGAAGAGAGACATAAGACACCATCTTATCTCTCCAAAGTAGTCGGTTTTTGTCTTGGGAAGGAATGTAATAAAGATGTGAGATCACAATTAGCGTGATAGGTTGTACTGTGGGGAACACGTCCAGAAAACAAGCGAAGAGACTACCCTGGTAGTGTTAAATGAGGCAAGAAACAGGGGCATTTAATGTTTTTGGCTTCAAATTAAAATCCCCAGGAAGAACAATGATAATTCCTTAATTCATCATTAAACTACCCTAAATATTCCCAGTCCTTCTATTTTCTTCTTTATCTGGCAGATTTTTTTGGTCACAGCAGCAGCCACATGAGTTATTAGACACTACTTGGAAGCTTCAATTTAAAAATCTCTATGTAATTAGTCTCTCGAAGTTCCATTTCTTCACCATTTGTGGGGATGGAATAAATGACTCAGCTCAGCTACTGCTGTAAAATTATTCACCGGGGGTGCTGTCTCCAAATTCAGGAGCCTTAACCAATACAAAGGCAATAAAAGGCAGAAAGAGTGGGGAAAACGTTTCCTTACTTTGAGGGAAAGCAGGTGAAGATGCCTACAGATATTACTCTCCATTCCTGGATCTGGAGCAGTTGATTAAGACATCGACAAATGAATTGAACTTGTCGAGCTCCTGCGTAAATCTCTCTGATTAATGTAGGAAGATAAATTTACCCCTTCTCTCTCATAGGAAAAAAGCTTCTCCTAATGAAATTGCCCACCTGCCGCCACAGTGCTAATCCTCTCCATGGGTTTTGACCCATAAGCATGGGATGATTGCATCAAAAACTGCCCCTGGAAAGGGGCCTCTCCCTGCTCACCCATGTTGCCAGCAGGGAATGATAACACTGTAGACAAAACCAACCTGAAGGTTGGTTATTTCTACCTCACCAAAATGAAATAAATGTGTTCTCTGGTGTCCTCAGATGTGCTGGAGGCACCATGGTGGTAAGGGCAGTGAGGATGAAGGAGGAGATCCCAGTTCCTCTGCTGGTCCCCTGCATTTAGGCATCTTGAAGAAAGCCCAAACATACGATGTATGACAACCTGGGCAAGAGATTGCCCCCCATCCAGGACATGGAACATCAATTCCTCTCCATTTCATGGAGTTGTGGGGCTTTCAGGGTGATGAGTGGAGCTGGACAAGATATTCCAACCAAGGAAGTCCTGCAGGCTTCAGTTATTTAGGTCTGGGAGAGGTTTAATGTCCCTCAGCAGCCCCAAAGCCCCGGAGACTACGACTGAACTGAGCAAACTCAGTCCATTTTGTTTGAAATTTTTTACAGGAGAGAGAAGTGTGGAAAAAGTTCAGAAATCTCCCAAACTTTGACAATTGCAAATTCTGACCTGCAGTCAAATCTGGCCACAGTGTACAGGCAAGTGCCATCCTCCCCATCCTCCACCATCATCCCCATCCTCCCCATCTTTCACATCCTCTCCATTCTTCCTCATCCTCCCTCTCATCTCCCATCCTACCTGACCCTACCCATTCTCCCCCATCAACTCTATCCTCCCTCTCCTGCCATCTTTCACATCTTCTCCACCCTCTCTACCCTTCCCCATCTTTCTTACCCTCTGACATCCTCACTATCCTCTTCATCTTCCCCCATCCTTCTCCATCCCTCCCCATCCTCTCCCATTCTCTCCATCATCTCCTATCCTTCTCCATCCCCACCATCCTCCACTTGGTTTCAATTATACCTCCCAGAGCTGGTGAACACATTACACTTCCCATATCATACACCCTGTCTTCCTTTCAGTAGGAAACCAAGGACCAGTTATCCTGTCACTAGCTGCACATCCCATTAGGGTAACGAACAGAAGTCATCAAATTATAATGCTCTTAATCACACTAAATAATGCCTGGCGCTAACAGTTGCCCCATTAAAATCAATCGCCTATTTGTAGAGCAGGGAAGATCTCGGTGTGAGTAATGACATTAAAATCCCTCCCTGGCTGGGAATAAAATTTAAAACTCCCTGGTGTCTCCCAATCTACCTAACAAACAGCAGGGGAAAGGTATCGACTGTTAATGTATCCGGGTGTATGATGTGTGTTTGTAAAATAGAGTCCAACTCTGCAGATGAGGAGCGGTTAATAAGATGGGATGCTCACCGGTGTCAGCCTCATTGATTGGGGGCACGACAGTGTCTCCTGCTGACACAGGAAATTATTTACTTGGCCACAGCAGCTCAAAGAAAACTCTAACAGCAGGTTGATTTCCAACTGGTATTCCATTTTTCTTGAGGGAGAGCAAAAACACAATGTGACTGGGTGGGGTTAAGCAGAAGGAAACAGTGTAGGGGCAGATCCTAAAGATCATGGAATCATCAAGGTTGGAAAAGACCTTCAAGATCATAAAGTCCAACTGTGCACCTTACAACCCCCAACCACTAACACATCTCCTAAACACCCTGTCTGTCTGATTGTTGAACCTCTCCAGGGACAATGCCTCCACCCCCTCCCTGGGCAGCCTGTTCCAAGGATCTTAGGAAGAAGTTTTTCCTAAGATTCAATTTGAACCTCCTCTGGCACAACCTGGACGCATTTCTTCTGGTCCTATCACTAGTCCCTAGGGAGAAGAGGACAACCTCCGTCTCACTCCAACTTCAGGTAACTTCCCTACCAACAGAAGCTCAGCATGAAACCCAGTGTTTTGGCAGAATATTTACTTGATAGCCATGTGAGTTGGGAAGCTCTGAGTACTGTCAAGCCCAGCACAGATGTCACCAGCCAAGAGAGAAAGACCATGTCATTTCATCAATAAAATCTCCCAGAGAAGCCTGGGCTTCTTCACACACACATACACACACACAGTCCTGTCCTTCTTGCAAAGCTTGTTAAGAGGTGGGGTTTGGTCTCTTCTCCCAAGGACCAAGGGACAGGACAAGAGGAAATGGCCTCAAGCTACCCCAGGGGAAGGTTAGGTTGGCCCTGAGGAGAAACTTCTCCCTGGAAAGGATTCTCAGGCCTTGGAAGAAGCTGCCCAGGGAGAGGGTTGAATGGCCATCCCTGGCCATGTTTCCCAGTTGTGGAGATCTGGAGCTCAGGGACAGGGTTTAGCAGTGGGATGGGACAGTTTGGTTCAAGGCTGGATTTGGTGATCTTGAAGATCTTTTCCAACACAATCAGTTCCGTGGTTCTGGGAAAATAGACACGGGAGAGCACTTCACAAGGACCAAAGAAGCATGAATGCAAAATCCTAGTTAAAACTGGGAGAAGAGAATATTCCAAACTTCAGTGGGTTTCTATTTGGTTTTTATTGGCTTTTTTAAAAATTGGATTTATTTATTGCAGAGTAGGGTTGATGGTTGGACTCCATGATCTCAAGGGTTTTTTCCAACATGAATGAGTCTATGATTCTATTGTTCTATAAACCACAAAGGGCAGCAAAGCTCAAGGAAAGAACAGCTTGACATGTGTGATGGTAGTGGGAAGGACTGCCTCTTTGTTCTTCGACCACCACTCATATTTCTGGGGCCTGCAGCATCAGGGAGATGCTGAGCAGCATCACAGACCACCAGGGCTGTGGGGGGTGGTCTGAGGTGGTAGGAGAGAAGCGGTGCCAGATGACAGTTATGTCTTTTCATTATCCCAAAAGCTTAGGAAACTAATTCAAAAGCCAAAGAAGGTTAAACAGGATTAGAAACATTCTTCTCCTCCAAAAGCTGCTAAGAATAATCAAATTGTTATTCAGAAAAAGAGTACATAGTGTTTAATAGATCCAGCTCAGTCTTTGAGGGGGTTTTCACCTCCCCCATGGACACATCTATTGGCTCTTGGGCTCACTGCCGCTTCTCGGAGATCTGATTTAGTGGTGAACTTGGTAGAGTTGGGTTATTGGTTGGACCTGATGATCTGAAGGGTCTTTTTCAACCTGAATGAATCTATGATTGTGTTTGAGACCACCTGAGGTGGGACATGGGAGATCTCCTCTGTGGAGATTGGAGCTGCCACCAGCAGGGCGAAGCTGCAAGATCCTTGAGGAAAGGAATAAGTGACGAGCAGCACAGATTTGCTCCAGTGTGTAAGCAGTAAGGATATTAATCATGTTTTAGTCATCGTGAACATAAAGAATCCCACTCCCACTTGATGACTCAGACAATAGAACCAAGCGTTGGGTCCTGCATTTTGGTCACAACAATTCCATGCAATGCTACAGGCTTGGGACTGGGAAGCAGTCTGGCAGAAATGGACCTGGGGGTTCTGATTTACAGGTGGCTGAATATGAGCCAGCAGTGTGCCCAGGTGGCCAAGAAGGCCAGTGGCATCCTGGTCTGTGTGTGTCCAGCAGGAGTAGGGAGGTGATTGTCGCCCTGTACTCAGCACTACCAGTACTGAGGCCGCACCTTGAGTACTGTGTCCAGTTATGGGCACCTCAGTACAAGGGAAACATCGAGGTGCTGGAACAAGTGCAGAGGATGGCAACAAAGCTGGTGAAGGGCCTGGAGAATTAATTTTTCAAAGAGAGATTGAGAGATTTTGGGCTGTTTAGTTTGAGGAAGATGAGGCTGAGGGGAGACCTCGTTGCTGTCTACAACTATCTGAAAGGACATTGGAGAGATGTTGGTGCTGGTCTCTTCTCACAGGGAATTAGTGACAGAAGCAGAGGGAAGGGCTTCAACAGAGCAGGTTTAGACTGGACATCGGTAAAAAATTCTTAACTGAAAGAGTGGTCAGGCACTGGACTGGGCTGCCCAGGGTGGTGGTTGAGTCCCCATCCCTGGATGTGTTTCAAAGTTGCTTAGATGTAGTGTTGGGGGATCTGGTTTAGGGGTCAACTTGTAGAGTAGGTTTGATGGTTGGACTCGATGATGCCAAGGGTCTCTTCCAACTTGAATGATTCTATGAAACATCTGGCTCTGACTGTGCTGCCCCAGCAGCTGCAGATCAGTTTGAATTTCAAAACAAGCTTTATTGTAGAAGAGGGATTGGGTATTACTATGGAAAAAAGTCAAGGTCACTGTTGGACTTCACGAGACTTTTAATGGCAGATCAGGTTTGTCTGAGCAATATCGGTTTCTTTCCTGTTGCAGCACCATCCCAGCATGGCCTTTCCCAGCCCTGTGGTGATAGGTAGCCACAGAAAACTTTCTCATTCTGAATCTGGTGATTTTCCTTGATAGATTGCTTCTACCTGGCCATAAAACTACAACTGATCTCTGCAGGGCATTTTTCTGGAGTGAAAAATAAAAGAAAGGAACAAAGACAAGCAATGAGATACCAGGCAGACCCAGGCACTGATTCATTTGAAGTTACTGGAAAAAATGTTCACCAAAAAATCTTGATGTGGACTGCACCAGCCTGTAAAGAATGTTTCTTGTTCAAAATGTGCAGGGAAAAAATGGGTTTGGGTTTGGATGTGCACTGTGTGGAGCCCCTCTGCTCTTGGTTTAAGTCTCAAACCTCTCAGCAGAGTCAGCTTCTGACTCTGAGCTCTGTTAATAATGAGCTCAAATTAACATATTCCAATCTAGAGGACATGCAGAGCTATTCCCTCCCTCCTCCTCCTCCTCTGTCATGCTCATCTCCCTCCCTGAAGGGATGAAGGTAGATGAGGGGCAACCCTGATCCATCCCTCACATCTTGCTGCTCCTGTAGACGCTGGTACATGAGTGCAGACCCTTTGAACCTTGACAGCTGGCTTGTTTTCCAGACACATAAGGCCAGTAATGATGCACTGGTTGTGCCCTCTTCTTCCTCTTTCACATGAGAAAAATTATTGTATAATAACTAATCTGATTTCTGCCCCAGGTCCCTCTCCTGGAGTGCTGCTAACCCACTCCACAGCCCACAGAAGCGCAGAATGTTAGAGATTGGAAGGGACCTCAAAAGATCATCTAGTCCAATCCCCCTGCCACTGCAGGATCCCCTACATCCAATCACACAGGAACATGGTCAGGCAGGTTTTAAATGTCTCCAGAGAAGGACAATCCACAACTCCCTTGGGCAGCCCTTCCAGGGCTCTGCCACCCTCACTGGGAAGAAGTTCCTTCTCACATTGATGTGGAACCTCTTCTGTTGCAGCTCAGACCTGTTGCTTCTCGTCCAATCATTGGATGTCACTGAGCAGAGCCTGGCTCCATCCTCCCAACACCCACCCTTTCCATACTGATCAACATTCATGGGGTCACCCCTCAATCTCCTTTTCTCCCAGCTCAGCTTTTCTTCATCAGGGAGATGCTCCACACCCTTAATCATCTTTGTGGCTCTGTGCTGGACTCTCTCAAGCAGTTCTGTGTCCTTCTGGAACTGAGGAGCCCAGACCTGGACACAATCATACAGATGTGGTCTCACAAGGGCAGAGTGGAGGGTGGGGAGAATCTCTCTCTATCTAAGCACCCTGCTTCTGATCCAACCCAGGATGCCATTGGCCTTCTTGGCTACAAGGGCATATTTCTGCCTCCTGGCCATCTGCTGTCCACCAGGACCCCCAGGTCCCTTTATCCTATGCTTTATCCAGGTCAGTCCCCATCTGGCACGGGAACCAGTGTGTTCACCAGGATCTGGGAAACACATTGCTGAGTTTTCTGCTAGACCTGTTTTGCACTGAAAACTTGGAGTTAGAATCATGGAATGTGTTGGGCTGGAAGGGCCCTCCAAAGGGCATCCAGTCCAATCCCCCTACAACAAGCAGGGCCATCATTCACTAGACCAGATTGCCCAGAGCCCCAGCCAGTCTGACCTTGAATGGCTCCAGAGATGGGGCTTCCACCACCACTCTGGGCAGCCTGTTCCAGGGATCCCCCACCCTCAGATTCAAGAGCTTTTTCCTCCTGTCCAGACTCACTCTCTTCTTTTCCAGCCTCAAACCATGACTCCTCGTCCTATCATTCCCTGGTCTTGGCAACACCCTATAAGAAGGCTTTAACATCTCCACTAGTCATCTTGATGAATAGTAGGAAAAGTTTCATAACCCTGAACTTCTCACAGCCATAAAACCTCACTTCCTCCTCCCCAAAACCCACTGGTCTCCTGCAGCTCTCTCCTGCCACATTGCCTTTAGCTCCAGGACTCTCCCTGCCTATTCAAAAACAAAACATCTAGGACAGCTTGAGCTTCAACCTCATTTCAGGGATAAAAAATGGGATGTAATATCAATAGGCTCTTCTTCCCTAACTCGTCCTCGGCTCCAAAGATAATCTTCTTATGAATTCAGGGTCAGGCGGAGGCTGCCAAACAGCTGGCCAAAAAAAGAACCATAAAATAGACTTCGCATAAAATAGTTCTGCAGAAGTTTTGTAAAGAGCTGCATATGCTCGATAATGCTGAGGTGTCATTTAGGATTCCCTAAGTGGCACCAAAAAGGGGTTGGGGGGAGGGGGGGATATGCTTTTTTTTGACTCTGAGGGATGTGCAGTTGTTTCTCGCTCACATCGATGAATATTCTCAATGTCTGGAAGCCACCTTTTAATCCATACCCTTAAGGAGAATCCCAGAATCCCAGAATGATTGAGGCTGGAAAGGCCCTCTGAGATCATCCAGCCCAGCCCAGGACCTAACATCACCACCGCAGCCACACCAGGGCACTAAGGGTCACAGGCAGGCTGTCCTTCAGCACCTCCAGGAATGGCGATTCCACCACTGCCTTGGGCAGTCCATTCCAGGTTCTGATGACCCTTTTTGTGAGAAAGGGCTTCTTAATATACAACCTAACTCTCTCCTGGTTGTGTTTTAGGGCCCCACTCATCCTTTGAGTTCATACTGCCATGGCACAGATGTTCTGTGGGTGATGTGCATGGCTGGGACTAGAGAACCCTTCTCAAACTGGGGTGATGGAGGGAGCATGGAGCAAAGCAGAGAACATCCTTCACACTTACATCCGTGGAGCAGCATGTGTTGCAGTCTGTCTGTTTTTTTCTCACTTCCATCACCTCTTTGCACCCTTTTGGGGTGAAAGGTGCCTTCCACAGCCTCCTGGACAGAGAGGAGAATAGCTAGTCCTGCCTTGGGGTTTGCTCTCTGGAACAGCTGAACAGTTCCCCCTTGAGGAGGAAATTTACTCTGCTTCACAAAGTGTTCACCTGTTGAAGAGCTTCTCTTGGGAAGAAACCTAGGAGATTCTGCGATGGAAAGAACAGCTGTGGCGCCCCGGGGCTGTGGCTGCCCACTCAGAGCCACATGAACACCAGCACTTGCCCATGGGCTGTCCTGGCCCTTCTGTGACACAGACATGGGTGTAGGTGTCTACACAGGTACCTCACACTGTCCCACTGCTTCTGTGGGTACTCCTCTAGGGAGAAAACCCACCAGTGCAAGTCCATCTATTACTGCAAGGAGCCATTGAGGTGTGGGCAACCTGGTGACCAGAGGCATTAAATCAGTAGAAGATCCATCAGGATGGCCATGTCTCTGTGGGAAAGAGGCATCATTTGGATTGCCCCTATCACCATCAGGATTATCTGCATCACCTCCAGCACTGAAACCTGGTGGTACAGATCTGCACATCCTGAAGGCTTCTCTGGTGACATTCAAAGCCCATCTGGATGCATTTCTCTGCGACCTACTGTAGATGATCCCGCTCTGGCGGTGGGGGTGGGGTGGTTGGACTAGATGATGTTTCGAGGTCCCTCCCAACCCCTAAATTTCTGTGATTCTGTGAAGACTTGAGGCCAAAGTCTATGTTGATCCATGATATTGTCGGTGCCACAGAGGATTGGTGCCAAAAACAACACTCATTATCTCCACACTCATTTGCCTGGGGGAGAATAAAACTGGTGTGTTAACACAAACCACCCGCCTCTGTAGTGGTTTGGAGGCAGAAAGGGCTGGAGTGCCCTAGGACATCGCTTTGTGGGACATCCAGACAATATCTGCTTCCAGATCCTTTACCCTTGCAGTGGGTTTGGCACAAACACTCCATGGGGAAAAGCCAGGAGTTTGTGTGTCAAGGAAAGTTGGATGAACTCTTGTTCCCTGTGAGCTTTTGTAGCTGAATGGTATTGCTCAGGAAAGATCAAACTGTTTGGTGGGAGCACATCAGTTCCGCTATCACTTTGTTCAGAAAGGAGCTGAAATGAATCATTCTGATAAAGCTAAATGTGTCAATAGCAGTGAAGTGTTTTGATAATCATCACAACGCTCCTTTGGATGGCACTGAAACATGTTTTGACTCTCCTAGGAAGGATAAATGCAGAGATTGTTCTCCTGTGCCTTTTGCCTGTTTGTTTTTACCAACCTCTAACCTGCTCTTGGTTCCTTCTTATCCTCACACCAGTGAATTCTGCAGATCACTCCAAAAAAACAAATCTATATCTAAATTTCCTCAAAGAAAAAAGAGTTTTGCAGTAATTTACTACTTAATCCCTTATGTAGGGAACAGTAAATTTCCCCTCACTCTTCTCCTTTTCCCCTCCTCTTTTCCTTCTTCTCTTTTCCTTCTTCATTCTGTTCTCCTTCTCTCCTCCTCTTCTCCATTCTCTCCTCTCCCTTCCCTCCTCTCCCTTCTCCATTCCCTTGGTTTCCCTTGCCTTCCCTCCTCTCCCTTCTCCCTTCTCTTCCATCTCCCTTCCCTTTCCTCTCCCTTCCCTTCCCTTCCCTTCCCTTCCCTTCCCTTCCCTTCCCTCTCCTTTTTCTCTCCTTTCCCTCTCCCTTCCCTCTCCCTTTCTCTCTCGCTTGCTCTCTCACTTTCTCTCTCTCTCTCTCTCTCTCTCTCTTTCTCCCTCTCATCTCTCCCTGCACAGCAAACATTATCCAGCCTATCTATGTGCATGGGGTCAGACGTTCCTTGACTCTAAAATTTCACTTGAAAGAAGTGCAATAGATTATTAAAATGAATTCTATTCTTCGTATATTTACCTGCTGGCTGCTCTAACCAGGGCCCTGCCTAAGCATCTGTGTAGGCTCAGAGAAGTCAGGAGGAAATTTTTCAGTTACTGAATCATATCTAAGCTGCAGCAGTTCTAAAAATATATGTTTAATTAAGTTCTATTGTTTCCCCCCTATATTCCCATTTTAAAAGTAATTTTCATTCCCTGTTTTGCAGTGAACGCCCTACTGTTTGCCATATATCTGGGAAAGTGGTCTGATTTGAGCTGCTGTGGTCCCTCAGTGGTACCTAGCTTTTCTCTCTTCTTTTGAGACAAAGCTGAAGGGTTGTCAGCAGTAAAAGGGCATGAAAAGATGATAGTCTTTAGGTTTAATTTAGAGGGCAATTTTAAATAAATTCCCTTAATTTTAACGTAGGCTTGAGGCAGTAAACCCAGAAAACTTCATACACCCGTATCTTAGATTGGGTACTCTGAAATATGGGCATGTGCAAGCAGAAGCAAAAAAGCCATATTTATAAAGACCACATCTGGAATCTCATGTTCAGTTGTGGGCCCCTCAGTTCCAGAAGGACACAGAACTGCTCAAGAGAGTCCACAGCAGAGCCACAAAGATGTTAAAGGGAGTGGAGCATCTCCCTGCTGATGCAAGGGGCACCTGCCCTTTCCATATTGATCAACATTCATGGGGTCTCCTTTTCTCCAAGCTCAAGAGACCCAGCTCCCTCAGCCTTTCCTCACCAGGGAGATGCTCCTCTCCCTTAATCATATCTGTGGCTCTGCACTGGACTCTCTCAAGCAGTTCTGTGTCCTTCTGGAATTGAGGAGCCCAGAACTGGACACAATATTCCAGATGTGGTCTCAGCAGAGCAGAGTAGAGGAGGAGGAGGTGAACCTCTCTTGACTTGTTGATCACCCCGCAATGGCATCCACCCCAGGATTCTTCTCACACACGAGGGCCCATTGCTGGCTCCTGGCCATGCTGTTGGCCATCAGGACCCCCAGGTCCCTTTCTCCTACTCTGCTCTCCAACACGTCAGTCCTATCCTATACTGAATATCTGGGGTTATTCTTGCCCAGATGCCAGACTCTACACTGCCCTTGTTATCATTCATATAATGTCTCCTCGCCCAACTCTCCAGCCTGACCAGGTCCCTCTACATCAGCTAGTTGCAACATATTCTTTACTTGCCATTTCAGCTAGGAAAGTCAGATGTACTTTACAGAGCTACTGTTGGCATGTGCGAAAACCAGGAGGCCAGTTAATTTATTGTGGCGTTTGTTCGTGATCATGCCCCTGGTTCCTAGATGTTTTGCAAAAGAACTTGTGCTCAGAAAAACAAGTGATTTGCTGGTGCCTGAATTTCTTTCCCCTTAGGCTGTCCTGGTGAAGAGGGATTGTTTGCACGAGCAGGGCTTTAATTAATATTTCACAACATGCTGCGATGCAGTTGCACACCCCGAGTTTTAAAGGCACTGCTTCCTAAAGAAAAGAGTGGAGGAGCCATCACCATAGGACTTTTTTTTAAACAACTTCTCTAATTAAGAAACCTGCTGAGCAAAGCCTACAGACACATGATGAAGTCCATCTGTATTCAGCCAGGCACAGAAGCACCCGCACAGCTTTTGGCACCAGCTCTACTCAAGAGGAATTGCCTGGTGATTTGGGACCTGAAGGGAAGCATGGGAGATGCACTGTGCTCATCTCTTAATGATGCAGTGCTTTATATTCTTAGGACCAGCTATTTCACACTATGGATTTCTTTTCCACTTGTTTCGTTCCACCTTGAAAACACCTCAACATAACATTTCTTGGTGCATTTTTGTCAAATTTAGTTTTGAATACTGAGGAGTCTTGGTGAATAAAAGGAGCAGCTTGTTTCAAATCACCCTGAGCTTAGAGAGCCCAGAGTTCAAGCCTCACCTCTGACAAGGATGACAGCGAGTCTGTCATGAGCATCTTATACATTTCCATCTAATATGAGATTTCACATTCAGCATCAAAGTGGCAGTTTTGAGGGAAAAGCATCCCAGTGACACCACAATGTCCTTCAGAGGCTGAGTCAATTTTAATTTTCTTAGCTATTGTTAGTGTTAGGCAGCAAAATGTGTGGAGCATATATCTCACCCATTACTGATGGTTTTTGATTCAACAATAATCAAGTCAGTCCAATTCAGGAATGGGCCAATAAGATAAAGATGTGAATGTCCTTTGCAAGCAGCCGTATGTTCTGTGGGTACAGACCTCATGAGCTGCACTGGCCCCACCAAAGCCACTGATTTTCACCTTTAAAGGATCTATTATCACTTAATATCCCAGGGGATATATGGGACACTCTGAGGAGCCTTCTGATGGCTCAGACAGCTTTTGTTTGCCATGGATATGCTGACCTATTTCTGAAATACATTGTTCACGTCACGGTCCAGATGTGATCCCCATCACCAGTGCTGGTTTTAAGCTCTGTAGGTGCTCTACTGTGGGTTAGAAGCTCCCAGGGCTACCCCAAACCTGCTGCCACCATGATCTCATGTGGTTAGTAGATGGAG
This sequence comes from Phoeniculus purpureus, assembly GCA_028565055.1. Lineage (NCBI taxonomy): Eukaryota > Metazoa > Chordata > Aves > Bucerotiformes > Phoeniculidae > Phoeniculus > Phoeniculus purpureus. Next base: position 43,932,106 of record JAOXOE010000441.1, read on the forward strand.
GGAGGTTCTGCTCCCCCTCTACTCTGCCCTAGTGAGATTCCAGAACTGGAATCTTGTGTTCAGTTCTGGGCTCCTCAGTTCCAGAAGGACACAGAGCTGCTTGAGAGTCCAGCACAGAGCCACAAAGATGAAGAAGGGGGTGACTGCATGAATGTTGGTCAGTATGGAAATGGCGGGTGTCAGGAGGATGGAACTAGGCTCTGCTCAGTGGCATCCAGTGATAGGACAAGGGGCACCAGGTGTGAGCTGGAACAGAGGAGGTTCCACATTGAGATGAGAAGGAATTTCATGGTGAGTGTGACAGAGCCCTGGAAAGGGCTACCCAGGGGGCTTGTGGAGTCTCCTTCTCTGGAGACATTTAAAACCCACCTGGCCATGTTCTTGTGTGACTGGATATAGGTGATCCTGCTGTGGCAGGGGGATTGGATTGGATGATCGTTCTAGGTCCCTGCCAATCTCTAATGTTCTGTGATTTTGTGATCTCCTTCTTCCTGATGTTTCCATTTTATTTTCTCCATTTCCTTTTGGACAACCCAATTTCCAGAAGCATGTGCGATAATTTTGCTCTTGAGAAATTAAACCATCACCTTCCCAGTCTTCACTCCTATAATTTATTTTTATGAGGCAATGTTGAAAAGGGCAAAAATAATGGATACTTCAAAAGATGTGGAAGCAAGACCTATGCTTTCCCAGAACGCTGTGTAGCAGGTGTTTGGGAGGGATGCAAGAATACTGGGAGGGATGCAGGATTATTGGAAGGGATGCAGGAATAATCATTGTTTAAAAGACAAACATAACCCCTCAATTACATTACCAGCAGCAAATCCCAGGGACTCTATTTTGAGATTAAAGCTTCTCGGTAACTACACTGGCTTTTTCCTTTCCTAAGAAGGTTGGATTGGTTAGAGAAAAGCCATCCCATTTCAGAGAGCTACAATTGCCTTCTCAATGTGAGACCTTGATGAGAAGACATCAGTAGAAGAAAGTGACCGGAAAAGTTGCCCATTCTCAATCAATGTGAAATGCAGAGACCAGAGAGCTAAAGGGAAATTCTATATCAGCATGAGAATGTTCCTCTCTTCTCCAACTCAATAGCTGTAGGAGCTATACAATAAGGAGGGGAGGAAGAAGAAGGTGCTGCATGGTCTTCTTGGGCATGACGAGGGTGATTGGAACGCTGGAAACAGCATTCACCCTGTAGATCTGTTACTGAGACCATAGCTCTATCAGCAGGACCTGTTTCAGCATCTGGACTCTGGCAGGAGGTTCATAAATTGAAATCAGAGTAACACAATGGCCTGGGTTTGAAGGGACATCCAAAGGTCATCTAGTCCAACACCCCTGAGGCTTGTCCAGCCTCCCCTTGAATATCTCCAGTGATGGGTCTACGTCCTTGGGCAATCTGTTCCAGTGTTCAATCCTCCTCCTGCTAAAGAACTTCTTCCTAACATCCAACTTCAGTCTGCCCTTCTCTAACATGAAACCATTGTCCCTTGTCCAACCACTACGGGCCTTTGGAAACAGTCCCTCTGCAGCCTTCTTGTAGCCCCCTTCAGGTACTGGAAGGTCTGTGAAGAGCTGTGATCAGAGGGTGCTTCACAGAGAGAAAAACCCTAAATGCATCCAGAAAGTTGGACATTAGCCTGAGCACATTGAATATAGGATCCAGGAAAGGGTAGAAACGTTCCTCTTCCTGAGCTGATCTTTAGTTCAGGGCTCTGAATTCCTTGATAAATAACAGCCAGCAGAGCTGGACTGGTAGAAAAGATACTGGTTATTCCAGGCTTTTTTTTTTTTAAATAAGGATTTTGGAGTATCTCAGGCAGAGATTTAAGCAAACCTCCTCAGATTGCAAACCAAACCCACAAAACTCTCCAGAGGCACACCAGGTCCCAAACACAGAGTGGAACCCTCTGTGATGATCACTGCAGCCGCTTCTCTACCAGCTGCTCATCAGAGTCACCATTTGTGGCAGTTCCTCACAGACCATGAACCTGGGAACCCTCTTGGCATTTGTAGGCTGGGATATGAAAATGCCAACGTGAGCTGGTTTTCTGGCTCATCATTGATGCTATGAATATTTTATAAACCAATTTGTTGGCTGGGATACGAGAGACCTAAGGAAGTGAAACAGCCCTCTTCATTCACAGCGAGGTTCTTTAGCCAAACATAATGTAACTCAAAAGCCTCAACTGTAGATAGGAATGTGGGTTTGACTTGAGGGCTCAGGTTCCAAAAATCACGATGAAGACATAAAACTGACAGGTAGGGAAGGAAACTCTGCCCAAACAGGGTTGTGAGACGTCTGGAGCAATGTCAGCCTTTTGTCAGCAACGTTTTCCAGCTTTGGACCTGGCAGGGGTTAACCGCTGACCCATCACTTGGGTCAATCGCTGACCCATCACTTGGGTCCACTGCTGACCCATCACCAGGAGCAAAGCATGGAGTGGACCTTGTTTCAATGCTCCTTTGGGAACTGGCCTTGAACCTACTGCCATGAAACAGCTCCAAGAAAGCAGGGAATGGCTTAAAGTTAAATTCCCGAGGGCTGCTCCTCTTTGGGGAAGTCATCTCTGCAATTGCAGGCCTTGTTTTTTCAACCATGGTCTGTCTGAGAAACAGTTTCCTGCCTCTCTCTGATGCAGTTCTGCCAAGGCACACACTGGAGTGTTGATTGGTGCCAGGTTTTCATTTATTTTTGGAAAATGCTCTTCACACCTGGGTCTTGAAAGATCTGCAGACCCAGAGCAGTGTGAGCTGAGCTGCCTCACGCAAAGTGCGAATTGAAACGGCTCGATTAATGTTGTGAACATTGTTAGGAGGAGGAGAAGGCCAACAGGTTACCAGTGGCAGCTTTCAAGATGTCTTTTGAAGTTTCTGAGTAAAAAAGAACCACCAAACCTACAACATTAACAACACAGAGGACTTTATTTGTGCCTACCCGAAGGTCATTAATTCCTCTGGGTCCTGCTATGTCCCTGAACTTTAAAACCCTTCATACTTTTCAATTGGTGTGGTGGGGCTTTGGAGAGACTCCCCGAAATTAGATTCTTCTTTTTCATCCTGAACCTTGTTTCTAATCACAAATTCATGGTTTTTCAGCTGCTGTGGGGGGGTTGTTGTGGCTGATGAGAAAGGAAATCAAGCAGAGCAGAGTGCATGATCAACGGTTTTAAAGTCACACTGTTGTTTTTACACTACATGAAGGACGTGGAACTGTTAGATAAGGTCTAGAGGAGGGACATGAAAATTATGAGAGGGCTGGAGCACCTCTGCTGAGGTTCAGCCTGGAGAAGTGAAGTCTGCAGGAAGAGCTTATAGCATCCTTTCTATATATGAAGAGAGAAAGGGATGACAGTTTTAAACAGAAAATGTTAAACTTCCTCTCCATGATTTGCATGCTTAAATGCCTTTGATTTGCTCAGGAAGGCAGGAGCTGGAAGAAATTATCAGTATCTTCCTGACTCCCAGCTCAGGGGATGAAATAAACCTCAGCAGAAAGAACCAAATGTGAACAGCATGATTGAGAAAAGCCCCCCAGCTTTAGAGGAGCCGGTCTCGTCCAGGAAATGGATGAGAAAATAAAATTAAATAAAGCTTAGACGTCAAATTAAAAGGTCACTGGGAAACAGAGAAGAGCAGCAGACTGAAAGACTTGTGTTTTCACTTGCAGAGAGAATCTGCTCAGCGCTTGACACAACCTGCTATGCAACAGGGCCAGCAGCTAAGAAATGTCCTGCTCATCACAGCAGGGTCTGAAGGCGCCTGGCAAAGTCTGCGTCAAAATGCTGTTTGGGGCTGTCAAACAGGGCAGGGCTTCTTACTCTATGTCCAAACCTTTGGAAGGAGAAGGAGAATAAAAAACAAATCACAGCACTGCCTGGGCTTTCCTTGGTTATGATGAGACAGAGGTTTATCTACATGCACAAATAAGAGGACATGTACCCTGAAAGGTTACTTCTGCAGCTCTTCCTCTTCATCTTCTATCAATTTCATGCCAATTTACCTTCCCTTCTTTCAGGAAATTAGTCTCTGGTTTATTAAGTAGTGAAGAAGCACATTATGGAGGGGTGGGGAAGATCATCTGGTAGAACCCCGGAAAATCCTCTTTGTGAGAATCATAGAATCATCCTGGCTGGAAATGACCTCCAGGATTACCAAGTCCAGCCCTCAGCCCAACAGCTCCCTAACCCCTAGACTATGGCCTCAAGTGCTCTAACTACTCTGGTTTTTAAACACCTCCAAGGATAGGGACTCCACCACTTCCGTGGGTGGCCTGTTCCAGCACCCAGCCGCTCTCTCAAAAAAGAACTTCTTCCTGAGATCAAATCTAAACCTCCCTTGATGCAACTTGAGGCCATTTCCCCTTGTCCTGCCATTAGGAATTTGGACGAAGAGACCAGCACCAGCCTCACTACAACCTCCTTTGAGGTAGCTGTAGAGATCAAGAAGGTCTCCTCTCAGCCTCCTCTTCTCTAGACTCAATAACACCAGTTCATAGGATCATAGGATCATAGGATCATAGGATCATAGGATGTTAGGGGTTGGAAGGGACCCAAGAGATCATCGAGTCCAACC
>JAOXOE010000441.1:43936783-43947351 GCA_028565055.1 Phoeniculus purpureus
GCCTTCCATGACAACATTCCAGTCATGGGAGCCATCCCACCATGTTTCAGTGATGGCAATAATATCATAGTCATTCATAGTTCCTTCAGCTGCTCCTCATAGGGCCTGTTCTCCAGCCCTCTCCCCTTTGAGGGAGCCTCATTGCCCTTCTCTGGCCCCACTCCAGCACAGAATCACCTCAATGTCCTTCTGATCCTGTGGTGTCCAAAACTGGACACAGTACTCAAAGTAGTAGCAGCAAAGCCTCAAAAATCTGTGCAGAAATGGCTGCATGTGTTTAATCTATCGAAGTGCATGGAAACCAGAGTGGAAAATACAGCCAAGTGAAAATTGAAATTATAAAGAAATTTTGCCAGAAGAGAAGCAGGGTGTGTTTGAAGCATCAAAGTCCAATAGTTTGATATTTTAAATATCCTAATTTAATAGAAGGGAATAATTTCTCTAAAGACAGACCCTATAGTACAGTGTGTGAATATGCTGTAGGAAATGTGTTGTTTCATGAATAAAAAGACCAGAGGGCTGGCCTGACTGACACTGCTTACCAAAACTGTGGCTTTTGGGGGCTCCTAGCAGTGTTACAGGCAGAAGGGGAGACATTTCTCCCTTTTTTCAAAGAAAATTTTCAGCACACTGATGGTCACTATTATTTATTAGAAAGAAGAATTTTAGAGCCAAGCAGCAGTTCTCAGCAATAACGTCAATAGTAATTTTTAACATTTAGGCTAGGACCTTCCCTGTCATGGTGGCACATTCTTTCCCCCTGGTGATATGCCCATGCAGCATTTTCAAACGATCATTAAGCTTGGAAGAGACCCTGAAGGTCATCAGTTCCAACCATCAACCCATTGCCACCATGTCCACCAAACCATGTTTTAAAGCAGAAGATCTGAACACAGCAACTCCACCTCTTTATCTCCCTGATGAGGAAAGGCTGAGGGAGCTGGGTCTCTTCAGCTTGGAAAAAAGGAGACTGAGGGGTGACCCCATGAATGTTGATAAATATGGAAAGGGTGTCTGCAGGATTGAGCCAGGCTCTGCTCAGTGCCATCCAGTGATAGGACAAGGGGCGCCGAGGGGCTGCCCAGAGGGGTTGTGGAGTCTCCTTCTCTTGAGAAGTTTAAAACCCGCCTGGCCATGTTCCTGTGCGACTTGATCTAGGGGATCCTGCTGTGGCGAGGGGGTTGGACTGGATGAGCTCTCAAGGTCCCTTCCCATCTCTAATAGTCTGTGATTCTGTGGTCTCCCTGAGCAGCCATTTCCAATCCCTGATCACTCTTTCAGTGAAGGAATTTTTCTGATGTCCAATCTGAATCTCCCCTGACTCAACTTCAGGTCATTTCCTCCTGTCCTATCACTAGTAATTTTCTGCACCCATTCCATTTCAGATTCTCCACTTTACATCATCTTTTCATAGACATTTGAAGCACAACCCCTCATTATCTCCCAGCACTGTCCCAGAAATGCAATGGAAATTCAGCTCGTGGGCACTGTGCTGGGTCCATGCACTGGCATCAGACTCATTCAGAAGACTGTGTGCTCAGTATCCTATTACCTTCCCAAAATACCCATCAAGCTGTTTCTAAATTCCCGCAAGGGTTCTTCCCTTATCACTAGGTCATTTACTAGGTTGTAAGGACAAGACTTGTGTAATGAAACTGGACATGAAGAATAAGTGCTGGACGTTGCAGCATCTATTAATGTGTTGGCAGAAAACTTTGTAGAATGAGGCCTTTTTATTTTTTGTGTTGGAAGAAATGAACCTCAAATAGGCTGTGAGAAGCGTAGGCTGATGAATAGATCAAGACACAAAGTACTTAGGTCAGTAGAGAGACCACTGGAGAAGATGGCCACAAATGAAACTCTAGACAAGATGGAACATCAAAGGAGGAATTTCTGAAGCAGTGTCTATGGAAAGAGTGTGGCTGATAAATCACATTGTCTGCTTTTTAATCCAACCATATTTCTGGGAGTCAGCTCATTTCTATTAAAGGGAAGGACCTCGGGGTAGATCAGAAGGAGCTCCATCAATCTCACGAGAGTAACATCGTTGTGAAATTTCTCTGAAATCTGGGTTCCATATCTGCTGGGTAAGCATTAATCTGCTCTTAACCACTAATTTCTTGTGCAAAGCAACACCTCACCTGCCATTTCTGATAACGCCGTGGCAAAAGGAATGGGGAGAACTTTGGGTTTGCTCTGCTAAGCCAGTAGCAGAAAATCAACAGAAGGCAGAGAGGAAGGCGGGGTAGGAAAAGTCTAAACGATGAGAGGGGCAGGATGTCCTTTGAGAAATACCCTATTTGAGCTTTTTGAAATAACACCCTAAATAAATGATGATCTCAGAAGTTAAAGCAGAGGGAGCATTGTGATTAGAGGTGGTAGGAGCTTTGCTTTATTTATTTATTTTTCCAAATGTCATTAATAAAAGAGGTAAACAGCCCTTTCACTGCTCAGAGATAACACATCATGGCTACCATTGGGGAGGCTTCAGAGTTCCCACGACAGATCGTGTGAGCAAGAACTGGTTTATCGGGAGTTACAGCACAGCTTTCACACACAGCTTGCTCAGACTGAAGTTAGGTGCTCTAAAAGCACCTGCATGTGGGCACAAGGGAGGTAAAAATCAGCTGTATAGAGTAACTGTGTTCAGCAGGAGTAGGAAGGTGATTGTCCCCCTGTACTAAGCACTGATGAGGTTGCATCTTGAGTAGTGGGTCCAGTTTTGGGCACCTCAGTACAAGGGAGACATTGAGGTGCTGGAGCAAGTGCAGAGGAGGGAAACAAAGCTGGGGAAGGTCCTGGAGAATCAATCTGATGAGGAGAGATTGAGAGAGTTAGGGCTGTTTTGTTTGAGGAAGAGGAGGCTAAGGGGAGACCTCATGGCTCTCTACAACTGTCTGAAAGGACACTGTGGAGATGTTGGTGCTAGTCTCTTCTCACAGGTAATTAGTGACAGAAGCAGAGGGAAGGGTTTCAAGCTTCAACAAGGGAGGGTTAGACTGGACATCAGGAAGAAATTCTTCCTGGAGACAGTGGTCAGGCACTGGACTGGGCTGCCCAGGGTGGTGGTTGAGTCCCCATCCCTGGATGTGTTTAAATGATGCTTAGATGTAGTGTTGGGGGATGAACTTGTAGTTAAGGGTGAACTTGTAGAGTAGGGTTGCTGGTTGGGCTTGATGATCCCAAGAGTCTTTTCCAGCCTGAATCATTCTATGATTCTATGATTAATTTAGACTTATTCTCTGAACTTGTTATTTTGGAGCCTAACTCCAGTCACAGACTCAGAGTCAGTGAATAATTTTCTTTGGAAAAGATCTGTAAGGTGATAAAGTCTATCCTTTCCCTGAGCACTGCCAGGGCACCACTAACTCCTGTCCCTCACCCCACATCTCCACAGCTTTGCAATCCCTCCAGGGATGGGGACTCCCCTACTGCCCTGGGCAACCTGAGCCAGGCCTGGGGAACCTCCATGGGGAAGAAATTGTTCTTTAGGGTCAACCTAACCCTACCCTGGCACAACTTGAGGCTGTTTCCTCTCATCCTGGGGAGACCAACCCTCACCTGGCTCCAATCCATGAAGTTCAGGCAGACATGGAGAGCCAAGATTTCTCCCCTGAACCTCCTTTTCTCCAGTTGAATATCTCCCAGTTGTCTCAGATGCTCCTCACAGCACTGGTGCTCCAGCCCCTTCCCCACCGCCATTGCCCTACTCTGGACTGGCTCCAGCAAATGTTCTTTTAAAGTCCAGGTGATGCCTTTGCCTTTACCATCTTTGAACTATTGTTTAGCTTGACCATCTTTGAACTACTGGGTGTTTAAAACATTTTTGGGGGGGATTCATTCACTTCTGACATTTGGTAGGTGCTGAACTTTTACTTCCCCTCTGCTGTCATCCTTGGCTTTGGACACTCAGCTTTAACCTGCCTTGGGAGCCCCACTCCAGGCAAAGCTCATCACTTCCCAAAGCCTCCGTTTGCAGAGTCTTGGCTTCCCACTGCATTGCTGCCTGCAGAGGCACCTTCCCAGCAATGCCAGGCTTTCACTGTATCATCTTAATGGAGAGTGAAGGATTGCTTTTGTTCCCAGAATGGACAACTCAGACCTGCAGGGAGGAGAGACCGGATTAGCAGGTGATTTCTCAAAATCCTTTGGTTTCCTATAAGTTCAGTGTCTGCCTATGTTATTAGATTTAGAAGGTATAAGCAATTCTCAAGGGGTTCTAATTTTATTTACTGAATAAAAGAGCTGATTTCATGGTGAGCTAGACTATTCATAGCAAGTTACCAGCATAACATAATAGATGATATAGCTTAAGCTCTTCGATCTCCACCAACTTCTCCAAGCAACATCTTTGCTTTTCCTGCTCCTTCACGCAGATTATAAATAAAAGATGAAGAGCTGTCAGGAAAGGCAACAGGAGTTTGCAAAGACAACATTCTTTTGGCTAATCTCATATCACATCAGTGGCTCATGAGCTGATTTGATGTGAGTCTTGATGTAGTTCCAGAAGGTGAAACTCTCCTGTACGCAGCTCTGTCCTGTACAGAGCAGAGCCTCCTGCTCCACAGTAGTGCTCCTCTATCACCACTGAAGCAAAATGTACTCACAGCAGAGTCACACTCAAAAGGGCCTAAATAACAGAAATTACACAGGAAATATTTAAATTCTTGTTGCTACGAGGGTTTTCTTCTGGGTGTTTTATTAGATGCTTCTTTCAATTTATCTCATTGCTCCTCATGCTTTCACCTCACAGCAGGAACTGCTTGCAGGTATTACCTGGATCCTGAAAACAATTGTTCCTGATTCCTCTCTTTGAAAGCTGATGGGATTCACAGTAAATTAATCAGAAATGTGGAGAAATAAGATCAGAAAAGGCAGCTGACCTCCAACAGCATTATGATAACAGAACCTATTTTATGAAAAAGCTCTTCTGCAAAGGAACAGGAGTGAGATTTATGAGAAGTGCTTCTTTCCTAGCTCTGCTGTAGCTCCCTGTGACCTGGGTGAAGACATAAAGTCTGCGTCCCTTATGCTGCGAGACAGGTAATGACCCTCCTGCACAACATCTCTACTCACCCTGTTTGCTGGGCATGCCTCAGGACATTTCCTTACCTTCCTTTGTAGGGCTCTTCGAATCCTGCAGGTCCCTTACATCAAATGTTGGCCACAGGGCTCCCACCACTGACTTTATGGAGATAATACATGGAAGTTTTTAGCAGATGAAGGCTATGGTGGAGGCCAAAAAGCGTCAGTGAGTGGAAAAGTGGTTGGCAGATGCGGAAATGCTGCATTTGGTACAGGTCAGGATACAGCCTCCAGCACAGAGAGCCACCAATCTGATCACAGAATCACAGAACATTAGGGATTGGAAAGGAGCTTGATAGGTGATCCAGTCCAATACCACCCCTAATAGCAGGATCCACTATGTCCAGTTGCCCTGGAACATGGCCAGGCAGGTTTTAAATGTCTCCAGAGAAGAAGACTCCACAACCCCCCTGGGCAGTCCCTTCCAGAGCTCTGTCTCTGTCACTGGGAAGAAGTTCCTTCTCAGACTGATGTGGAACCTCCTCTGTTCCAGCTCACACCCGGTGTCCCTTGTCCTATCATTGGATGTCACTGAGCAGAGCCTGGCTCCATCCTCCTGATGCCCACCCTTTCCATATTTGTCAATATTCATGGGTCACTCCTCAGTCTCCTCTTTTCCAGGCTAAAGTGACCCAGCTCCCTCAGCCTTTCCTCATCAGAGAGATGCTCCACTCCCTTCATCATCTGTGTGGCTCTGCGCTGGACTCCCAAGCAGCAGCTCTGTGTCCTTCTGGAACTGAGGAGCCCAGAACTGGACACAATCATCCAGATGTGGTCTCACTAGGGCAGAGTAGAGGGGGAGTAGAACAACGTGTCCAGGGAGCTTGAAACACCACAGTGCCTTGACTTTATTGTAAAAATTCATTACTACCCAGGTCAAGCACAGGGTACTGGTGCAGATCTGGCTCTGGAAGTCAGATTCCCTCTCATCTGAACTTGGGGTTGTCGGACAAACTATTTATTGCTTGTTTAGTGAGGGATGTCTCATAGTTGCCTGCAAATTCAGGAGAGCACATGGAGACCCATCAAAGGATCTGCACAGCCCCTAGCACACAGGAAGAGGCAGTGGTGCTCCTGGTGATCCAGGGAACCTGTTGTGTTCCTCTTAGCTAATGTGTTGGGCTGCTAACTGGGGACTGACCAACACAGCCCTTGAGCAGGAAGCCTTGTCAGCAGAGCAAGGGCAGTTAAATCTGTGCTCTAAGCTGAGAAGACAAAGTGGAGTTGCTGCTGGGTGTCTGATTTTGTGACTTCAGAGGAGGGTGCAGCATAACTTGTAACCTCTGTCTCTTATAGGGACTTTTAACAAAGATGGACCTCCATGTAGGAGGTGAAACTCTGAGAGTTTCAATGATCTTAGAATAGAATTCTTAAAGGAAAGAAAGAGAGAGAATAATTTAATTAAATAGCTGCAGTGACTCCAGCTGCACATTGGAATTACTGCCCTGAATTAAATCCAAGGGCAAGTCAGAAGGCAGGTTTAAAGGTCAGGGTTACTCTCAAACTCTCGGTAACATGTGAGTGTCTCTGAATGAGCTACCAGTTAAAAGAGATGGGTCTCCAGTCTCATGTCATGGGTTTTCAGGTGCTCTTGAACATCCTCCTACTCTGGCAGGGTCATGCCTGCTCTCTGCCTCAAGTAGGGTTGGAAGAACTATAATGAAATTCATCCTTGAGGCTCTTTTCATAGAATCATTATGGCTGGAAAGGACCTCCAGGATTAGCAAGCCCAGCCCTCAGCCCAACAGCTCCCTAACCCCTACATCATGACCTCAAATGCTCTGGCTACTCAGTTTTTAAACACCTCCAAACATAGGGACTCCACCACCTCCCTGGGTGGCCTGTTCCAGTGCCCAACCACTGTCTGAGGAAAGAACTTCTTCCTAAGATCCAATCTAAACCTCCCCTGATGCAACTTGCAGCCATTTCCCCTCATCCTATCACTAGGAATTTGGGAGAAGACCAGCACCAGCCTTGCTACAACCTCCTTTGTGGTAGCTGTAGAGATCTAGAAGGTTCCCTCTCAGACTCCTCTTCTCTAGACTAAATAACCCCAGTTCCTTCAGCTGGTCTCCACAGGGCCTGTTCTCCAGCTCTCTCCCCAGTCTCATTGCCCTCTCTGGCCCTGCTACAGTATTTCAGTCAGCTCCTGAAGAAATGAACCCAAATGTCAATGAAGTTTCTCACCCTCTCACGCATAGCAGTATCACAGTGCTCTGGTGCTACCAGGAGTTGCAATTTACAGGGGTCTGGTAGGTTAAAGAATTGCTCACAGACTACTTTTTATTAATGGCTTGATTTTTCGTTGCTACTTTTGAGTGAATCTAGGGGCAATGAGTATTTGAAAGGAAACCATAGGACTGCTACAGCCTGGTGCTCCTGTTGCGTCTCTCATTTTCATAGAGATTAGAGCCCTTTGATTGGTAAAAGTTAATTGCTAGGTGTGCTCCTTGAGTTTATATCAGCTGGGTGAGTTATTGCAGCAAGCTGTCAGTCGTTTCCAGGGCTTATTCCTCATGATAAATGTAAATTACTGTTTAGATTGATGACACCAACCTGGCATCTTGTTCTTCAGTGTCGACCTTAGGGCAGCCCTGGGAATATTGCTGCTGGTTACTGGTGCATTTCCCAACGCTCAGATGTTTTGAGAACAACACTAATCAAAACCGGTCCTTTCTTCCATCAGTCTGTCTTTCATTTATCAAGAGGTGGCCAAGAAACACTGCACCAGGATTGCTTTTGCCCTGACGACGCTATTTATTAAAATACTTTGTCTTTCCACTCTGTGAATCCTTGTTTTTCCTTTTCTCGCCTGACAATGTTCATAAAAGAAAATGTGAGACTGCAGTGGGACTTCAGAGTTTTTAAAATCGTCAGCTCCTACATCAAGACTTGTAATCCAGGCTCCTACATTAGCACTAGCAATCTGGGGGGAACACAGAATCATAGACCCACGGAACATTAGGGATTGGAATGGACCTTGAAAAATCATCCAGTCCAATACCCCCCCAACAGCAGGATCCCCTAGATCCAGTTGCACAGGAAAATGGTTTTAAAAGTCTCCAGAGAAGGAAACTCCACAACCCCCCTAGGCAGCCCTTCCAGGGCTCTGGCATCCTCAATGGGAAGAAGTTCCTTCTCACATTGATGTGGAACCTCCTCTGTTCCAGCTCACACCGATTGTCCCTTGTCCTATCACTGGATGCCACAGAGCAGAGCCTGGTTCCATCCTCCTGACACCCACCCTGTGATCAACATTCATGGGGTCACCCCCTCAGTCTCCTTTCTTCCAAGCTCAAGAGACCCAACTCCCTCAGCCTTTCCTCATCAGGGAGATGTTCCAGGGAAGGAAGGGCTTCAAGTTTCAACAAGGGAGGGTTAGACTGGACATCAGGAAGAAATTCTTCCTGGAGAGAGTGGACTGGGCTGCCCAGGGTTGTGGTTGAGTCCCCATCCCTGGATGAGTTTAAATGATGCTTAGATGTTATATTGGGCAATCTGGTTTAAGGGTGAACTTGTAGAGTAGTGTTGCTGGTTGGGCTTGATGATGCCAAGGGTCTTTTCCAACCTGAATGATTTTATGATTCTATGATTTAGGTCATTGAATTTACTGATATGGAATTAATGAAAATATCAGTGGGCACTCCCTGCACACCCCTTGCAGATGTGCGTCACTCTTTCATTTATCCCCTAATCTTGGAGCAGGGCTGCAAATCTATTAACGAACATGAAAAAACCTAGGACTTCCTTGGGTGATGTCAAACACATGGAAGGTTTGGATCTGGACTGTTCTTGCAACCTAATTTATGGAATTCTCTGATACTTGGCTTGGCATATAAATCGGGTTTTTTTGGGGACTTCATAGTGCTGGTGATGCCAGCTAAGTTGTGCTGCAGTCAACAACCTCCCTGGAGGAGAGGGAGCAGAAATCCCCAGGCACAGGCACAGCCAAATCACGGCCACATGATTTCATACCAAAATATACTGCATTAATCAGCTAGTATTTAATTAATAAGAAAGACCTGTCTGATTAAATTTCAATTAAGCTCTTGTTTGAAGCAGTGACATTTCAGATGCTGTTGGCCAACCTTGCTGACCACACAGATGGCAGGCAGAGAAAACATTAGCCAAATATTTTTCACCGTGACTGGCTGAAGAAAATAAAGCCCATCCATTATAATGAGCCATGTTCTAGCACAATCCTCTGTGGTACAGCAAGCAGTGAAATTACTACCCTAACAGATTGCTGCTCACTCTAACATATGCTGACTCTCCAACTTACTCTGTATTTCTCGGCACAAACAAGGATATACAGATGAATTAAGTTCTTTGATCTGCAATGGGTGCCGTGGGTTTCCAAAGAACGACGTTGAGAATCCTATTCAAATAATCACAGAATCCCAGAATGACTGAGGCTGGAGAAGCCCTCTGAGCTCATCCAGCCCAGCGCAGGACCTAACATCACCACCGTGGGCACACCAGGGCACTAAGGGTCACAGGCAGGCTGTCCTTCAACACCTCCAGGAATGGTGACTCCACCACTGCCTTGGGCAGTCCATTCCAGGTTCTGATGACCCTTTTTGTGAGGAAGGGCTTCCTAAGATCCAACCTAAACCCAGCTAGCAGCTTCAGGCCCTGCCCTCTCATCCTGGCACCAGTTAGGACATAATGAATGTATAAGTCTTATGTCTATAATATGACTCAGGTGAGATATTTTCTTCTCCCTTCTTTCTGTCTTCCTGGATTCTAAAATATCTTTCCAGAGGAAAAGTTGTTGAAGAACCTATTTGGCTAATTCATCAATAAGAAAACAGCAGCCAGGGGAAAAAAAAGATGATAAAAAGTCACCCTCGATGCTTAGACACACAGACGTTCATTGTGGTGACAACGCTCGAACATAATTACTTAGCTGTGTGATGTGATGACTTTATTATATGAATCTGCATTAATCTGCCTTTGAAATGACAAATTTCACGGCGGTTTATTAGGATATGACTGCTAAATGACTGATGTGACAGTGACATGTGTAGTAATCAGAACTTCCTAATACACTTGTACTCTTTTATCCCCCAGTTGCCCTCGTCGGTCGTGCTGCTTCCGCTGATTCTAGAATCCTGACGTCTTTTAGCATTGATTATAAACCTGCTAAAAGCTTTATCTTTCTACGAGTGGTGGCTCCCAGGGCTCAGTGCTGCGGCCACTCCTGTTCGACATCTTTATCACTGATTGTGGACGAGAAGCTCAACATGAGCCAGCAGTGTGCACTTGTGGCCCAGAGGGAAACCAGATCCTGGGCTGCGTCAGAAGTGAGGGCAGCAGATCGAGGGAGGTGATTCTCCCCATCTGCTCCGCTCTGGTGAGACCCCCCCCGGAGTACTACATCCAGTTCTGGAGCCCTTATTACACGAGGGATGTGGACATGCTGGAGCGTGTGCAGAGGAGGGCCACGAGGATGATCAGAGGGCTGGAGCACCTCTCCTGTG
>JAOXOE010000441.1:43958185-43970581 GCA_028565055.1 Phoeniculus purpureus
AGGAGACTCCACAACCTCCCCGGGCAGCCCCTTCCAGGGCTCTGTCACCCTCACTGGGAAGAAGTTCCTTCTCACATTGATGTGGAATCTACTTTGTTCCAGCTCACTCCCACTGGCCCTTGTCCTATCATTAGATTTTACCCTTCAGTAAAATATCTTGTGATCAGCTTTGGTTTACAGTAAAAAAAATCCCCCTCAATTGTTTGTTTTCCTACTCATCTGTGCCAACATGCAAATCAGCACTGGGTAGATTCATCTAAAGCACGGGCTGGGGAAGGAACAGGCAAAAGCTTTGATTTCACAGGCACTAAAATATATGATGTGCTAAAAATTCCTTAGCCTGCATCACAGAAGGTATCGTAGATGCCAAGGTGTTTGCAGGACGTCTGTGCCACGAGCGCTGAAGAAATTTCACGTTTCAAATTTTGACGGTTTTTGGAGAGATGATTCTTCTCTTCCCTCGTAACGTAAAGAGAAGAGTTTTGCTGAGGAACACTTGAACCTTTCACAGAGCGACAGGCTAATCTCTCGCTGCTCGTCATGTATTTTTAATAAAGCCTGGACAAAACCACAGCTGAATTTTGTTATTGCAGGAGGCCGGGCAGAGTGATCTAACACAAGATATTTAGTAAATCAAGCCTTGGCAAACAGCGGAAAGGATTGAAGAGCTGAGCAGAGGTTGATTTCCACATCAGAGCGCTGGGCACTGAACAATGATAAGGCAGAGTTTAATTTAGTAATGAACAGAAGTTATCAATAACCTACTGGTTTTACACGAGCGATAACGATATAATTAGATTGGAAATCAAAAGATGGAGATGAAAAAACTCAATTAGTAAGATAAAAAAATGCAAATGGTGGAAAGTGCGGTTTACTGGATTGAAGGAAGTATGAAAGGTTAATTGGGAGCAAGAACTAAAGGAAAACTATTAGCAAGAAGCTGGAAATGTTCAAAACAGTGCTGGGAAAAATACGTGATAAAGCTGGGAACCGCACACCTAGGGATGATAAGGAAACTACACGCAGCCATCACTGTCTGCTCAGACTGAGGAGGGGAGATACCGTAAGAAAAAATTCTATTTGTGGTGAGCGGGAAGCAGCAAAGCACTCAGCTCCAGGAGGAGCAAAAATGAGCACTGCAGGCGCTTCATCCTCCTCCTGCCACCCCTGCAAACCCTACAGTGATGATGTCCCTCAGCCCTGATGGGACTCCTGGGGTGGAACTCACATCTGATCCTGGCAGACGGTGATGGTGGCTGTATTACCTGAAAGGAAGGTGTAGAGAGATGGGCGTTGGTCTCTTCTCTCAAGGAACAGGACAAGAGGAAGTGGCCTCAAGCTGCCCTGGAGGAAGGTTAGGTTTCTCTTGAGGAGAAACCTCTTCCTGGAAAGGGTCCTCAGGCCTTGGAACAGGCTGCCCAGGAAGGGAATTGAATCATCATCCCTGGCAGTGTTTCAGTCATGGAGATGTGGAGCTCAGGGACAGGGTTTAGCCGTGGCCTTGAGACAGTTGGGTTCAGGGTTGGACTTAGTGATTGTGAAGGTCTGTTCCAGCCTAAATGATTCTATGGTTACTATCTCCCAGCCTTCGGAAAACTCATTTCACATAGCGTAGGGAAAGCAACAAGACACTGCTGAACTGAAGATTCTGATTCTCAGCCAATGAGAAAGGCAAAACGTGAAAGCGGTCCAACGGGACTCCCAGGAGAGAGAAATCAGATTCCCTGTGGTTTCCATTTGCTCAGAAGTGAACTCTTCTCTGTGACTGGGAAACAGACATAATGCACGAGGAGATCACAATAAAATAAACTGAGCAGGTCACGAAGCTCTCAGTATAGTTATGGCTCAGATTTATGGCCTCTAGCCTTCGCATACAGTGTGAAATAGATAACTTCTTCTTTTAAAAAGGTTGGTTAAGAGAAAATAAACCTAAAAATTAAATCTGTAAGGTGCAGGTTCACTTCAGTCATGAAAACAAATCAGTGAGTAACTGTTGCCTGTAACTCACGCAATTCCCAGAGTCACTTGGTGGGTGTTTCTCATGTTAAGGTGCACTTTTTAAGCTTCAAAACCTCAAACCCATAGAACTGATTTCACTGTTCACATAAAGAAGCGCAGCTTCTGATGACAAGAGTGCGCAATAAACACCTCAAAGGACAGCTAGAGCCTAAAGTAAACAGATGAGGAATAACCCACTCCACAAATGAGGTTTTACCTTTATTTCTCGGGATTACTTTGAGTGCTAAAACATGAATTTTCATCTCCCACAGCATTTTTGTTCTGACTAATTGCAGCCACTCTGGATATTCTTCATATTCCTCCTAGCCACTGATTCTAGGTCTTTGCCATGTTCTTTCATTTCATTCTCTGCCTGAATTGGCAACTTCTACTGTTTACCACATAAAATTACTGTTTTCCATATAAAAAACATCTTTTCTTTTTCATTCTCCAACTATTTTTATGTGCTAACGTTGAGTTGGGAGAGGCAGAGTTTCCCAAACTACCTTCTCCAGGCCACTTAGTACCTGCTAAGTGTCAATATTCCCAGGAAATCCATTTCTTTTTCCTCAACTTCCCAGTCTCTGCTCACCAGACTATTCTCTTCATTCACAACAGAATCTCTTTTTTACCTCCTTTCTTTGAATTCCTGCTGATTTTGCATTTGCCAGGCACATTCCAGGTGCTAAACTCAAACGTTTGAGATCCTTCCCCACTAGCCAATTTTTATTTTGCAAAGTTTTGTCTGAAGACCTTATCAGACAAGAGTGTGCCAGACATAAATTCTACCTTTTTTTTCTATCTTTTTTTTTTTGCACTGGTGTTCAGATTGAACTTAGGACAACACGGCATACCACAGAATCACAGAACATTAGGGATTGGAAGGGACCTCAAAAGATCATCCAGTCCAATCCCCCACCACAGCAGGACCTCCTAGATCCAGTCACACAGGAACACGCCTAGGCAGGTTTTAAACTTCTCCAGAGAAGGAGATTCCACAACCCTCCCGGGCAGACCCTTCCAGTGCTCTGTCATCCTCACCACATTGATGCGGAAAACTCCTCTATACCAGCTCATACCTGTTGCTGTGCTTGTAAGGGGCAGCCACACCATACAGAAGTTGCTTTGGTACACGGAGTGTGTCAGGGAGAGCTGACAACTTCGGTTCCAGGGATGCTACATTAATAATAAACTATGAGGAAAAAATACTAGAACATTCTTTCTGCTTTGCATTGTGCTGAGGTAAACGCAAGCCTGGAGTTTGTTAGTAAAAGCTCTGTCCGGTTTGTTCTGCAGACATTGCAAATACACTGAGAGAAGAAGAAAACGTAAGTGATGTCACTGTAGATGGATACACGAAGCTGAAGCAGCTGCAAACCCCAGCGTGTGATGCAACAGACAATTCTTTCATTATTTAGTTGGATCTGTTGGCTATTTACATTTAATTTGTCCTTTTTCTGGTAGACAGTAATTAACCCAAGCAGCCTTGCCAACCAAGTAGTGAGGACTTTGTACTGGAGCAGAGCAAATTAAACTTTGATGTTGATGATGATGACTGCCAGCTACTTAAAGGTGATTCATAAAGGCTTTAAAAATCCTGCTCACAAGATTCTCAAATGTGAACAGAAGCCTTTGGCTTTAAACGACAATTAGTGCTGTAGTTAAACAGTATTTGAAAGTAAAATGAGGACCCACACGTTTTCTTGGAAGTTGATTTTCACTTCTCTGACCAAGATCACTGTTTCATAACAAACCTGCTGATGTTTGCATAGCTGCTCATTCCCAACCCAGTGTTTTCCACGGCTGGGGAGCTCATCCCGAGGCTCTGCACCGAGCAAATGATGCCACTGGTACTCACACAGTTGCCACAAATATGAGGGTTACAGTAAGAGGTTTCAGAGGGCTGGAGAACCCCTCAGCTGGGGATGTTCAGCACCTGAAGAAGGCTCTAGGGGGACCTTATAGTGACCCTCCAATCCCTGAGAGGGGATGTCAGAAGGCTGGGAAAGAACTATTCAGTAGAGCAGGGAATGATAGGACATGGTTTGAAGCTGGAAAAGGGCAGACTGAAGCTGGACAGGAGGAAAAAGGTCTTGAATCTGAGGGTGGGGGATCCCTGGAACAGGCTGCCCAGAGAAGTGTTGGAGTCCCCATCCCTGGAGTCATTCAAGGTCAGGCTGGCTGGGGCTGTCGGCAACCTGGTCTGGTGAGTGATGGCCCTGCTTTTTGTAGGGGCTTGGACTGGATGCCTTTGGATGTTCCTTCCAATGCTGAGATTCTATGAGTCTCTGATTAGCAGCCCACAGTGAAAAGAGCTGCTCTCTCACTTGCTCTTCTGATTTCTGAAGCTGCAGTCTGATTTGATTTATTCCGACTACCTTGTGGCTCCTCTGCATTTAGAGAAACAGGGTCCTTTTTTGTTTTAAAGTACTATTTGAGAAGACAATTTCCATCTTTCTTGTTGAGATGGGATTGATACCCCAGCTGATTTTACCCCAGCGTATGTAAACAAACAAATAGACCTCTGGACGTCCCTTCCAACCCTACAACTCTATATCCCCCTTGTCCCCATTTGACTCTTCTGAGAGCAGCACAGCACTAAGGCTCAGATTTTGCTCCCAGGAAGGACATTGCTCTGTCCCCTGGCAGCACTCAGGGTTTGCAGACTTCTGGGTGGAAGCCCAACGTCTCGCTCTTGCAGTCCGGCGTGGGTTAGCCAAGCAGGAAATCTAAACAGACGTCATTTCTAGCAAGGTTAGGTATGAAGTGACAGCTCGCACACTCTGTGAGTCTGCTGTGAGTTCTGTCACCTTTGCTACCCAACAAATGTACAACTCCCAGTTATTGAGTGATAGCTGAGCAAGGCAGAGCCGACAGCACAGTCAGCTGGGAGATGGCTCAACAAATCTCCAGCACGTCTTGCAATTTCCTTTGAGCACCACAGTCTTTAATATCTGGGATGAAAATAGAGTCTAATATTGCTTTTAGCGTTCCTTTGTTACTCCAACAGTGTTGTGACTATGTTGACTTTTCTTGTCCACCATTTCCCACCCAAAACCTCATGGTGGAGGCAGTCTGGAATTCATATTGTGCTTATTTCTTGAAACATACACTAAGGTTGTGTTAGGATCTCTTCAGGTAGTTGGTGTCCTCTCCAATCCATTTATCAGCTGAAGATTCAATCCACCCAGCACCTCTGGGTGCATTTTGGGATTTGGAGACCACATAGTAGAGCTCCAGTCATTAAGAGCAGAAACAGTGACGCCCCAAGGGACCCAAAGGGAATTCATTGACCAACATAGCTTCCACAACAGTGTTGAGTCCAGAAAGAAAACGGGAACTGGAGTCCTCTGTTAAAGAGAAAACAGCTTTAGGAACAGTCTTCAAAAGTCTAAGGGAGAGACAAAAAAGCAGATGAATGCAAAGTTGGCCACATCTTTCTGTGCTGGAACTTTCCAGAGCTGAGGTTCAGGATGGACTGTTAGCCTTCAAACTCTATTAGCAAGGTCAGCCTCATTGAAGTAGCCCTTGATTTTCTGAAATGAGGGTTTCAGAGTTCTTACCCCAAGTGAAAACACCCTATATCAGCCTGTTTACCAGCCAAGCAGGGGCAGTCACCAGAGAAAGCCTAGAAACTTCCAGATCCAGCAGGCCTCTGCAGGACATCTCCTTTGGCATCCCATTTGCCTTTGAGTGACCTGCTCCTCAACCCCATCCCATCTTAGATCCTGTGGGGTCAAGCAGTAGCTCCAAGGTCCAACAGATTGACAGGGTTTGCTGTGTTTCAAGGCTGCTGGGGCACCTATCCCAAGTACTTCACATGGATCCATTTGCATTTTTCCCAGTGTACCACATAAAGGAGACTTTCTACAGACCATAATCCTCAGGCTGTTTCCCAAACCAGACTGTAACGTACCAAGAGCTACAACTCATCAATTCCAGTGATTTACTGCATGTGTTGTGTCCAGTTCTGGAGCCCCCAGCACAAGGAGGACACAGACATATTGGAGTGCGTCCAGAGGAGGGCCACTAATGTGATCAGGGGAATGGAGAATCTGTCATATGAGGACAGACTGAGACACTTGGGGCTGTTCAGCCTGGAGAAAAGGCAGCTCCAAGGGGACCTTCTTTTGACCTTCCAGTACCTGAGGGGTGCATACATGAAGGCAGGGGAAGGTCTTTTCAAGAAGGTTTGTACTAATAGGACAAGGAACAACGGGTTCAAGCTGAGAAAGGGTAGGTGCAGGCTGGCTATTAGGAAGAAGTTCTCCAACATAAGGGTGGTTGATGGCTGGAACGGGCTGCCCAGGGAGGTGGTGAGGGCCCCATCCCTGGAGTCATCTAAAGTCAGGCTTGATGAGGTTCTGAGCAACCTGACCTTATATGACTCCAGGATGAGGCCTCCACTACCTCCCCGAGCAGCCCGTTCCAGCCGTCAACCACCCTGACATTGAAGAGCTGCTCTGAGCAGCCTGACCTAGGAATAATTATCCCTGTGTAGGGAGGTTGGACTGGATGACCTCTAGAGGTCCCTTCCAGCCTAGAACATTCTATGATTCTTTGTGATCTGGGCTGGCTGGGCTCCAGGAACACTGGAGAAAGATTAAGGAATACAAAAGAATTA
Source organism: Phoeniculus purpureus (assembly GCA_028565055.1). Classification (NCBI taxonomy): domain Eukaryota; kingdom Metazoa; phylum Chordata; class Aves; order Bucerotiformes; family Phoeniculidae; genus Phoeniculus; species Phoeniculus purpureus. The sequence continues at coordinate 43,964,808 of JAOXOE010000441.1, forward strand.
ATGGCATTGCAGGCCATAACAGCTCTTGCCTTGGAGGTGGGGTTTGACATATATAGGATGGATGTTTTTTTCCTTCTAGTTCTTCAATCAGCAGAGCTCCTCCATGATTTAAATAGCCAGAAACAACATCAGTGATTCTAATTTCAATATTTAAGATTTTTCTACTACTTTTTTCACCCAGGACTCATCCTTGGATGAGTAACCACTCTCCGATAGCCTGTTCAAGTGCTGGGTCTGAACAGCCCTGCATGAGGTTTGCAGAACACCATTAGGCTGAGAGCTGACTGCATCACTACCCTGGGTGCTACAGTGCCCACACGTAGTCACAGATTCAGGATTGTCTTTGCATAGCTCGTTTTCCCCATGAGCTTTTGGAGAGTGCCTGGAGTTATCTCCTCAGCAGCTCTCCAGTGCTGTGGAACAAAAATGTTTTTTCCTTGTAACTCCCACACAAGCACCAAGAGCTTTACTTAGAGGAGGAGAAAATATCTGTTCCCAGCTGCCGGGTTTGGCCCTTGGCTGAAATAGCAGCACTCAGGAGTAGGGAAGATGGAGTCTCAGTCCCCAGTTGCTCCAATCAAGTGTGATCATCTCTAAGTGTTGATTGTTTTGGGGAGCTGCTCCCAAAGGATAGTTTTGGGGTATCTGTGAGGCAGATGCACGTGCTGTAAATGGGAAATGCTTGCTAATCCCAGAGAAAACATCAATGCACCAGACTGTCTTCACATTTTCTCAACTTTTCATCACATTTGGGGATCAAAAACCAAAGCTACAACCAAGGAAAAAGCTTATTCCACCTCCTTATCAAGCAAGCTGCACAATACTCCATGTGTTTGCAGTAGCGGGCTTACTTGAATCCATGCTTGAGGGGTCTTCCTCGGGTTTGATCTGTGATATGCGCCAACAACCTCAACCCAAGAAGGCAAAGTGCCTTTAAGGATTTAAACCCTTTAACTCCACATTTTTCCAGCTCCAGCCAAGGCAAACCCATGTCAAACCATGTTCAGCAGGAGCCAGGCTGCAGTCATGTAGAGTTCTAAGTTTATTCAACAGTCACGAACACTTCAGTCTCCTGCTTAGACCACATGCACTGAAGTTGAAGATCCAGACATTCCAGACATAGCAAAATAAAACTCTCTCCTGTTATCAACTCCCCTCATCTAACATTATCTTTCATGCTGCTCTGCCCCATGACATCTGCTCTTCACTGTAGTCCAGTGATAGTCTCAATTATTCTTTGCTTTCACACTAATGGGCTCTGAAACCAGCTCTTGGGCGATAGAACACCAGTTTCAATAGATCTTCCAGGTTTCTGATTTTCAGAAACAGAAGGTCCATCATCGTTTTAGTGACTTCTTCACTCCCTCTCCCCGTTTGAATTAACTTACGGAATTATTTTACCTCAGGAGTTCATGACAGCTGTAATTCTTGTTTCTACCCACAGGTTTCCTTTCAGGTGAAGATAAATTAAAACATCTGTCCAAGGTCTGTGGGGTGAAATAACTTGCAAACAAACAATAAGTGAGAATTGATTTTATCTCAGGGTTCCAGAGAACTGTGATTATCTCCCATTCGTATGACTTCTGCACCCTCTCCAGGGCTGCTTCTGCTTAAAACAAAAGCACTTTTAATTACCATTTGTCCCCTTTTGTCCTCATGTTTTGCTGGATGTACAGTAATTTACCTCATTTATGCACCTATATCAAAGCTCTCGGCCCTGCTTTTGGTAATTAAACATCCCACCAAAGAGTAGGTGCTAATGGAACAAGAACATGGAGGCTCTCTTTGGAGAATGTGCAGCTCATTAAAGCTCTGGGTTATAAACACAACTTGGGGAGACTCTTCTTTCCTTTGGGCATTGCCAGCATCTATTCCTGAGGTACATTTACCTCACAGTTAACATGGGCACTAGGAGGACATCAGTACCACCTACAATAACTAAACAGCTCTGCTGAACAGTCTAGAGCCTCCCTAAGCATCCTCTGGGCTGCCTACTTTGAAATGAGAGTTTTGATTCCAAATACAGCTACAGACCATTTTACCACCAGTGCCACAGCCCAAACTGAAGACAGCACTGGAAAAAGCTTCAAGTAATGAGGGAAAGAGCTGGAGATTCAAAACACAGGAGGACAACAGCCTCTCTAGGTTTCATCTGTGAACTTGTGGAGGTAATCAGAGCCAACAGAGGGGAAACACAATAGCTCTTGGTTCAGTAAAAATACAGCCTGCATGTTTTTCTACCTGCTAGACACAAACCTCAGTGGAGGAGGGTGATAACTCACTCATGCCCAAGTCCAACATCAGCACCACCAGCCCGTTGACCCCTAAGAGCCTGATCCCCATTCCAGGCTGGCACAGGCTCCTCTGGTTACTCCTCACAAAGAGGCCCACAAATAAATGAAAGTCAAGCTCATTTCCACCACTACAGATTTCTACAGATGCTGTTGCATAAGCAGTCCTTAGACCATCACATTGAATTTAGAGACAGCTAAAATAACCTCCCAGAATGACTGTGACAACTCCCAGGGCAGGCCTGGAGCTCAACCCTGCTACTTAACAGGAATAGCTGCTCCCACTGAGAAAAAACAGCACTCACCACTGCAAGCCAGCAACAGTCCTGTGAGCCCATGTAACAGGCTTTAAAGCTCTTTGAGCCCAACCTCCTGTGGGGTTTGGCCAATAACTGATGAGGGGATGGTTTTCAACATCAGCTCCCAATTAACTCTTAGTGAAGGCAGCTTTGTTTGTCCCTCTGAAGACTCTACAAATAGAGGCTTAAATCCGGTGTGAGAGTGTCCTCAAGGAGGCATCTTGCCAGATGTTTTGAGTGCTCTTTAGCTTCTAATGTCTATATAGGGATGAGAAGCATTTTGTGATGGGATCACTCATTCTACGGATTCTAATGGCAGTTGGGATGACAAGATATAATTATAAAAAACATATCTATTGGGTAGGGCATGCACACGTGAAGGATCTGCTTTTGATCATTCAAATCCTACATATGGTACTTGATTGTCCTTTAAAGGTGAAGGTCTCTGAAAACTGAACATGAGGAAACTCCTGATTGACCATAACCCACAAAAACTCCTTGGCAGAAGTCACTACTTCTGCCTACTTGTACACTTCACTAGGAAATATCAAGTCCATATTTCTTTCCAGATCACATAAAGGAAAAGGAAACAGGTGTTGGAGATGAGTTACACAGATATTAAAGCAACCCTAACATACAAAATTATGAAGGGAACTTAAGGAAATGAATGACCATCTTCCTTTAGCTGCTTCCTGGAGCTCATCAAAGTGCCTGAGAAGCACAGGCTGGAGAGCTGGACTTCCAGCATCTTTCCAAAAGTTCCCTCAGCTCCTGCAAAAGGCTGCTGCCGTGGCAGAGAGGAAGGAGTAGGCTGAATGATAACGTATTCCAAATGCCATGGATAATTGAATAGGTAATGTGCTCATTTACTTGAGTTCCGTAAGCCTCAAAATAGCATTTTCAAGTGTTTTCATCTTTACTTCATCAGTTTCACATAGGCTCCTTCTTGGGATCAAATACCTGCTAAAGTGAGAGCCTTTAGGGGAATGATTGAACTGCCAAGCTTGTGACCCCCAAACCCCTGCCTGCATGGAGCTACAATTGCAGCCTTCTCCAACCTGCTGCTCTCCAGCAAAGGTCTGTGTGGGTTTGTGCTCTGCTCAGAGGGTCAAAGTCACCCATTGCACAGCTTCTCAGTGTGAAATTCCACCAACAAAATGAACAGGTTTCCCAACTTTTATTCCCGTTTTATCTACCTATAAAATCCCCACTTGCAAATGAAGATGAAGTGACTATGCCTTGATGTAGCACTTCCATGCGCAGATGCTGCTTAAGCAGGCACTTTACCAGCACATTCCCTTAATCTCACATGGCCCTTAATGGCAACATAAAGCACAAAGTGGGATGTATTTAGCACTTTGTCATAGAGAAGGATTATCTTAAGGTATCTGAGGCAACAGCCTCTTGTTTTACTTCAATCTTTCTGCTGACTTGAATGGCAAAAAGCTCAGATCTGCAAGGTCTTGGGCTTTGTGGAGCAGCCTACACCTCAGGGAGCTGTGAGATGCAAATTCAGACTGGATTTAAGGGCTTATCCCAGAGCTGGTGAACCACCCCTTCCTGGGAAGACTTTCAACTCTAAAGCCAAATGCTTCCAAAACTTTTGGTCATCTACCAATCTAAGCAATATTAATGTCTCCAAAGGGGAAGATACATTCTCTGCCATGAGATTTCCTTCTACTCTGAAGATAAAGATACAGACAGAAGCTGTAAAGAAAGATGGATGCTCCTGAGCAGGAGGCTCTTGGCATCCCCTGCTTGTGGTGCTTCTCCATCTTTCTCTTGTATTGATCGCTGAGGATCGCTACCTACAGCCTGATGCTCTGGTTAAGAGTGAAGTGTGTTGACTCTGCCCACAGCAATGACCTTCTGCGCTTTGAATTCCTGGAGTGGTTCAGTGCAAGAGAGTTCTGCTGTGTGTAAATATTTACCTGTCTATTCTTTTACTTGGCAGGTGAAAATTAAACCAGCAGCCTGTTTGTACACCACAGATCTCCAGACTCTTTTACTGTTCATACGAGGCTTGTCTATGAAACAAGTGGCTCATGTAAAGGGAGGTAACCCACAGCATGGAGGGGGATTGGTTAACCAGACAGAGAACAAGCCTTTGAGAAGTGTACTCAGCCCCTCTGCTCCTCCCCAAAGCCACCAACACCATGCTTGGGCTGCAACCCACCTCTTCATGGGGAGCAACGGGGATGCCCATGGCAAGGCATATGCTCCCAAGCCCTGAGTCACCTCCAGGCACTGAGAAAAGGTGCCCCTGGGCACATGGACATGTAGGAATAGCAGAATCACAGAACATCAGGGATTGGAAGGGGCCTCAAAAAATCATCCAGTCCCATCCCCCTGACGCAGCAGGATCACCTAGACCAAGTCGCACAGGAACATATCCAGGTGGGTTTTAGACGTGTCCAGAGAAGGAGGCTCCACAACACTCCTGGGCAGCCTGTTCCAGTACTCAGTCACCCTCAATAAGAAAAAGTTCCTTCTCACATTCATATGGTACCTCCTATGTTCCAGCTCACATCCATTGCCCTTTGTCCTGTCGCTAGATGCCACCAAGCAGAGCCTGGCTCCGTCCTCCTGATACTCACCCTTCACATATTTAAAAATATTACTGAGGTCACCCCTCAGTCTCCTCCAAACTAAAGCGACCCAGCTCCCTCAACCTTTCCTCATCAGGGAGGTGTTCCTCTTCCTTCATCATCTTTGTTGCTCGACACTGGACTCCCTCAAGCAGCTACATGTCCCTCTTGAGCTGAGGAGCCCAGAACTGGACACAATACTCTACATGTGGTGTCACCAGGGCAGAGTAGAGGGGAGGAAGAACCTCTCTTGATCTGCTAGCCACTCCAACTTCTGATCCACCTCAGGATGCTGTTGGCCCTCTTGGCCACAAGGGCACATTGCTGGATCATGGTCACCCTGCTGTCCACCAGGACCCCCATGTCCCTTTCTCCTACACTGCTCTCCAACAGGTCAGTCCCCAACCTATACTGGTAGCTGGGGTTGTTCCTGCCCAGATGCCAGACTCTGCACTCACCCTTGTTATACTTCATTAAATTTCTCCCTGCCCATCTCTCCAGCCTGTCCAGGTCTTGCTGAATGGCAGCACAGTCTGCTGGGGTGTTGGCAACACCACCCAGCTTTGTGTCATCAGCAAACTTGCTGACAGTGCACC
>JAOXOE010000441.1:43984608-43999749 GCA_028565055.1 Phoeniculus purpureus
AGACCTGACTGCTTTGGTTTCCTTTCCCCTTAAAACCTGGAAGCAAAGCAGTTTCTTAGTTTCAACCCGTTACACTGGAACAGGCTGCCCAGAGAGGTGGTGGACGTCCCATTCCTGGAGCCACAGAAAGTGAGGCTGGCTGGGACTGTGGGCAACCTGGTCTTGTGAGTGATGGTCCTGCTTGGTGTAGGGGGGTTAGAGTAGATGCCCTTTGGAGATTCCTTCCAACCCTATGATTCTATGACTTTATAAGGACACATGTTGAGATGAGCAGATGAACATTTTCCCACGGGGCTTGATCCAGGACTTTTTTCCCCAGACCTACTTGTTCTATTTTGCAGCTTTAAAGAACCTCACTGAAATTTAGGGTCAGCTCTAAGGGTGCATATGAGTTGTGCCTGTCCTGAAACCCTATGGAGGAATGTGGCACTCTGTAGGAGGCATGGAGAGGAGCTTGGAAGGTTTCTTCTTGCCAAGTGCTCACAAAGGGACTGGCAAAGTGTGGAGGAAAGAGATTTCGCAGTGACTGAGTGCTGCTCAGGGTTTCTGTACCGACACCAGGAAACCTGTTTGTTTCAGCTGATAATCACTAAAGGATAGTCTACCATTTTCTTATGTCACCTCTGATTCATTACATGTGGTTCTAATAATGGTGATAAAGCCAATTTCTCTCTTCCTGACGGTACTTCTGCACAAACGGTGCAGATTTCACACCAGGGCATCGATTCCCTTGTAAATCACAGGAAATTTATCACATTTCATTTTTCCCTTTAAAGGCATCGAATCCTTTCTATCACTATTGCTGAACAGAAAAGCAAATTAACATCTCCTACTGGAGAGACAAACCCTCTCTCCTGTGAAATACAGCTACAGGGAAATCCTATCACCCAGCAGTTCCAGCCCCTCTCAGCTCTATGGGATTTAGTTTCTGCGAGATCACAGAATCACAGAACATTAGGGATTGGAAGGGACCTCAAAAGATCATCTAGTCCAATCCCCCCCCACAGCAGGATCCCCTAGATCCAGTCACACAGGAACATGGCCAGGCAGGTTTAAATGTCTCCAGAGGATACTCCACAACCCCCTTGGGCAGCCCCTTCCAGGGCTCTGTCACCCTCACCATGAAGTTCCTTCTCAGATTTATGTGGAACCTCCTCTGTTACAGCTCATGCCTGTTGCCCCTTGTCCTATCAATGGATGCCACTGAGCAGAGCCTGGCTCCATCCTCCTGACACCCACCCTTTCCATATTCATCAACATTCATGGGGTCACCCCTCAGTCTCCTTTTTTCCAAGCTCACTCAGCCTTTCCTCATCAGGTTGATGCTTCACTCCCGTCATCACCTTTGTGGCTCTGAGCTGGACTCGCTCAAGCAGCAGCTCTGTGTCCTTCTGGACCTGAGGGGCCCAGAACTGGACACAATATAAATAAATACTCTAGTCTTACACCAAATTCTATCACCTTTGTCATATAACTTCTACCTTTTGAATTAACTGGATATTGCAGAGCTAATAGTGGATTAAATTAACCCCTGCTGTTATCATTCCTTTCTATTAGATTTTTGTTGTTTGGATTTGTAAGAAATTGCATAAGGAAGCCTTCCAGCCCTGCTGAGGGTTGATCTCACCACATCCTCAGAGTTGTGGTGTTTTCCTTGAGGTACCAACACATTCCCCAGAATGGAGATGCAAGTTAAACAAAGCCTGTCCTAGTACAGAGCTCATTCCAGTGCAGTCAAGCAGAGGGGTTTGACACGTTTCTCGCACGCTTTTAAATCATAATTGTATTGAACTAGCAGCAAAACAGGCAATTGTAGTAAAAATCCTTCCTCGCAAGACCACAGATTATAAAACCTGGGATCTGCGGCATTTGAGCTCTGCCTCTCAAAATTCATTAAATGCTTTTCTAATTATCCTCTCTCTAATCAAGACGTTACTCTGCACATCAGACTCCACTCACAGCCTCCAGCTAAGTCTTACCTTGGCGTGTGAGAAGCTTTCTGACGCTAAGGAAACAGCGACAATAGCTTTGAAATTAAAGCGGTGCTTCAATCATCTATTGATCTGCTGTTGTAACAATGTGAAGCCGAATCTTACACCATGACCATCTGGAGCTTGCAGCCGAGAGATCTGAAATCATCTTGACTGCAAAGTTTGGGTTTTAGAAGGCAATCACGGAGGGGACAGTGTGGTTCTTTGTAATTTTCTTGTGTAATAGAATCATAGAATCACAGAATGCTTTGGGTTGGAAGAGACCTTCAAGAATGTCTCATTGCAACCTCCTGCCATGGGCAGAGACACCTTCCACTACAGCAGGTTCCTCAAAGCCCCATCCAACCTGTTTATGAGCTCTTGAAGGGATGGGGAATCCACTACCTCCCCGGGCAACCTGTTCCAGTGCCTCAGCACCCTCACAGGGAGGAATTTCTTTCTTGTATCTAATACAATCTGCTTTCCATCAGTTTATACTCTTCAACTGTGGTTTTATCATTACATGCCCTTGTATAAAGTCTCTCTTCATCTTTCTCACCAGCCCCCTTTAAGTACTGAAACACTGCATTCATAAGGTTCACATGGGCCCTCTTCTCGAGCCTGTCCAGGTCCCTCTGGACGGATCTCGTCCCTCCAGCTCAGTGTCATCAGCAACCTAGCTGAGGGTACACTTGATTCCAACAAAGATGTTAAAGAGACACAGACCTAAAGGTGAGAAGGATTAACACACAGTATCAAAGCTTCTCAAGTAATTAATCTGGGGTTTGGGGGATTTGTAACCTTAATTAGATGGAGACAATCTTCTCCTTCCCTTCCTTTCCACTGCCGGCAGCTAGAAACTGCTGATCTCATCCCCAAACCCTGTTTAAACATTTCCTAGAGTGGATAGAGGGTCCCCACACTCACTTCAGTGTGGTGACAGATGCGGTTACCTGGAGGAGTGGCTGTTGATGCCTTCCAGCCCTCCTGCTATGCATTTGCAGTCCAGCAGGTAACAGCGGAGCAGCTCAGCTGCCTCACAGGAGGCTGCTGCAGTTTCATACACGATCTTATATTGAAAAGAAATACTTTCTGCATACGTGTGGGTGAGATTAGCAGAGCAGGTCAGACCAAGCAACTGGTCTGGTGGGAATTCAGCACCTTTGTCTGCCCAGAGGCTCCTTGGCAGGAATAAGACATCACAGACAGAGCAGCAGGCTGTGGATCAGGAAATCTGCCTTCCAATCTCATTGCTGTTAGTGGAGTTTTAATAAACTTGCACCATTTTCCAGCAGTCCTTTCCCATGCTTTGTGCAGTAGGGCTGGTGGAGCAGGGTGGGCATTGCTGCATCTGCTCACTCACAGCACCTGCTTCAGACTCACAGATCGAGCCTGGCTCACTCTTTTCATGGAAATCATTATAGAGTGGTTTGATTTGAAATTGTGTGCTGTCTGCAGTCATTTCCAAAACCTGATGTTGTGCGTGTCATTTAGAGGGAACCTTAGTGCTGGGAGAGATCATGGAATCACAGACTGGTTTGGGTTAAAGGGATCTTAAAGCTCATCCAATCCAGCCCCCTGCAGTGAGCAGGGACATCCCCAACCAGAGCATGTTGCTCACAGCCCTAAGGTCCAACCTGACCTGGGGTGAGGCTTCTCTCACCATTCTGGACAACCTGGGCACCACCCTAAACAGCAAGAATTTCTCCCTTCTCTCTCCCCTGACTCAACCCCTTCTCCTGGCACAGCAGCTCCTGCTGAAACTTCTGTTGTCTTCTCTCTTACCAGCCCATTTAAGCCTGAAAATACTACACTAAGGTCTCTTGGAGCTTCTCTTGTCCAGCTGAACCCCCCAAGCTCTCTCAGCCTGTCCCACAGCAGCAGGCTGCACTCTCAGAACAGTATTTCTGGGGCCTCCTCTGGATTGTCCCACAGGTCCTTGTTCTTGCACTGAGGACTTCAGAACTGACAGTGAGATTCTAACTGAGCAGTTCCATTGAAGCAGTTCCAGTGAAAAATCCCTGAAAAGCCATTGATCATCATGCCAGATAGTCCAGAGTTATTGATAAGGAGATAGTTGCTAGTTAGATACTTGCTTCCTCCATCCTCATCACCAGGGACTTTCCTGAGGTGCCAGGCTCAGTACTAAAGTCTGAACTGCAATTCCACCATCTTCAAGGATGAAGAAACATTATGAAACTACTAAAGGATGATCTTGCCTTCAGAGACTTTGAAGATAAAATAGAAAGTAAATAAATTGCACACGACAACAGTGGCACAGACAGTCAAGGCTGGGACAAAGCTCAACACCACCATGTAAGAAGCAAAACACTTTGGTTCCATGGTCCTATGGTGAGCAGATTACTAACAATAAGGCAAGGGGAAATGGCCTCAAATTGTGTCAGGGGAGGTTTAGATTGGGTATTGAGAAGGGGAGGGTTAGATTGGATCTTAGGAAGAAGTTCCTTCCTGAAAGAGTGGCTGGGCACTGGAACAGGCTGCCCAGGGAGGTGGTGGAGTCCCCATCCCTGGAGGGGTTTGAAAACCGAGTAGCTAGAGCACTTGAGGCCATGGTCTAGGGGTTAGGGAGCTGTTGGGCTGAGGGCTGGACTTGGTGATCCTGGAGGTCCTTTCCAGCCATGATGATGCTATGGCAGTGCACTGCTCTTTGGCTTTGCCCACGGCACCTCCAGCCTGAGCGTTAGCATATTCAGCAATGAAATGTTAAATACTGTATTTATTGGCATATTATTTGATTTTATGGTAGGAAATGTACTGGAAAATGTACAGAAAATGAGAATGAAGCTGTTTTATATTTTCAGATACCACGGGATCACACTGTGAGGTTGACATGAGACCCTTATTACCTTCCCTGTCTCTCACAAGGGTTATTTTACCAACTGCTAGGAGTTAGTTAATTGGTTACCATGGCCTATGGCAGATTATTCCTTGATTAGTTCTGCCTCTCTCATTTGCGGGAAGTGAGATACAATATGCTTGAAGCCTGTGGCTTCTTCTCTGGGAGGCCTGTGTAGATATCATTCAGGTGGGAGAAGGTTTCGGAAATGACACCATCCTGCTGTTGCTGTGCAATTAGCAGCACTCTGCAAAAATCCAGCCTGTCCTCACGATTGATTTCTTCAATCACAAAAATCCTGCAAGAAAATTGTTGTAGTCTCTTGCATCCAACTTCTGCCAAAACATTCTGAGCTGAGAATATTTGACTGCTCTGAAGACAAACTGAGGTTCATGCACAGTTCATCCAGGTTTATCCTTAATGCCCAGCCCAGAGGGTAGGGATGCCTAGCAGTTTCACCTAAAGCACTGGTGCCTTATGAAAAGCTTCACCCTTGAAGCTCTGGCTGCTAGCAAGCACTGTATGAAGAGGGTGGTCTGGAAGGTTATGTGTGGGGAAGGACCATGACCTCTGTTCTTCCTTCATCCAAGCTGCATGCAATGTTTGCATCTCTGCCAGCAGGCACTGTGCTGAAGAGGGTGGTCTTGAAGTTTGGGTGTTGGAAGGACCACAAACTCTGCTCTTGCTTCATCCAAGCTGCATGCAATGTTTGCATCTCACCACATGCAGTTTCCAAATCACAGAATCACAGAACCTTAGAGATTGGAAGGGATCTCAAAAGATCATCCAGTCCAGTTCTGGGAGTTTCTTCACCTTTATTCTTTCCCATCTCCTGTGATTCTCACAAACCTGTGCCAATCACCCCCATCCCTGGGCTAATTTTGCACTGGAAACTCAGCAGCTCTGTGTGGGACAGATCCAGCTCTGGCTTAAGCTGCAGGTTTCAAACAATGTGGCAACTTCATTTACACCGGGGCTGAATGCAGCTGTAATTGTCTGGAGGTGATGAATTGGGGACAGCACGCTGTGGCAATGCAGGTCGTGTTTTGGAAGATGGATAACTCTTTGGATCTAATAGCTCAAGTGCAGCAGTTTAACCCTGGAGTGCATTTTCCGATTGTTAGAGCTTGCTGTAGCCACAAGATCCAATTGACTTTAATGGTAGCTGGGCAGCGAAAAGTTCTGTGAAGCTCAGAAAATGTATCCTCTGATGTCGAAGAGGATGTGTGATGCTGAAAGCAAATTAGGGATCTGTCCAAACCACTTGAAATATGAAAAAAAAAAAACAACCATACAAAAGGAAGGATAATTCTGATCTTTTTCTGTCCCCTAGGAATCCACAGAGCAAAGGAAAAGAGTAAACCCGGCTTTCATCAGTGAAGCCATTGTAAGTGCTCACAAATAAGATTTGTATTAATGAGTTCATCAAAATCCCAACCCTCTGCTATATTTAAACACCATATCTATTTGGACAGCTTTTAATTAGACATTTAATCAATGACATTTAATGGAAGAGGATTGTAGATATGCAGCATTAACAGATAGCTCAGCAAATCAGATTCTCTCCTGCATTGAACGCAACAAGACAATGGTTTGGAATCAGTTTTTATTTTGTGGGTACAGTGTTTATTCATAAAAATGGGTCATCTGAACCACCACCTTCTCTTTTGCATAAGTGGCAGTTTAGCAAAAAGCCCTAATTGTGGCCCTACCAGGAGAGGAAGCTCTGCAGGAGGAAGGGCACAGGCACTGCCCATTGAAGTCTAGAGGAGAGGCATTACCTGCTGAGGCTGTGATGAAAGAGCTGAGAAGCAGGGAGAGGGGTGGGCAGAGATGACAGAAAAAGGCCTAGCAGAGGAGACAAAAATAATGGGGTTGAACTCGGCAGGAAAGACAGGCTGGAAGAGCAATGAAAGCTGCAGAGAGCTGGTTTGCATGGAGAGTGAAGAGGAACAGAGCAGGGGGCTGAGGTTATGGAGAAGAAAGCGACAGCTCTAAAGCCTCAGAAAGAGACACCTGGCTCTTTGTAGAAGAGTCTTTAGAACCAATAATGTAACATATCACAGTGGAGTTTGCTGTGATCCATCTGCTTGAACCATGTGGCTTTCACAGGCGTCAGCCTACAGTGGGCCAGATCCACCATCCCAGCTGCTCAGAGGAACAGCCCTGCAGAAGCTCATGGGCCCCATTCTAAGAAATCTAGATAATCAATTAAGTTTATTTAGAAATCATTTTTTCAATATTTTCTTTTTTTTAGGGGGGAAGAAGTGAAGAATGGACCCACACATGGCATTCCATTGTTATTACTATTATTGTTGTTATTATTATTGTTACTATTTCCATTATCAGTAGCACTGTAATTTGTTTTAACCTGTACAATTTACTGTGCCTTGAAAACACAATCAGGTGCAATGGTGAATATGAATTTATATAATATAAATAAATAAATGCGTATCTCAGAAATCAGCATGGTTCTCATTAAGCCAATTGGAGATCTGGCAGCTCCAGGCTTGACTCTGTGCATAGAACAGAATCATAGAGTCATCATCGCTGGAAAGGACCTCCAGGATCACCAAGTCCAGCCCTCAGCCCAACAGCTCCCTAACCCCTACATCATGGCCATCATGGCTCTAGCTACTTGGTTTTTAAACCCCTCTAGGGACAGGGACTCCACCCTCTCCCTTGGCAGTGTGTTCCAGTGACCAGCCACTCTCCCAGGAAAGAACTTCTTCCTAAGATCCAATCTAAACCTCCCCTGACGCAACTTCAGCCATTTCCCCTCATCCTATCATTAGGAATTTGGGAGAAGATACCAGCACCAGCCTGGCTACAACCTCCTTTGAGGTAGCTGTAGAGAGCAATAAGGTCTCCTCTCAGCCTCCTCTTCTCTCCAAATAACTTCTTCTCGACCAAATAACGCCAGTTCCCTCAGCTGCTCCCCATGGGGCCTGTTCTCCAGCCCCCTCGCCCTTCTCTGGCCCTGCTCCAGCCCCTCAATGTCCTCCTTATACTGTGGTGCCCAACACTGGACTCAAGGTATGGTCTCACAGGGACAAGGTAAAACAAAGGCACTGCTGGTAGGGAAACCACTTTCTCCTTGTTGATTAAAATAACACCTGTTAGGCTGTGGAGATTAATACTATTATGAAATTAAATTTCTTTCCTCTCCCTTCAGAACAACACCCTACTGTGGACCACAAGCCTATTGTGAGGTTAACCTTATCTTGTTTCATAAAACCATTTGAAAAAGAGGGATAAGCGATGGGGCAGGAAGAGGAGGTGGGACTGTATCTCATCTTAATGGGAAAATTTGTGGAGTGTAAATACTCCCACTGGGGTTTCCCACTTCCTCCACAAACGCACTGGGATTTCACATAGAAGACAAAACTGCTGCTCTGTGCTCATTTTAATGCAGTTCCATTTGTTAAATACGGTCACACCAAAGCCATGGGCTGCACATCCTGGAAGCGTATGTCCCAAGGTAGTCATACCTACAGAGGTAGAGAGATGTGACCAGTTTATTCTCCTCCACAAGCACTTAACTCAGGTTTCCATTGGTGATGGGTTTTACAGCATCACAGAACAATGGAGGTTGGAAGGGGATCTCTGGGGTTCTTAGTTCAGGCTGCTCAAAGACCTGTCAAGTTTTAAGTATCTCCCAAACATGTCACAGGCTATTTAGGTCATGTGGAAAGGAACAGTGGGTGTTTGTTGACAGCCAGCTGAACAGGAGCCAGCAGAGTACCCAGGTGGCCAAGAAGGCCAGTGGCATCCTGGCCTGAATCAGGAATGGGGTAACCAAGGTGTGAGATCATGGTGTAGGGGTTAGGGACATGCTGGGCTGAGGGCTGGACTTGGTGATCCTGGAAGTCCTTTCCAGCCATGATGATTCTATGATTCTTTTCTGTGATTCTATGGCAGTCAAGGCACAGTTCTGCACATCAGCTGTGCTAGGGTAAGATGTCATTTAATAAGCACAATGAGACAAGTTTTTGGGATGTGATCCTTCATGGATGTGTTACACACATACTCTGAGATGAGTATTTAGGTGGCTGTTGTGAACGGAACTGTTTGAATGTGAAGAGGATAGCTCCGGTATTTTTCCTGAGTGACAGAATTGCCTTAAGCCCGGTTATCAATGCTGCATGAGCACATCTGAAGGTTTTGAACCTTAAACGTGCCCCGTGCTCACAGAGCCTGTGGGCTTCAGACAGAGGTCAGTTCTCATTTTGAATGAGTTCTGAGCATATGAAAATTCTTCAAAAACTGTAAAAAGATGCCCTTTGGGTTCCACTGGCAAAGTGGAAGGAGCAGAGGAGTTTAATTGACTTGTGCTCCATCTGTGCTGCCTTGGGATGCAATAGCAATATGAATGTTTGGCCTCACCATTAACAGTGGCTGTGACTCAGTTCTTCTAGTTCTATGGACTTTGACTTAAAGACTTCAGAACAAAAAGCAACAGCTCTGTTTTGATGACACAGGAAACCAAGTATTATTTTAATATGATGTTATACGGTTCTAATTGACAGATGGCTGAATATGAGCCAGCAGGGTACCCAGGTGGCCAAGAACGTCAATGGCATCCTGGCCTGGATTAGAAACTGTGTCTCCAGCAGAAGTAGGAAGGTAATTTTCTCCCTGTACTTAGCACTGATAAAGTTGTACACTGAGTACTGGGTCCAGTTCTGGCCACCTCGGTGCAAGGCAGATATCAAGGTGCTGGAGCAAGTGCAGAGGAGGGCAACAAAGCTGGGGAAGGGCCTGGAAAATAAATCTGATGAGGAGAGATTGAGAGAGTTGCAGCTGTTTAATTTGAGGAAGAGGAGGCTAAGAGGAGACCTCATAGCTCTCTACAACTATCTGAAAGGACATTGTAGGGGTGTTGGTGCTGGTTTCTTCTCACAGATCATTAGGGACAGAAGCAGACGGAAGGGCATCAAGCTTCAACAGGGTAGGTTTAGACTGGACATCAGGAATAAATTCTTCCCAGAGAGAGCGGTCAGGCACTGGAATGGGCTGCCCAGGATGGTGGTTGAGTCTCTATCCCTAGATGTGTTTAAAAGTCACTTAGATGCAGCGTTGGAAGATCTGGTTTCACAGAATCACAGAACAACAGGGATTCGAAGGGGCCTCAAAAGATAGAATCATCCATAGAATCATTCCTGGATTCCTTAGGGATTGGAAGGGACCTTGAAAGATCATTTAGTCCAATCCCTCTGACACAGCAGGATCACCTAGACCAATCAGCACAGGAACATATCCAGGCGGGTTTTAAACATCTCCAGAGAAGGAGACTCCACAATGCCCCTGGGCAGCCTGTTCCAATGCTCTGTTACCCTCACTGTGAAGAAATTCTTTCTGATATTTATATGGAACCTCCTGTGTTCCAGCTTACACCCATTGCCACTCGTCCTATCACTAGATGGCATTGAAAAGATCCTGGCTCCATCCTCCTGACACCCAGTTCTCACATATTTATAAACATTAATGAGGTCACCCCTCAGTCTCCTCCAAGCTCAAGAGACCCAGCTCCCTCAGCCTTTCCTCATAAGGGAGGTGTTCTACTTCCTTCATCATCCTCGTTGCTCTACGTTGGATTCCGTCCAGCAGCTACATGTTCTTCTTGAACTGAGGGGCCCAGAACTGGACACATTACTCCAGATGTGGTCTCACTAGTGCAGAGTACAGAGGAAGAAGAACCTCTCTCAATCTGCTAACCACCCCCTTCTGATCCACTCCAGGATGCTGTTGGCCCTCTTGGCCACAAGGGCACATTGCTGGCTCATGGTCATCCTCCTGTCCACCAGGACCCCCAGGTCCCTTTGTCCTACACTGCTCTCCAATATATCAGTCCCCAACCTATACTGGTACCTGGGGTTGTTCTTGCCCAGATGTAAGACTCTATACTTACCTTTTTTATAGTTTATTAAATTTCTCCCTGCTCAGCTCTCCAGCCTGTCCAGGTCTTGCTGAATAGCAGCACAGTCTGCTGGGGTGTCAGTGACACCACCTAGCTTTGTGTCATCAGCAAACTTGCTGACAGTGCTGTCTCATCCCTCATCCAAGTAATTAATGAATAGATTGAATAGGAATGGTCCCAGTAACGACCCTGAAGTGACTCCGCTATATATAGGCCTCCAACTAGACTCTGTCCCATTGACCATTAAGATCATCCAGTCCCATCCCCCTGCCACAGCAAGGTGACCTGGACCAAGTCACACAGGAACATATCCAGGCGGGTTTTAAATGTCTCCAGAGAAGGAGACTCCACAACCTCCCCGGGCAGCCCCTTCCAGCGCTCTCTCCCCTTCACTGTGAATAAGTTCCTTCTAATATTTATATGGAACCTCCTATGTTCCAGCTTACCTCTATTGCCTGTTTTCCTATCACTAGATAACATTGAGAAGAGCCTGGCTCCATCTTCCTGACACCCACTCTTCACATATAGATAGACATTAATGAAGTCACCCCTCAGTCTCCACTTCTCCAAGCTAAAGAGACCCAGTTCCTTCAGTCTTTCCTCATAATGGAGGTGTTCTACTTCCTTCATCACGTTTGTGCCTCTGTGCTGGACACTCCCCAGCAGTTCTATGTCCTTCTTGAGCTGATGAGCCCAGAACCGGACACAATCATCCAGATATGATCTCACCAGGGCAGAGCAGAGCGGGAGAAGAACCTCTCTCAATCTGCTAACCACCCCACTTCTGATCCACTCCACGATGCCATTGACCTTCTTGGCCACAAGGGCACATTGCTGGGTCCTGGCCATCCTGCTCTCCACCAGGACCCCCAGGTCCCTTTCTCCTACACTGCTCTCCAACAGGTCAGTCCCCATTCTACTAGTACCTGGGGTTGTTCTTGCCCAGATACAAGACTCTACACTTGCCCTTGTTATATTTCACTAAATTTCTCCCTGCCCAGCTCTCCAGCCTATCCAGGTCTCATTGAATGGCAGCACAGCCTTATCCAAGTCATTGATGAACAGATTGAATAGTACTGGTCCCAGTAGTGACCCTTGGGGGACTCCACTAGATACAGGCCTTCAACTAGACTCTGTCCCATTGACCATCACTCTCTGGCTTCTAACCTGCAGCCAGTTCACAATCCACCTCACTACCCAATCTTCTAGACCACACTGCCTCAGTTTGGCTGAGAGGATTCTGTGGGAGACCGTGTCAAATGTTTTTCTGAAGTCAAGACAGACCACATCCACTGCTTTGCCATCATCCATCCACCTGGTTATACCCTCCTAAATGGCTACCAGGTTGGTCAAGCATGACTTCCCTTTGTTGAAGCCATGCTGACTGTCCCTAATGACTCTCCTGTCCTTGATGTGCCTGGAGACAGCATCCAGGACAAACTGTTCCATCACCTTTCCTGGGATGGAGGTGAGGCTAACCTGTCTATAGTTACTTGGGTCCTCCTTCACCTTCTTATGGGTGAAGTTGTAGAGTAGTGTTGATCATTGAGTCCCCATCCCTGAATGTGTTTAAAATTCACTTAGATGTAGTGTTGGGGAATCTGTTTTAGGGGTGAAATTGTAGAGTAGGATCGATGGTTGGACTCATGATCCCAAGGGTCTTTTCCAACTTGAATGATTCTATGATTCTATTGCCAAGTATTGTCTCTAAAACTAGGCTAATTTCTGAGCCATTTTAAAAGCGATTGCATAAAGTCATCTCCTGTCAAATCTCAGCATGCTCACCTGATAACTTCTTAGACATCGCTCAAGACTCCTGGCCTTTTACAAATACTCTTTTGCTTAAATCTTTCCTCAGTAATCTTGGGCCAAAATGTTGAATTTCTACTCCCTCTTGGGAGGTCATGTCTCCTCAGTTGCACAGTCCACATCATAGAACCACAGAATCATAAAGGGCTTAGGCTGGAAGGGACCTCAGCACTCACCCAGTGCCAATCCCCCTGCCATCAGGAATGATACACAGAATCACAGAACATTAGGGATTGGAAGGGACCTCAAAAGATCATGCAGTCCAATCCCCCAACAACAGCAGGATCATCTAGATCCAGTAGCACAGGAACCAGGTGGGTTTTAAACACCTCCAGAGAAGGAGACTCCACAACTCTCCTGGGCAGCTCCTTCCAGTGCTCTGTAACCCTCACTGGGAAGAATTTCCTTCTCATATTGATGTGAAACCTCCTCTGTTCCAGCTCACACATGGTGCCCCTATTCGTATCATTCGATGCCACTGAGCAGAGCCTGGCTCCACCCTCCTGAGATCTGTTCTTTCCATATTATCAACACTCATGGGGTCACCCTTCATTCCCTTTTTATCGAACTAAAGAGTCACCTCTCGCTAGTCCAGATTGCCCAGAGCCCCACCTAACCTGGCTCTGAACACTTTCAGGGATGGAGCATCCATCTTATGTGGGCTTCACCAGCCTCACAGTGAAGCATTTCTTTCTCATATCTAATCTAAATCTCCTCTCTTTCTTTTTAAAGCCATCACTCTTTGTCTTATAACTACATACCCCTATAATAAATCTGGCCTCATCTTTCCTATAGGCTCCTTTTAACTACTGATTGGCCACTGTAAGGTCTCCTTAATCCCTGTGGTTTTGGTCGTTTTTAATTACAAAACCAATAAAAGCAAACTTTTACATGATTTTGGCTTTTCTTTACCTACTTTTACCTTATTCCTAGTGACATTTAGTACTTCAGTGTTTCAAAATAGCAGAGATGTCTAGTGCGGAGAACAAGAAGGAAAGATTCATGGTCTTAAATCCCCATAACAAATGTCAGTCTGTCGTCTGTGTCACTCACCAAGGACAAAGGAGCGAGACAGATGCTGTTCTGGAAGCCGCAACCACCCATTAGGATTTGTCACTTGTTGGGCTGCAGCTCCACATAAAAGTCACAGAGTTATTTCAGTTACTCCTACGTTTTAATAAGCTTCATGCCTCTACTTCTGAGGCCACCTCTGGTGGAAACACATGGTGCTCAGACATGCAAAATATCATGTCAGATCCCTTGTGTTCTTCATTTTTTGTTTTGTCTAGAATTGGTTAGATGAAGAGAATGGGGATGGGGAGATGCTTGTAGTTATCTTTCTGAAATTGCAGAATATCTTAGAATCACAGACTAATTTGGGTTGGGAGGAACCTCAGAGCTCACCCAGTGCCAACCCTCTGCCATGGGCAGCAACACCTCTCACCAGATCAGGTTGCCCAGAGCTCCATCCAACCTGGCCTTGGACACTTCCAGGGACGGAGCAGCCACAACCTCCCTGGGCAACCTATTCCAGGGCCTCAGCACCATCACAGGGAAGGATTTCCACCTCAGATCTCATCTCAGTCTCCCCTCTTTTAGCTGGAACCCATCTCCCTTGTCCTATCACCAGAGTCCCTTGTACAAGCTGCCTCTCCAGCATTCATGTAGCTCCTTCTCTACCGGAAGCTGCTCTAAGGTCCCCTGGAGACTTTGCTTCTCCACTTGAACATTTCCAACTCCCTCAGCCTGTACCAGAGGATCATCCTTGTGGTCTCCTCTAGACTGCTCCAGCAGTTCCTTGTTCTTCTGGTACTGGGGACTTGACAACTGGTCATAGGACTCCAGGTAATGTCTCATGAGAACCAAACAGAGGGGGAAGAATCCCCTCCCCTGCCCTGCTGGTGACTCCTCTTTGGTTCATGGAAAATAACAAAGGGGAAATAAAATTACTGCAACACTAATTCTGGCCCTTCCACTCAACACAGCTTTCCCAACCCATCCCTGAGAGGGACTCCTCATGAGTCACTGCTTTATGAAGACTCTGCTTTGCAAACGAAGCAAGTAGGTTAAGTACTCAACTTACAGAATTATTATCGAGCCCATTCCCTGGAGCCTGGAGTGGAGTGGATAAGTCGTAAAGGCTGAATAATAAACCAGCACCGGAGTTCTCAGCAGTGTTGAGACGCAGGGACGATGTCACTGCCTTTGCTCCGTGGGGAGCACTAATTGCAGCACTTGCTGCAGTCCCCTTCAGCTGGCTGACAGGATGCCAATTTCAAGCAAGAACTAATTTATCAATGGCTGCAGTGGCTAAAGAGAATCTATCTGCTGTCGTGTTCCAGGCTGCGACTGCGCCACTTCTGAAGCGGCTTTTGTTGCTCTCACAAATAATTCGTGTTAGCGGGGTATTTTTGCCACGAGCGAAAAGGTCCTCGAGGCTTTCTAGTCTTATTAGATAACAGTTGTTCTACATTAATCTGTTTTAATGAAGTTCCTGACCTTCTCTGCCTTGGTAGACTGAGGAGTAAATTCCCAAATAAATGTTGCCTCATGTCTTAATCCTGTTTTGCAAATAATCCAAATAA
>JAOXOE010000441.1:44004743-44042048 GCA_028565055.1 Phoeniculus purpureus
ACACCCATTGCCCCTTGTCCTATCAGTAGATGACACTGAGCAGAGCCTGGCTCCATCCTCCTGACACCCACCCTTCAAGTATTTATAGACGTTAATGAGGTCACCCCTCACTCTCGTCCTTTCCAAGCTCAAGAGCCCCAGCTCCCTCAGCCTCTCTTCATAAGGGAGATGCTCCACTTCCTTCATCGTCCTTGTTGCTCTGCCCTGGACTCCCCCTGCTAGAAACTATTATGTGATACAGCTGGGAAAATAGGTCAGGGTAATCCACCCTTGAGGCAAGAGCACTTTGAGGACAGCCTGAACAGGGAGAAACAGCAAACAGGTCCCAAACCTTTTATGATGTTATATGAATAAGAACGTATCACAGTATCCCAGTATTACCAAGGTTGGAAGAGACCCCATAGATCATCAAGTCCAACCCGTTACCACAGAGCTCAAGTAATATCAATACATTTATTTTCTCTTCTGCATCTCACTTTTCCATTAATTTTATGTGTATTTCAAAGTCTGAAATTAATTTCAAGTTCATCTTTGACTGATTTATAAATGTGCATCACTAATGCTAAGCGTTTGCTTAGCTACTGCTCTGAATGCTGAAGTCCCAAGGCTTTGACTCACTTCTGCACTGCTTTTAGAGGGTCTTAAACACAGGATGACTCTGATCAGCGTGCCGCAGATACCTGGGTGTAGTGACTTCCAGAGCCTCCACCAGGATTAGCAGCATACTGGGATCAGAGTTGAAGCCTTTGCAGCAGTGAGGAGATTTTTCTCCTCTCCTCCCTGACATCTACCTCAACATCCTTGTGTCTCAAAAACACATCTTTGCAAAGGTGAATTTTTATTGCCTCGAACCATTGCTAAGTGAGCTCCAGAAATTTCAGTAATTCAACAGAAATTAGATTCTCTGCTATCACCAAGGTCACTTCACACATCTGGTGGTTCGGCAAATCTGGTGGAGCAGTGAAGCTAATTCAATGACAATGAGGCCCATGTACCAAAGGAGTTAGAGTCCAGCACAGAGCCAAGAAGACGATGAAGGGAGTGGAGCACCTCCCTGCTGAGCAAAGGCTGAAGGATCTGCCTTTGGAGAAACACAGACTGAGGGGTGACCCACCCTTCACGCATTTATAGACATTACTGAGGTCACCCCTCAGTCTATGTTTCTCCAAGCTAAAGAGCCCCAGCAACCTCAGCCTCTCCTCATCAGGGAGATGTTCTATTCCCTTCATAATCTTCGTGGCTCTGGGCTGGACTCTCTCCAGCAGCTCCGTGTCCTTCTGGGGCTCGGAAATGGACAAATATTTCAGATGTGGTCTCACTGGGGTAGACTAGAGGGGGAGAAGAACTTCTCTTGATCTGCTAACCACTCCCCTTCTAATCCACCCCAGGATGCTGTTGGCCCTCCTGGCCACAAGGGCACATTGCTGGCTCGTGGTCATCCTGAATTAATACTTCGTAGACTCATAGAATCATCAGGGATTGGAAGGGACCTCGAAAGATCATCCAGTCCAATCCCTCTGCCGCAGCAGGATCACCTAGACCAAGTTGCACAGGAGCACATCCAGGCTCTGAGGTAGCACCCAGAGATAGCTACCTTGAAATGGCTAGTACTTGCCACAATTGTTGTAAAGCTGAAATTGGTGGTGCTCAGTGTTTTAGGCAGCCATGTAAACACCATCTGTGCAAAATATTTGTCATTATTTGCAAACAAAAAAACCAGGGAGGAAGTTTCTTTCTCAGCACCAAGCTGGCACACCGAGCTAGCAGAGCGCGGCTCCCAGTCCTGTCCATATACTGGTTGCTCTCAGGCCAGTGACATCCACTGCAATTCCCAGCTGTTTGGGCTCTGCTTGTAATTACTTTGGCTTCACGAACAAACAAAGATGATGTCAACCTGTGCGAAGGAAAATGTGTGGTCGTCCCATAATCAGTGCTCTTTCCTCATCCATGGACAGGCTTCTACTCTCTAGCCAACACACAGCTGGAGGATTTGTTTGCCCTTGGAATGGCAAAGGTTCTCTGAAGTGCTGCCTGATTGCCTTCGGGTTGGGACGGTGGGGTGCAGCGCTAAGCCAGAGCCCCTCGAAGGCCACGGGGCCATGTGTCACCAGAAGAGCTGTATCCGTGTGGAACATATAGGTTGCCTAGAGGCAAGACAACATCCCACCCACAAGTACCTTTAAATACACATCACCGGCTGGCCGTGGCAGCAGACTCATCACATCTCGTCTCTGATAGTCTGGACATCTCATTTGGAAGGTTGACTCACAATGTACAATGTTTTATATGTAACCTGCTCCTCGAGCTGTTAGCAGCGACAGTGAAAAGCAGCACCAGGGCACAAAGTCTCAGCCTGTGGTACAGGTAGATCATGAAGCTGAAGCTCTCCAGGAGCTGATTGTGTTGAGCATTTCCAGATGCAGAAGAGGCAGTGACCCTGCTGCTGAGCTGGCTGCTTCTGCCAGGCTGGCCCCCAAAACCAGTGGAATGTACCGAGTGCCTCCAGGACCACAGGCTCCTCCAGGAGGGCTGCAGCAGTCCATGGTGTTCGTTCAGTGTGCAGCCCTTCACATCTCTTTTCTCCTCCATCCTTGGTGCTGCCAAAGGTGAGTTGATGTTTGCTGCCCTAGCAGCCTGTGCCGTTCTCCTTGTTCCAAGCTGCCACTCAAGGCAGGGAAGCTGGAGCCTTTGGCTGCAGGATCGTTATTGAATTATAGAAGTGCCTGTGGTAATTTCCCAGTGCTGGGGGCCCAATCCAAAGCTCGAAGCAGTCAGTGATCGGAGCCTTGGTGTGAATCATGCACCATCTGTGCTTGTGGGCTGACTGTTTGTGTATGTGAAGTGTTGGGTAAATATGTAGCCACAAATCCCCCTCACTGGCGTGGAAAGTGGCATCTGTGCCCTCTTCATGGGCCAAACAGGTATGGCAGGTTGTGATGGGGTCTCTGTTAGTACCCCAAAAGCCCACAGGTGCTGCCTGAAGCCATCGTGGCACGAGCCTGAGGAGTGCCAAGAGGAGGTGTGTACTTCCTCTGCAGGTACTGGATCAACGCAAAAGCATAGGGAGGGAACAATTGCATGGCCCCACGGTGCTCTGGCTGAGATGTGGCACAGGTATGGCCATAGAAAGTAGCTCTGTGTTCCAAAGAGGAGCTCAAAGCCTTTCCAGTGTGGAGGTGAGCAGGTGCACCTGCCCCGCTGGGCAACTGCCAGAGAAGATAACCAAAGCTCCCCTAAGTACTTCACTGCTTTTAGCACTGTGTAATGGGCTCATCGCCACCGTACAGTAATAAGAGCTCTCTTTCATTCCCTCTAAATCACAGATCAGAGGCAAATTCACATATCTGAGCAATTTTGTGTGCTGCTTCACAATAAGCATGTAAGCAGCCAAACAGGGAGACCACAACAAGTGAGCTTTGTGATCACATCGAGAAGTTAAATGCATTGATTTGATTTCCATCCAGAATCTTCTCTTCTTTATTTCTTACTTAGTTCTTACTTAGTTCTTACTTAGTTCTTATTTTTTATTTATTTTACTTCTCTTATTTATTTTATTTTCATGAGCCCATGACCAGGGAGGTTGTGGAGTCTCCTCCTATGGAGATGTTTAAAACCCTCCTGGACAGGTTCCTGTGTGACTGGATCTAGGTGATCCTGCTGTGGCAGGGGGATTGGACTGGATGATCTTTCGAGGTTCTTTCCAATCCCTAATGTTCTGTGGTTCTGTGATACCTTTCAGCATGAAGGAGAGGAGACTATCTTTTTAGCAAGGGTTAGGGTTAGGGGTTAGGGTTAGGGGTTAGGGTTAGGGGCTAGGGTTAGGGTTAGGGTTAGGGTTAGGGTTTAGGGTTAGGGTTAGGGTTGTGGTGACAGGACAATGCAAAGGGTAGATTTAGACTGGATATATGAAGAAATCTTTTTACAATGAGGATGATGGAACACTGGAACAGGCTGCTCTGAGAGGTGGTAGAGGCTCCATCCCTGGAGCTGTCCAAGGTCAGGTCGTACAGAACACTGAGCAATCTGATCTGGTTAATGATGACTCTGCTCACTGCAGGGGGTTGAACTAGATGACCTCTAAAGATCCCTTTCAACACAAAACACTCTTTGATTCTGTGATACAGACTTCCGTACCTGTGTTATGGGGCCAACTATGACCCTTATACACAGGCAAACAGGGATTACAAATGACTGACGTGCATCAAGAACTCTGTGGTCTTGTTAAAGGTGGGGTGGGTTCAGTCCATTTCCTAAAACTTGTAGGTATCCTCTGCCTCAAAATCTGAGTAAGACTCACGTAAAAGCAGTCAGTGATGACATGTAGAAATGACACGTTTGAGGCATCCATCACAGGTTGAACAAACTGGCCAGTCACAGAAAGAGGTGCGTCGGTTTTGTGTTGAACTCCTTGACCTCAGGTGTGAGGTGAGAACTTGGGTCTGGGTTTATGTGCAATCAGAAAGGACGCGAGCAAATTCTAGGTAGAAAAGCCTTGTCAAGCTTCTAAACACATGAAGTCCTATTTGGCTGAGAAAAAGCCCCTCTAGAAAGTCTACTGGGCACACAGGGAATTTACTGAGGGAAAATGCCATAGTATGAGGGAGCTGGGTCTCTTTAGCTTGGAGAAGAGGAGATTGAGGGGTGACCTCATTAATGTCTATAAATACGTGAGGGGTGGGTGTCAGGAGGATGGAGCCGGTGTCATCTAATGATAGGACAAGGGGCAGTGGGTGTGAGCTGGAACAGAGGAGGTTCCAGTCAATATGAGAAGGAACGTCTTCCCAGTGAGGGTGACAGAGCACTGGAATGGGGCTGCTCAGGGGGGTTGTGGAGTCTCCTCTGGAGATGTTTAAAACCCACCTAGACGTGTTCCTGTGTGACTTGGTCTAGGTGATCCTGCTGTGGCAGGGGGACTGGACTAGATGATCTTTTGAGGTCCCTTCCAATCCCTAATGTTCTGTGACAGTATCACTCTACAAGTGGTAATTACAGAGCAATTCTTCACTACTTAGTAATTTTCAAAAATGTCTTGTTTCTAAATTTAAAGGAAGATGACAGGCAGCATTAGAAAAGGAGATGCTCTCAGTAATGTAATTTCAGTGTATTTAGCCTGCTGTTTTTCCCAATGAGAAACAGAATCCACACTGGCCAAAAACCAGCTCGGATAGTTCATCCGGACCTGCTGCCAGAGTGCTAAGCCTGGCCAATGTGGAAACGGTCCAGCAAAAAACAGAAGCAACACAGTTAATCAAAACCTGGTGGCTGAAGACAGTAGGACTAATCAGTAGTGAACAATGAATTTACTGCTAGCCACTGCTTCACTGCAACAGATCCAAGGTCCTCAGGAGGCAAAACATGCTCTGCCAACGTTTTATGACAAAGTATTTCAATGAAAACCAGTGCAGAGCAATGCTAGTAAGTGCTGACACATGGAGTTTTAGAGACTTTAATAGAGGTGCTGCCACACAAAGCTGTGCTCTGTCCCACCAGGTGAACAGCAACAGTGTTGTGCCCTAAAAGGTATCTGCCTCTGTAACTGCTTTTCAACCCTTTACCCTAAAACTTAAACAGAAGATGAAATTTAAAATAATCATCTCAGGAAGCACACTGAAGGATGAAGTACAACAGGTGCTGCTACACAGCTGCGTTTGTTCTACACTCTATTTCATCACAGGAATCCACAATACAACATAAAGTGATTCTAAAACAGAACCAATTTTCACAAAGGCATTAGAATAGAATCACAGAATCATTCAGGTTGGAAAAGACCCCGGGGATCATGGAGTCCAACCATCAACCCTACTCTACAAGCTCATCCCTAAACCAGGTCCCTCAACACCAGATCTAAGCGTCTTTTAAACTCATCCAGAGATGGGGACTCAACCACCACCCTGAGCAGTCCATTCCAGTGCCAAACCTACAGTTTAAAATAAAACAGCCAATAATTTAAAGGATTTTTGTTATAGTTACAAATAATTACCTTTGTGCTTCCGTAAAAAGTCAATGCTCTTCTGTAGCACAGTGGATTTATCCATCTTCCGAGCGTTACCTGGAAGCATGGAACCCAGCTCTTTGATAAGTACATTAAACTGATCGCGACGTTTCTTTTCTGACTTGTTCCTAGACACTCTGAAAGAGAACAGAAAGTGTTTTATAGCAATGATCACAGAACATTAGGGATTGGAAGGGACCTCGAAAGATCACCCAGTCCAAGCCCCCTGCCACAGCAGGATCACCTAGATCAAATCCCACAGGAACATATCCAGGCTGGTGGTTTTAAACATCTCCACAACCCCCTGGGCAGCCCCTTCCAGTGCTCTGTCACTCTCACTGGAAGAAGTTTCGTCTCATACTGATGTGGAACCTTCATATGTTCCAGCTCACACTCATTGGCCCTTGTCCTATCATTAGATGACACTGAGCAGAGCCTGGCTCCATCCTCCTGACAGTCACCTTTGAAACTTTCTTATAATAAGCTGCATTTCCTGATGCAAACAGCCTCCCAAGAATTTCTGCTGTAAGTACTATCACAAAAAAGCTATTCCCTATCTCAGACACCATTTCACAAATGCAGTTTCCCCCTTCTCATGGAGCAATGCAGCTGAGACTCTACAATAGAGCATCCTTCTATAAGGATCTGGAGAATAATAGTAAAATAAATGGTGTTGAGTAATAAGGTTATTTATAAAACAATTGCATTGTTATTGCTTAGAAACCTCCCTGAAAATTCAAGTGTACAAGTATGTGACACTTCTTAGCTTTAAATCATAGAATCCCTGGGATCATCGAGTCCAACCATCGATCCTAGTCTACAAGTTCACCCCTAAACCAGATCCCCCAACACTACATCTAAGTGCCTTTTAAATGCATCCAGGGATGGGGACTCAACAACTACCCTGGGCAGCCCGTTCCAGTGCTTGATCACTCCATCCGTGAAGAACTTTTTCCTGACTTCCAGTCTTAACCTAGAACTCACAAACTTACCTTTTTGCCTTATCTTTGTCATCTTCTTCCACCAGCCCATCAAAAATGCTTCCATCATTTCTGAAAGAAACAAAAAGGAACAAATGTTGGAGTGGAATATTTCTCTTCTGTGAAGTCCAAACATAGTCAATCACAGAACCATCCTGGCTGGAAAGGACCTCCAGGATCATTAAGTCCAGCCCTCATCCCAACATCTCCCTAAACCCTGGACCATGGCTTCAAGGGCTCTAGCTACTCAGTTTTAAACACCTCAAGGGATGTAGACTCCACCACTTCCCTGGGCAGCCTGTTCCAGTGCCTGCCTGTGAAGAGCTCATTACTCATCATCTCCATTGCAGCAAGAAAACAAAGCACTGTTGTGCTGTGATGTCTCACAAGGACCATCATTAATAACCTAAAGTCAAATCTGCTGGAAGTCCATTGCCATCACAAAAACCCTCCTCAGCTTGACAACTGTTCTTGGAATACAAAAATGAGAATGATGTTTCTGCAGACACCAGCTGAACTACAAGTGACAACTACTGAGGACTGGGATGTAGAAACACACTTCTGTCTCTGGAAAAGAGGAGACTCAGAGGGGACTTTCTCCCTCTCTATAAATCCCTGAAGGAAGATTGTAGACAGGTGTGATGCGAGCTCTTCTCCCAGGCAACCAGCGACAGGATGAGGGGGCAGGGCCTGAAGCTGCCAGAGGAGAGTTAAGTTGGATGTTAGGAAGCCCTTCCTCATGGAAAAGGTGATCAGACAATAGAATGGACTGCCCAGAGCAGTGGTGGAGTCCCCACCTCTGGAGGTGTTGGAGGACAGACTGGATGTGGCACTTAGTGCCCTGGTGTAGCTGGTGTGGTGATGTTAGGTCCTGGGCTGGGCTGAATGATCTCAGAGGCCTTTTCCATCCTCAATAACTCAGTGATTCTATGATTCCTGCTCCTGTGAAGATCAAGATTACTGCTAAACCTTGTGCACCACATTGAGGACCCATAAGTAAAAAAGATCACAAGTAAACAGAGTTGCACTTGCAGGGAACAGCAGACAGGACAGGTGACCCTGCACCGACCAACAAGCTATTCCATTCCACAGACATCATACTCAACATGAAGCTGAGGGTTCATGAGGGTTAAGCTCTCTTCTACCCCCGGCACTGGAGGAGGACAGTTTTTACACCTATTGACCCATCTTGACTTCCTGAACCATGACTTCCTAAGTCCAGTTCCAGAATCAAGTTCCTATCTGCTGCTGAGTCCACTCTGCACTCTGGGAGAGCTCCAAACTACTCTTGCATACATTTTGTTATATTTTCATGAAGTTTCCTTCTCTGGAGACATCTAAAACCCACCTGGACATGTTCCTGTGTGACTGGATCTAGGTGATCCTCCTGCGGCAGAGGGATCGGACTGGATGATCTTTGAAGGTCCCTTCCAATCCCTACTGTTCTGTGACTCCATGATACTGCGATTCTGCGATTACTACGTTAGTATAACTACACTTTTTTAACTCATTGAGTAGTTTAGGGTTTTCTTTTCAACCTCTAAGTCTCTCCCCTTATTCCCTTTCCCTTCTCCATCTGGGAAGGCAGGAGGGTTAACACAGACAGCATCAATCACCTACTTAGTGGCCACTCTTTCCTCTGCTATCAGTCAGTGCAGTGCTGTCCGCAGTGACCTCTGTGTGTCCACCTTTCAATGCTTTCTTTCCTTAAGATACTTCATCTCCTTGATTTGTAACTGATAAATCATCAGGCAACTTTAAACTAAAACAAGCACTGATGTTTTCTACACTATTACATGTTCCACATCAGTATGAGAAGGAACTACTCCTGGTGAGGGTGACAGAGCCCTGGCAGGGGCTGCCCAGAGGGGTTGTGGAGTCACCTTCTCTGGAGATGTTTAAAACCCGCCTGGGCATGTTCCTGTGCAACTTGATGTAGGTGATCCTGCTCTGGCAAGGGGACTAGATGATCTGTTGAGGTCCTTTCCAGTCCCTAATGTTCCGTGACTGTGTGAAAGCAAAGGTTTTTAAAAGCATTCCTGTATAGCAGAATGGCTGAAGTCTCACTGAAACATCGTAAAACTTCACTTAAAAAGCCTGACAAGTCAGACAGGCATTTTTAAACATTTTACTCTCTAAGCTTTTCTAAATTTGATCTAAGCTGCATTTCCTCAAGTCTCAATCATGGTGACACACAGAATATTAAGGACAGATGTTCGCCTAAGCCGCTAAAAATGTCCAGCTCAAGGAATCAAGCAGAAAACGCGTTTCAGCTATTACTTTTCCATTGAAATAGGTTAGCAGGTCACTTTCTTATCATCTGCAGCATCACTAATCGTTTAAATGTATTTGTTTTCCTCAAGTGAATACTGAAGTACTAAAAAAACCTCAAGAATTTAATGTGAGCTCAGCTCACCTAGCACAGACGGCTGAAACACTAAAAATCACTCTTTCTAATGACTACAAAACGACACATCTAACAATCATCAAAATAACTCTGTCAAAGACAGCCAAAACCTCACTCCTCTGATTTTTTTGCATAGGTTAGTGTCATGTGTACGTTAGCCATGAGAAAAAATAATGAAAGAAAGCACTGAACAGTCATTCCCCCCCGAAGTCGTAGTATCTATCACCATACCTGTCTGCAATGGAGCTCATTTTACGGGTGCTTATGGTAAAAAACATAACATATCACACTTTAGTCTTGTGGTAGACATTTGTACGTTTGCCTGTAAGAGAAGAAAAAAGATCCCGGTGTGACTCTGGAGGAACAAACATGAGCAAACTGAATTTTTCATTTGCCGTGCAAGCTGCTCTTAATCTTCCAACCTTCTCCACTTGCCCTTCTTCCTTCTCTAATGCACTTTCCATTCCCATCACAACCTGGACTTGAATAGCTCATTTTAGATGACCAAGAGTTCAAGAGAATACTGGTTTATTAAATGCCATGATAAACACAAACCTTTTTTGACTCTGAATTCAGTGAGGGCTTTTCATTTTTAACTTTTAAGCGAAGACTTGTAATAGCGTAGAGCGACAAGGATGATGAGGGAAGTGGGACACCTCCCTTATGGGGAAAGGCTGAGGGAGCTTGGAGAAGAGGAAACTGAGGGGTGACCTCAGTTTCTTTAGGTGTCAATAGATAAGAACCCAGAGGTAATTCCAATGAAAGCAGTCAAGCTTAAAGCAAACACTACAGAAATCAAGGCTGATGTTGATTTCTAGGAGTCAGCTTCAGCAGTGCTCTGGAGAACAGAAGACACTACTTAACGCTGCAGCTCAGCACTTCAGTGCTGATAACACAGGAGCCTTATTAATTCTAAGAATACAATTTTACCTTTTACTTTTTGGGACTTCTGAAGTGTGAAGTTAAGGGATGAAAAATGGTTCCTCTGAAGAATAATGTGGAGTTAGCTGTATCCTCTTCTGCAGAAAAGCATTAAATTCTGAGCTGTAAAAGAAAAAACACAAGGTTTTAAAATCGGTGGGTTTTAAAACGATCACTTGGGGTTTTTTAATGAAAGAGAAGCATTCATTTCCAGCAAGAACAGTT
Organism: Phoeniculus purpureus; assembly: GCA_028565055.1. Lineage (NCBI taxonomy): Eukaryota > Metazoa > Chordata > Aves > Bucerotiformes > Phoeniculidae > Phoeniculus > Phoeniculus purpureus. Next base: position 44,015,269 of record JAOXOE010000441.1, read on the forward strand.
CATGAATGCAATCAATATTCTGCTTGTTAAAAATATCCCAAGGATTTAGCTACTTGAATTCACTTTGCCTTAAAGCTCTTCTCCTCTACTAGCACAACATTTTGACAGAATTCCTATGCTTTAAGTTATCATGGTTCATCTTTAGAATCATAGAATCATTCAGGTTAGAAAAGAGCCCTGGGAGCATCGAGTCCAACCACCAACCCTACTCTACAAGGTCACCCCTAAACCAGATCCCCCAACACTACATCTAAGTGACTTTTAAACACATCCAGGGATGTTAAACCAACCACCACCCTGGGCAGCTCAGTCCAGTGCCTGACCACTCTCTCTAGGAAGACTTTCTTCCTGATGTCCGGTCTAACCCTACCCTGTTGAAGCTTGAACCCATACCCTCTGGTTCTGTTGTTGATTCCCTGTGAGAAGAGACCAGCACCAACATCTCTCCAATGTCCTTTCAGATAGTTGTAGACAGCAATGAGGTCTCCCCTTAGCCCTCTCTTCCTGAAACTAAACAGCCCCAATTCTTTCAATCTCTCCTCATCAGATTGATTCTCCAGGCTCTTCCCCAGCTTTGTTGCCCTCCTCTGCCCTTGCTCCAGCACCTCGATGTCTCCCTTGTACTGAGATGCCTAAAACTGGACCAAATACTGTAGATGAGGCCTCACCAGTGCTGAGTGCAGGGGGACAATCACCTCTCTACTTCTGCTGGAAGGTTTAAGTCCTTAATATTTTGCAGGGACTGGAGCCTAATTCTGATTCTATCTCACTCTTTCTTTGTTATTATCACCCATTTATCACTCCAGATAACCTTATCCTGGGCAGTGACCATGAGGAAGGCTCTAATGCTCCTACAACTTGTTCCAGTGTAGGTAGTATGAGCTTCGTCTCTGGCAAGGCAGTGAGATAGGCATCTTCTGCTAATGACCTTCATTACATATTAATTCTCTCTTTATCTGAAACAGATACAGCATTTAAACCTGCCACTCACTTTCCAGTCGTCTGTTCTTCCCTTGACTCTCTTTCAGCATGAAGGTGCTTTCTGTGGTCGTAACAACTGCATTTCCTTCATCTTCTTCCTCGTTACAGTGAAAGACACAACCTTCAGCCTTCCAACTGCCTCTCCTGAGCACACACTTAAACTTATTTTAGAGAGTGAATCAGGAAAGGAGAGTTTCCCCATTGTGGAAAACTATCCTGATCTGAAATTCAAATGACTACGTATTTATTCATTCAGATACTCAGGCATGGAAATCTCTGCACTTTGAGTACAAACACAAAGATTTTTTTTTCTTTTAATCTCACTTCTGCAAATTAACAGAGTCATACAGTTTTCAAAATTAAAAACTCAAAGGATTAAACCCAACTGGCAAACGTGGCTTGGAAATGATTTTGTGTCCCAAATATTAAGATTACTAAATGTAGATGAAAGAGGCAATTCCAGAAGACTTTTCTGTTCCTTCACGACTAAAGCAGATAAGCCTTAACTCCATGTGCATGCAAAAATGTAATATGATTTCTTTTCCAACAGGCAAAACTACTGTATATTGCTCTAGGTCACGGAGCAATGTGACTGGTGTATAAATAAAACTCCAGGGGCTCACATGCTGATGATGGCTGTAATTATTGATTAATTCTGCTTTAGAAAGCTTGAAAACAAGTCCATCTCAAAACGGACATAATGCCTCTCTCGTCGCATGAAGCTAAAATGTCCTTCCTCGTTAGAAGTGCCTGAGGTTTTCTGACTTGCCAGGGGATAAATGTCACGTCTGGCGGGGGGTGGAGGTGGAGAGGGAAATGAAATTAATACCTCCAACTTTTGGGAGAGAATTTTGATAAGGATTAAACTCAACTGTCTAAAAATCCCACCAAAAAACCAACCCCATAATCAGATTTTCCAACCTGAACACAAACAGAAGGCTCTTGTGGTTTTGAGTTGAAATCAGGCTCCTTTCCCTCACTGTTGTGGTAAAGTGATTCCTATTTATAGATCACAGAATCATTACGGTTGGAAGAGATCTCTTAGATAATCAAGTTCAACCGTCAACCCAGTACCAGCTCCTCAAGGTCAGTGCCTAGCTGGGTTTAACATGGTGCAGACATGGTAGTCCTTGTCCCACAGACCCTGTAATCCAAAATTCACAAATTCCTGACTTTTACAGGTCCTTTTCACCCTAGTTCTAACCTTTCCACCACTAACCTCTGTCCCTCACTCCACATCTCCATGACTTTGTAACCCTTCCAAGGACAGGGACTCCCCCACTGCCCTGGGCAGCCTCGGCCAGGTCTGGGGAACCCTTGTGGAACAGAAATTGGTCTTCAGGCCCAACTTAAACCTCTCCTGGGGCAACTTCAGGCCATTTTCTCTCACTCTGAGGAGAAGAGACCGACCCCCACCTGGCTCCAACTTCTTGAACTTCAGACAGTTGTGGAGAGTAAGAAGGTCTCACCTGAGCCTCCTTTTCTCCAGTCCCACACCTTCAGTTCCTTCAGCTGCTCTTCAGAACACTGGTACTCCAGTCCCTTCCCCAGCTCCATCACCATTCTGTGTAGCCACTGCAGCCCCTCAGTGTCCTTCTGGCTGTGAGTGAGGGGCCAAAAGTGTCGGTGTATAGCAAATCTGACTTCCATTGGCATGAGAATTATGTTTCCAAACATAAGGTTGTTCTTTATTTTCAGTGAGTCTGTGAGCTGACTGAATATCGATGTTGGATGAACAGCTGAGCAGGATCGTATTTTGGGATCCCAACAGTAAATTGTCTGTGTGTGAACAGTCTGCCATCGTGACTTTGCTCATCTACCATCACTTTCAACCTTGTCCCCTCTCAGTCCTCAGACAGCAGCAGTGGTAGATGATTTTTTTATTAATGTGAAGAAAAAAACCCACCCAAGCAATGACAAAGAATCATAGGCTGCATCACGTAATGATTGAAAATTTTCCCTCCCAGCTATATTTTAGCAGTAGCTAGTCTATTAAAAATTGAGCAGATAGAGACAGGAATGTGGAGCCAGCCTATCTGATAAGCTTTATGGCTTCTCCTTGCTAGAAATATCTGAGCTGGCAATGTCCATACCACTGCTTGTATTGATGGATACTCAGATTTCCATAAAGCATTCGGCACCACCTGACCTCCAGATCAATGACGAGGATGAAGCATAGTTGCCACAGCAATTACGATGTGAATTAATACCTCTCTACCTGTCAGGCAGTTATTATTTAGCTGATTTCTCCAATATTGAGTCTTAACTAGAGTTAAGAATTGAAACAATAGCCAAAAAATATCCCATCAATTACGATTGCAGATGACATTAATTAGGAGAGGAGCAAATCACAAAGAGAGCAGTGTGCTAAGGAGGAGCTATTGCAATGATTGTTAAAAAAGGTGAAAACAAACACGGAAAGGCTCAGCGGAGCCTACTGAATTGTCAGATATCAAGGAACAAAGGAACCTGTGCCATGCTTTCCTGTTGGGTGTTTGAGGGATTCACAGAATCACAGAACATTAGGAATTGGAAGGGACCTCGAAAGATCATCCAGTCCAATTCCACTGACACCGCAGGATCCCCTACATCCAGTCACACAGGAACATGGCCACCTGGATTTGAAACATCTCCAGAGAACGAGACTCCAAGACCTCCCTGGGCAGCTCCTTCCAGGACTCCATCAGCTTCACCGAGAAGTTCCTTCTCACATTGATGTGGAACCTCCTCTGTTCCAGCTCACACCCATTGCCCCTTTTCCTATCATTGGATGTCATTGAGCAGAGCCTGGCTCCATTCTCCTGACACCCGCCCTTTCCATATTAATCAACATTCGTGGGGTCACCCCTCAGTCTCCTTTTTACCAAGCTCAAGAGACCCAGCTCCCTCAGCCTTTCCTCATCAGGGAGATGCTCCACTCCCTCTGACATCTTTGTGGCTCTGCACTGGACTCTTTCAAGAAATTGTGTGTCCTCTGGATGTGAGTGGCCCAGAACTGGACAGAAGATTCCAGATGCGGACTCATCAGGGCAGAGTAGAGAGGGATGTGAACCTCTCTTGATCTACTAAGTGTTCCCCTTCTAATCCACCCCAGGATGCCATTGGCCTTCTTGGCCACAAGGGCCCATTGCTGGCTCATTGTGGAAGAATCCTGCTCATTCCAACAGCGAGAAAATGATTAAGCGCTTGAGCACTGGAAGGGGCTGTCCAGGGAGGTTGTGGAGTCTCATTCTCTGAAGACATTTCAAACCCACCTGGCTGTATTCCTGTATGACTGGATCTAGGGGACCCTGCTGTGCCAGGGCCATTGGACTGGATGATATTTTGAGGTCCCTTCCAATCCTTAATACTCTGTGATTCTGTTAAGACTTCTTGATTATCTTCATGTTTTCACCATCTCAGTTAGTGGTTGCTCCAGAAGTGTTGCCTTGATGTCTTATTTTAGGCGGGAGAGGTTTGCACAGGGACCCAGATCACTACCAGGCGAGATACTGAGAAAGAGGCTTTGAAAAGAACAAAATATGGATAAATATTTTAAGATATTTTTAACAGGCTGCTGTGTGGCCAGGGGATCCAGCCACAGAACGTGTGAAATAAACCTGGAAAGACAGCGAGGAGCTAAAAGCACAATTCAAAGGAGCAGGGAGACCTTTGTCTGTCGCTTTTCCCACAGAACGTGGCAAACCCAGTCATATCCCCTTGGAATGTGTTTTGCAGGAGGAAGCAGCTACAACCAGTTGTATCTCCTCTACCTTGTGCATGATTGATAAACCATGACCTTCAGTGTGTCACTCAAGAAAACAATTTCCTGTGAGCCAAGAGGTGCTGTAGCGCACACGCACACGCACACGCACACGCGGTTGTGCTCAGCCTTTGGACATGAATGTTGAATAATTGACCCGGTTTGCTGATGGCAGGAGTGATGCATCCCTGCTGAGCTGCTTCATTTCTTGCTCTCCTAGAGACCCTGTTCTGTGCTTCAGTGTATGGCAAGGCCATCGCCCAAGGAGAGGGTGGAGGACCCCATCCAGCCATCTGCCAGGATTCATTTCTGCTTGGCCTCATCTTTGCAAGCAGATGCCCAGGTCCGTGTGGTCCCGACACGGCTGCAGCTCCTGCACACTCAGTACCCCCCATATGCTCTTGGCTGACATTTCCTCTCCAGCTCTCTTCGTGGGACAGTAGGAGGGTTATTTCTGTCATTCTCCAAAGACATCCAATGCAGCAGACTGACTTGTCAGCATGGAGCACAGCTATGCAAAGGTTGAGTTCCTGTGGTTTGTGTAAGATTGAGAGTCTTGAGGAAATGTCAGGCTCTTATCTGTATTTTGCAATGAGATGTGAGCACCTACAGGTTGCAAAACCCAGCTTTGCATAGTCCTGCTTGTCAGCCCCATGGAGGGTGCCATAACCAACTTTTTCTTGAGATTTTCTGATTCTGTGTTTCTGTGATGTTGACTTAAACTTTTTAAAAGAGCTTGCAGTTGGTCGATGGTTTCCAAAGCTCCATGCTGGGTGTTACCATATGAATCACAGCATCAGTGGTGTGAGACAGACCTTTTCAATCAAACCTGGTAGGGTTAGGTGTCATTTTGGGGGGGTTGTGTACCTTACTGTCAGAAGTGTCTCTGCAAATCTTAGCCTCAAGATATATTTTTCCACTGCAAACTCTTTCAAAAGAAAATAAAAATCTCTTGCTAGTAGGAAATTGTGTTGACAACAATGAGCTGTGATGGGGTTTTCTCCAGTTTTTCATGAAGAAAACTAAAGGATTTGAATGGAGATGCCACAATCCTATTGCTGTCCTATCCTCTGCACTACACATGTAGCTGTCTGGGTCTGTTGTCCATGCAGGGCTGATGAGTTAGACAAGATATCTGAGAAAAAAAAACCCATATTAAGTAGTAGCAACAAAAGCCTGAAGCCTTGATTCCAGCATTGCTTTTGATCTGTGTTTCAGAGGATGCCATTTGCTTTCTCGTCTGAAAAGTTCAAGACACAGATGTTCCTCAGTATTGGGTGGGAGGACAGTGAATTGAAGGTTTCCCTGTGGGGCTTTGTCCTGAGAGTGCCTGCATCTTGGTCTTTTGGAGGAAAAAGGGGAGTTTCCTCTGTGTGGGTGCTTGGTCAATTTTTGTTTTTTAGTAAACACCGGCAATCAGAGCAGGATCACACTTTTCCCTGATGAGGAAAGGCTGAGAGATCTGGGTCTCTTCAGCTTGGAAAAAACAAGACTGAAGGGTGACCCCATGAATATTGATAAATACGGAAAGGGCAGGTGTCAAGAGGATGGAGCCAGGCTCTGCTCAGTGGCATCCAGTGATAGGACAAAGGTCAATGGGTGTGAGCTGGAACAGAGGAGGTTCCATATCAATATGAGAAGGAACTTCTTCCCAGTGAGGTGACAGAGCCCTGGAAGGGGCTGCCCAGGGGGATTGTGGAGTCTCCTTCTCTGGAAACGTTTAAAACCTGCATGGCCATGTTCCTGTGTGACTTGGTCTATGTGATCCTGCTGTGTAAGGGGGATTGGACTGGATGATCTTTCGAGGTCCCTTCCAATCCCTAATGTTCTCTGATTCAATATTGTTTGAAGCATTTTTTGACATGACTCAAGCAAAAGGCTCCTGTTAAGAGTTGCTCTGCTCCCTGCAAGGCCCAAATCTCAGAAATTAAAATGAACAAAGAGTCATGATAATAAAAATAGGAAACTGAAACACATGGCCCTGATGCCCATCAACCACCAAAGCCCTCCTGCCAGCAGCAGTTTGTGAGGCTGCCCTCAGGTCTGGAGCATCAGCCTCCTCTCCTTGGTGCAGCTGGATGTTTTTTATTTCCTCCTTCATCCGTTCATCTCAGAGAGGTTTGTGGCCATGCGGGAGCCAAAGCAATTTGCCAATTTGAAATGAATGCAGCATAAAGCCTCAGCCGTGCAAGGGATAAGCATGAACCCTGGGCATGAGGATGCAACTCGGTCTGTCATTGCGAAGATTAGCTGGTTTGATTCTTTGTGTGACTTCTGAGCAATGGTTTTGACTCAATTCATTACACACTAGGAGAGTTCTTCCCCCTTCCTACCCCTATAGCTAGCGGTGAGTAAAAAATCCATCACTGATAAATTGGAGTTTCTCTCCTCAAATTGTTCCCGTTTGCCTGTCATGAGGGAGTATTTGAAGGGCTTCACCAGCTGGGTGCATGCTCAGCATCATCCCTTGGGTGGGAAGAAGGACTTCTGAGTGCTGCTGGGCAGGGATTAAGACCCTTTCTCAAGAGACAGAACATTTAGGGGCTAGAGGGAAAGTCTGAGGAGAGGCTGAGGGAGCTGGGGGTGTTGAGCCTGGAGGAGACTCAGGGAGGACCTTCTCCCTCTCTACAACTCTCTGAAGGGAAGTCTTAGTCAGGTGGGGTTTGGGCTCTTCTCCCAGGCAACCAGTGCCAGCATGAGAGGGCAGGGCCTGAAGGTGCATCAGGGGAGGGTTAGGTTGGGTGTTAGGAAGCACCCACGAGCACTAAGGGAGACAGCAGAAGTTATTGCTGGGCCACTTTCCATCATCTTTGCTAAATCATGGGAATTAAGAGAGGTGTCTAGGGACTAGAAGACAGCAAGTGTCACTCCAATCTTCAAAAAAGGGTGAGAAGGAGGACCCAAGTAACTGTAGACTAGTCACCTTCACCTCCATCCCAGGAACGGTGATGGAACAATTTGTCCTAGACGCTGTCTCCAGGCACATCAAGGACAAGAGAGTTATTAGGGACAGTCAGCATGCCTTCACCAAAGGGAAGTCATGCTTGACCAACCTGGTAGCCTTTTATGAGGGCATAACCAGGTGGATAACTGATGGCAAAGCAGTGGATGTGGTCTATCTTGACTTCAGTAAAGCATTTGACACGGTCTCACACAGCATCCTCGCAGCCAGAATGAGGCAGTGTGGTCTAGATGATCAGGTAGTGAAGTGGATCCTGAACTGGCTGCAGGATGGAAGCCAGAGAGTGATGGTCAATGGGACAGAGTCTAGTTGGAGGTCTGTATCTAGTGGAGTGCCTCAGTGGTCAGTACTAGGACCATTCCTATTCAATCTATTCATTAATGACTTGGATGAGGGATTAGGGTGCACTGTCAGCAAGTTTGCTGATGACACAAAGCTGGGAGGAGTGGCTGACACTCCAGCAGGTTGTGCTGCCATTCAGCAAGACCTGTACAGGCTGGAGAGCTGGACAGGGAGACAATTAATGAAATATAACAAGGGTAAGTGTTGAGTCTTGCATCTGGGCAGGAGCCACCCGAGGTACTAGCATAGGCTGGGGAATGACCTGTTGGAGAACAGTATAGGAGAAAGGGACGTGGGGGTCCTGGTGGCCAGCAAGATGATCATGAGCCAGCAACGTGCCCTTATGACCAAGAGGGCCAACAGCATCCTGGGGTGAATCAGAAGTAGGATGATGATATTTTAAGGTGCCTTCCAACCTAACTTTCAGTGATTCTGTGATCTCCACATCACCCCACACTACCAACCTTATCACAGTGGCTGAATGGGCCGAAGAGGAGGACATTTGCCAGGAGTCACACTGTCACCAACAGCACTCCAATCCACTCTTTTTGGACAAAATTGTTTTAATCCTTCCTGCACATTGATGCCAGAAAATTTTGCCTGGTTGACAGTATTTGTTCTGCTGGACAGGATTCAGCAAAATCCCTCCTTGTCCCCTGGAGCACTTAGCAGTTGCTCAATCTCTTTTTCTTAGGAATGACCAGAGATATCTGCATCTGCAGTAATCACTTCTTGGCAACCAGAAATGCACTGAGAAACCATTTTTCTTGGTTATGGTCTAGCTTTTTTATTTAGCAGTATAGAGCCAGGGAAAGGTGACCCCCAATATTTTGGAGGCTTCTTGGGTTTGTTTTGACTTGCTCTGGAAAGTCTTCTCCAAAAGTCACAGCATGTTTGCACTGAAAAATTGTGTTGATTTAGGGGTCTTCCTGTTCATGTAGCCCAGGTACCCAGGTACTCCTTTACCCTGATAAGGGAGTGGTGCCCAATACATCATAGAATCATAGAATCATAGAAACATAGAATGTTCTAGGCTGGAAAGAACCTCTAGAGGTCATCTAGTCCAACCTCCCTACACAGGAACAACTCTACCTAGGTCAGGTTGCTCAGAGCCTCGTCAAGCACGACCTTAAATTACTCCAGAGATCAGGCCCCCACCACCTCCCTGGGCAGCCCATTCCAGCGATCAACCACCCTCATATTGAAGAGCTTTTTTCTAATATCTAGCTTAAATCTATCCTTTCTCAGATTGAACCCATTGCTCCTTGTCCTATCTGTACAAACCCTCTTGAAAAGACCCTCCTCTGCCTTCATGAAGGTGCCACTCAGGTACTGGAAGGTCAAAAGAAGGTCCCCCTGGAGCCTTCTTTTCTCCAGGCTGAACAGTTCCAACTCTCTCAGCCTGTCCTCATATGAGAGATGCTCCATGCTCCTGATCACATTACAGGCCCTCCTCTGGATGTGATTCAGTATGTCTGCATCCTTCTTGTGCTGGAGGCTCCAGAACTGGACACAATACTTCAGGTGGGGTCTCATCAGGGCAAAGTATAGGGACAGAAACACCTCTCTTGATCTGCTGGCCACAATTCTTTTGATGCAGCCCAGAATGGATTGTCCTTCTGGGCTGTGATTGCACACCAGTGGCTCATGTCCAAGTCTTCATCCACCAGCACCCCAAGTCCTTCTCCACAGGACTGCTCTCCAGTAGATCCTCTCCCAGCCAGTACTGATGATGCCAGTTACCCTGTACCAGGTGCAGGACTCTGCAGTTGACCTTGTTGAACCTCATAAGGTTCATCTGGGCCCACCTCTCCAGCCTTTCCAGGGCCCTCTGGATGGCATCCCATCCCTCAGGCAGATCAACTGCACTCCCCAGCTTGGTACCGTCTGCAAACTTGCTGAGGGTGCACTCAATGCCTCTGTCAATGTCATTTATGAATATATTGAACAACACTTGTCCCAGTACAGACCCCTGTGAGACAACACTTGTCACCTTCCTCCACCTGGAATCACACCATTGACCATCACACTCCTTTTCCTGGACCTGTTGCTGTCAACAGCTCCAAAAGGTGCACAAAAAGCTACACAAACATGCACTAAATAAAGTCTGCAAAGCCAGCTATGCTCAGCCTAGAGCAGGATTACCAGCCCAGAGTTCATCCACACAAAACCTCGCTCTAGCACAAGGCTGTAAGTCGTTGTGTGACAGTGTTGACAGATCAGTTCAACCCCCCATGACCTCCTTGGGTCTGGAAGCAGCCTGCTTATCTTTGCACAACATAGTTAATAAGCTCTGCTTCTCGATCTGAACTGTAGATTTACTAGTCATCTGACCAGTAAATCTGGTTTGCTTAAATTTAATCCCGGCTCAGCCTCAGGAAGGCTTTGGATTATCAGATCCATACTCCATTGAACAGTGCTGTCATCTCCCATATCCATAAAGTGCTGATGGTGGGGTTTTGCCTTTACAATGACAACTAAGAAAATGAGCTAGAAAAAATATTCCCTTTACCTTATCTCTTATAAGGAAAAATGGGACTGAAAATGCTCAGTCTGCATCTTCTTAGGAAGTCGTATTTATCAACAGGGATGCTGCTGCTCATCAGCTACGCCTGCCCACCGCTTTGAAATGCAGCTGCTCTTAAATAAACATGCCCTGAAGTTCACGGTTTGTGATTCTGCTACTACTACACAGAGTTTATGGCTCTTCCACCACTGATGTTAGAGCAAGGCAAAGACATACCTGAGAAACAGTTTCTACATTTTTGCTGTATTTTATACATGAGAATCATAGGATGGCCCGGGTTGGAAGGGACACCCAAATTTCATCTAGTACAACCCCCCTGCAGTAAGCAGGGACATCCTCAACTATATCAGGGTGCCCAGAGCCTTGTCCAGCCTCCCCTTGAATATCTCCAGGGATGGAGCTTTAACCACCTCCCTGAGCAACATGTTCCAGTTTTCAATCGCCCTCCTTTTGAGCAAGGTGTCTGTGGTCACAGAATCACAGAACAGTAGAGATTGGAAGGGATCTAGAAAGATCATCCAGTCCAGTCCCTCTACCACAGCAGCATCACCTAGATCAAGTCACACAGGAATGTGGCCAGGTGGGTTTTAAACATCTCCAGAGAAGGTGACTCCACAACGTCCCTTCGAGTCCTCTGTTAACCTCACCATGAAGAAGCTCCTTCTCAGACTGATGTGGATCTCCTTCTTTATCCAGCTCACAGACACTGTCCCATGTCTTATCACTGAATGACACTGAGCACAGGCTGGCTCCATACTCCTGACACCTGCCCTTTCCGTATTTATCAACATTAATGGGCTCATCCCTCAGTCTCCTTTTTTCCCTTTAAAACAGTAATGGAATATTAAGGAGACAACCATAGCACTGAAGATTTTGATGAGCAGACAACAAATGCTCAAATTTGTTGTGAAATATTGGAACAGGCTGTCCAGGGAGGTGGTGGAGTCATCATCCCTAGAGGGGTTCAAAAACCAAGTAAATGTGTGACAGGGTTTAGTGCCATGGCGGGGTCAGGTTGACATTTGGACTGGATGATCTCGGAGGTCTCTTCCAACCTTAATGATTCCATGATTCTATGAAATTAGCTTTCACATTTTTGTGATGTCTAAGGGTTGAATTATGTCTATTTAAAGGGAGCACCGAATTAGTTTGGTACTTTGGATTCAAGCCACGGTGCTTGTTCACAAGTACAGAGTAACCTCTTGCTACCTGTGCTGCTCTCTGAATAAAGGAACGTGAATGATTAATGTGTTTTGAATCAATTCTGTTGTTAGAGGAAAGTGAGTAGGTCAGAAGCTTGGGTTTATTGGCCAGACTCTCTCCAGAGCATTTGGTATTAGCAGTCCCCAGTCGAGTACCCAAGAGCTCACCAGGATGAACAGAAATAACAATCAGTGGGAAAATGAGACCTGAGAAGGAGAAAGCAGCAGAGATATTTTTAAAAGCCAGTGGAAAGAGGAATCGTTTCCCTATTCTCAGCTGGTTTGCATTCACTGGTGCTCCCTGGCAGGGTACAGCGATGCAGGTAACCATGGTAATTAGGGCTAGCTGCGGTTTCCAGAAGAACAAGACCAATTTGGCTAGAAATGGTTTCCCTTCACAACCCATATGGAAAAGATGATTCATCCAGGAGATAAAAAAGAAGTATCCCGGGAAAAAAACAACAACTGACAAAGCAGAGCTGTGCAGGAAGAAATATCAGGCCTTCAGCCATGAGAGCCCTAACTGCTGCTCTCAACCCAAATCTCCAACTCTTGAGGGCAACCACAACTGAGCCAAAAGCCAAGAAGGCCACAGCAGGTTAGAGCTCACATCTTCTTTCCTGATGTGCTGTCAAGGAGCAGCTGATTAGAGCACATCAAGCTTTCAATAGAACAGCTAAGGGAAATTTTCCCAATTAGCTCGTTAGTACAAATCCCATCGGTCTGCCACTCTTGGCACAATAAACGGAGTCACAAAGTCTGGGAATCTGCTTGGTTATTTGAAGTCACAGCTATTTTGTACACTTCCTGGCTTCTGCACACAGAACCAGTGGTCTAAAGAGCCAAAGGATGGAAAAAAATCTTGCAGTAGTGTGAGCGCAGAGCAACCTGGTGTGCTGGGCTAAGCTGTAGGGGAAGAAGAGGAAAAAAATTTAATTGGAAAAAAAATTTAACACCTGGGCAACACCGCAGCCATCACTTTATCCTGGAGGCTGTGGCTCACCATTGCTCTGTCACATTTTCCTCTCAAATTAGAGAACCTGTTGGGTTTGAGCAGCTCACAAACTCTGTGGACAGCCCAGTGGTCTAGTTCAGAAATTCAGCCATCCTGCCAGTTTGGTGGCCTGAATCTTAGCACCACTTTTGTCCTTTGTGCCTCTGGATGGACATGATTAGAATAGACCCTTCTGATGGAATCGGTCATCAAAAACCCCTTCCTCATGCTTGCAGCTCAGCATTTGGCTGTTATGGGATCTTTTTTGAGTTGTGAATGTTCCAAGGGGATTTAGTGGGAGCTGTAGCACTCCCCTTATATCTTCATTAATATCACAGGTTACCAGGTCATCTGATGGGAAGAGATTAAGCAATTGTGTCGTCCCTTCTCATTTTCCAGCATGCCTGCACATGAGACTGAACCCTTCCCGTCACATATGTTGGTGTTAGCAGTCTGAGCAATTAAAAGTCAACCTGGATTCCCTGCATACATTATATGTTGCCCTTCAGCAAAGAGATGCTCGTTGCATTTCATCAATGTAGTCAGGAACTGGTCTCCCATCATGCCCCTTTCCACGCTAGAGCAACCACTCTTCCTCTCCACACTTGTGATCTGATGTAATTGGCATTAACAGAGCATTAACAAATCGCCAAGGGGCATCCAAACACTCTCCGTTAACCAGCATGAGGACTTCAGGGTGCCTGTACAAAACGGAATGAAAAGGATTTCAAATAAAATTGGTTCCTAGCATGGCAGCCTGATTAAGCAAATGGTCATGTCAGAAGCTGCTTTGCCTTCGGGAAAAAGTCGATGCACTGTCCTGGAAACGTCAGAAGAATAGAGATGAGCAGCACCTTGTTGCAGACTCTCTGCATCAGCTGCAGCTTCTGCTCCAGAAGACCATCTATCCCCTGGGGAAGGACCCGCTCGCTGCTCCCCAGAGCAGTTTCATCAGCGGAAAAATGTCCAGAGGAAACCACACGGGAGTAGTTTCTCTTATTCCATGGACATGCACAGCTTGGCAAGGATGTCTTCAATTTAACAATCAAATCAAAAGGTTCTCTGTTGAAGAAGCAGCAGAAGCAACAAACTTAGTGGCCAAAAATTTCTTCAGTACAGAAGCAATAAGTCATTCAAGGTGCTCCCTATACTTTCACCTCATACCAGGACCTTTTATAACCCTGCTTTTCTAACAAGGGTGTCATTTAAATTCATTCCTCTGCAATGATTTTCTTCTAATTGCTGTCTTTGTCACAGAGGTCATGTGTAACCCCACACAGGTCACTTTATCCACCTGCACCTGTTCTGTCCAGGAAGGATTCTCAGGTGTGATTTGCTGGGTCTGCAATGTCCCAACTGACACCTGTAAACACCAACTAGTAGAGCTCTTTGCTGGGGACTCTGGAGGTGTTACAACAGTTGTATTTAAATTATGCTGATGATCTTGCAGCTGCCACAGCGTTGTTGGTGGACTGTCATGCTTTTAAGACCTGCTACTGGGAATAATCTCTAGCCAGTTGTACGGATGCTGCACGCTCATGCTAGGCAGAGCAGGTATTTTTGGAGCATGAGATCTTTACCTATGTGACATATCTGCAGCCTAGCTCAGTGCCATTATTAAACTGCTCTCCCACCCCACAAGAAAGAAAACATGAGTCTCCTCCTTGCAGAAGCAAGAGACGTGCAGGGAATTAGGCACCATAAACAAGTCAATGCCAAAAATCCCCAGAGTACATGAGCTATTTGCAAAGCTCTTACACAGTTACAGATGCCTTGCTCGATATTCCTGTGGACACAGCCCAGCTGCTGCAGGCGCTGAGCTCTGGGTACGCACAGCTGCGCTGCCTTGGGCAGCCTCCAGAAGGTCTGCTGGGTGGTGCTCTCGGAACACATCGAGTCCTGCTGAACTGGACCTGGCATCTGTTCATAAAATGCCTGACTTTGTCCCCTTGAGATGCTAACCAGGCTTTCAGGTTCCCTGTTTGATCTGGAATCAGTCGCTGTAGGTCTGTGAACAGAAGGCAAGAGTGCAGGGACAGCCATCTGTCATGCTACAGCCAGTCCCCAGATACCTCCCTTTCCAGCAGAGCATTGGCTAACACATTCCCCAAACTGGCAGACCTTTGGCAACCCTTAAAAACTCCTCACTAAATTGTTCTCATGGGTTCCCCTGAATTTACATCACTTGATCTGGTAAAGAGGAGCCTTCCAAGTACAAAGATGCAATGGATTTTCTCTAGACAACTTCAGACATTTGGGTGTTTGTTTCTTTGCGTTTTAACATGGTCTCACAACGCATCGTAAGTCCCAGGAGATGTTTAGACTGAGTTGGAAATGCAGAGATACTAGAAGCTGGAGTTTGCATGGGGTTAGTGGAGACAAACTTGAATCTTTCAAGAGATTAAAGGGTGTGCAGGAAAGGTGAATCTATTTGACCCTGTAACAGGTAAAAAATTGGGTAAAATGAGTTTTTTGAAGGCAATGAATTGCAAATCTTGATTCTAGGTAGAATCACGTTAGTGGCGGCCATGCGACAAAGTTTTAACCTGAGCCATAGTAGATGGAATCAGGGTCTGGCCTGGTATGTACTTGGATGGGAGACAGTCTGAGTACACCAGGTGCTGCAAAGGTACCCTGCCCCAGCAGGTGGGATTGGACTTAGATGATCTTTCAAGGTCCCTTCCAACCTGTAAGATTCTGTGATTCTGTGATCCAACTTAAGATATTTGGATCCTGGCATCTGATTTGAGCTGGTGATCAGGGCTGGCAATAGTGCTTCCAGAAGGTGACTCAACCACTCAAGATTCGAGCGTAGGTTTTTCCATTTCTTGGAGCTGTCCAAAATTCTACTGACCTGAACTCCTTTGGGGTGGATCAGAAAGGGTGACGTTAGTCCTCCTTCCCCTCTACTCCACCCTGGTGAGACCATATCTGGAATCATGTGTCCATTTCTGGGCCCATCAGTACCAGAAGGACACAGAACTGCATGGCAGAGTCCAGTGCAGAGCCACAAAGATGATGGAGGGAGTGGAGTATCTCCCTTATGAGGAAAAGCTGAGGGAGCTGGGTCTCTTGAGCTTGCAAAAAAAGAAGACTGAGGGGATGGTCTCATTAATGTTGTTAAACATGGAAAGGGTGGGTGTCAGGAGGATGGAACCAGGCTTTGCTCAGGAGCACTCAATGATAGGATAAAGGGCAATGGGTGTGAGCTGGAACAGAGGAGGTTCCGCATCAATATGAGGAAAAACTTCTTCCCAGTGAGGGTGACAGAACACTGGAAGGAGCTGCCCAGGGAGGTTGTGGAGTTTCTTTCTCTGGAGACATTTAAAACCCACCTGGCCATGTTCTTGTGCCACCTGATCTATGTAATCCTGCTGTGGCAGGGGAATTGGACGAGATGATCTTTCAAGGTCCCTTCCAATACCTAATGCTCAGTGATTATGTGATTCTCCTTTGCTACAAGCATGTTGACTTTCAACCATGCCCCCCAAACTCACATCCTCTTCTGCCTGACGGTCAGGACAGGGCAGACTCTTTGTTTCCATCACTCAGATCACCCTTTACCAATTTTTCTCTGCTTTGATGCTCATAGTTGGTGATGTTATAATTTACTTTTTCTTTTAATCTATATTTTCCTGCAACAGCCTAATTGTTTGCTTTCGAAAAACATGGTTTCATTAATTTAATCTTGTACAGCAGAAAATTTTATGAGATCTTAAAGAAAGTTCATGCTGTGCATTAATTTCTTTCCACATAATTGTATTTATATTTCAACAAATAAACTTGAAGTACATTATTATTCTAAAATGAGTACTAATGGGTTTCAGCACTTTCATCCAGCTAATCGTGCATTTATTTCACAGCTTTGATGGTTCACAAAGACTCCCATTTCTTCATTTTCATGGAACAACTGTGAAGGATTAATTAAATGGCTGCTTATTTTATCTACAGATTGTTTTTCCCCCCGAAAACTCTACACAAACAGTTCACTGTTGGGGAGCAACAACTAATTTCTTTGAAAGATCAGTTCTCTCTCAGGAAGATGGTTCCATAAATGAAAAACACAAATAGTTCTTCTACCCCCTGAACTTGAAATAAACAAAAAGACTCAAATATTTTCCCTCTTGCCAGCACAGAAAAATTAACATGTTTTTGTGTTACTTCAGTTTATCATCAAGCCAAATCTCTAAGGACTGCAGGAGGGAGGAATGCAGATGTTCCAAAGAAGGGTGTGTGTTACTCACAAGCTGCAGAGATCTGTTGCTTCAAAACTTGTGTTAAACTTGTGCTGCCCTTGGCCCTCATGACCATAGAACAACTGGTTCCTCACTGACCTGTACTAGTCATCCTAGGCACTGATATCCTACAAAGTCAACTGGCAGTGGTGACCTGTGAAAGCAAGAAGATAGCCTCCACATGAGCAGGTCTTGAGTACATGGGCTCTTCTGCCAATACAGAGGCAACCGATGCATGGAACGACAGTCTGAAAAACTTCCTGGACTAGAAACTTTAATGGCAGCCTGAGGATGTAACAGCTGGGACTTAGCAGGAGAAAAGACGGATAGAAGGAGTTAGTTTGGGTGCTCCATTTTCAGCTTGTCCATCTGACTTTTCCATGTTCAGAAACCCCCTGAATATTCACCCCTTGCTTCCTTGTCTCTGTTCTGTCATTGGTATTCAAATAATCACAGAGTGACTGAGGCTGGAAATGTCCTCTGAGCTCATCCAGCCCAGACCAGGACCTAACATCACCACAGCAGAGGCACCAGGGCACTAAGGGCCACAGCCACTCTGTCCTTCAACACATCCAGCGATGACAATTTCACCACTGCCCTGGGCAGTCCATTCCAGGGTCTGGGCACCCTTCCCATGAGGAAGGTCTTCCTAACATCCAACCTAACCCCCCCCTGACAGCTGTAGGCCCAGCCCTTTCATCCTGGTGCTGGTTACTTGGGAGAAGATCCTGACCCCCACCTGACCACATCTTCTCTTCCAGGAGTTGTAGAGAGGAGGAAGGTTCTCCTTGAGTCTCCTCTTCTCCAGGCTATTGCACCAGGAGACAGAGACCTTCCTCTGAATTACTACAACACAGGATGAATGCCTGTGGTACCCTGGAGGGGGAAGGACCTCCCAGCCCACTGGTTATTTCCTTTGCACCAGATCTGAGGTATTTCTGCAGTTTTCTCAAGCCACAGAATCATCTGGCTTCCATGGAAGTGATCGAATCTTTAGGCTGGTAACCCAGCACTACCTGGCTTGAGCCTTCCCTTTCACATCCTGTTTTCTTTCAAAGAACTGCAATATTTCCTATCAGATAATGATGATGACTTTTTTCCTTTCCCCTTGAAGAAAAGTGGAGAGAATGAATTAATCCACAACAGCGTAGATGAGGGGGAGAAAAGTTAATTGAAAAACATAATGAAAACCCTGAGCTCATTGCAGCCTGGAAACACTGGTATTGACAAAGAAAAATTCAAATTTGCTACAGAGTTCAAACACTCGGTTAATATATGGGTGGTGATAATGCACAGAATCCTCGGGAAGGAGCCTTCGGGCACACGCTACGCTTATGCAAATGGTATGGAAAACTGCTCTATTAAAAATTACACATCCTACTTCCCTTAAAGCAAAGTCATTCTGGTAAACACTTCGGCCCAAGTTCTACTTCAATTTAGGGCTATTTTCACGCTATTGGGAGAAATAAAAGGTGCTGAAAGTGGAAGCTTACTGGGGTGGAAGAGTTTTTTTTCTGGAGAGCAGCTCTCCCCACATGAGGCACTTCCACGTGGCCAACAGAGCTGGGCCAAATGGTTTTTCTCTGTTCACAGCATGAACATGAACCCTTAGGACACTACTCCGTAGCTCGATCCTACAGAGATCTTTGGGCTGCCATAAAACATCCAAGGGGCCAGATGGGAAGGTGGTAGCCACTCTTCTCCATCCCTATCCAACCTCTGGAGATTGCTCCTGGCCAGCACTCAGAGGAGTGAAGGACCAGAATTGAAGAGCGATGCCAAAACTGGATCCAGAACTCTTTACCTTTGGTGAACACCGTCTATTGTGTTTGAAGGTCTCATTAGGCTCCTTGCTGAGAGCAGAAAGCAGGTGATTTATCTGTCCAGCCTTTCCCAGGTCAAGGGAGAGAAGCAAGAATGGTTGGGGTGACTGTGGCTAGAACACTTCTCCTACGAGGACAGGCTGAGGCATCTGGGGTTGTTCAGCCTGAAGAATAGGCTCCAGGGGACAAGGCTCTGGGCAGCCTGATTTAATTGAGGATGTCCTCACTTACTGCAGGGTGGGTTGGACTGGATGACCTTAGGAAGTCCCTTCCAACCCAGGCCACTGTGTGATTCTATGATTCTGTTGCTCCATCTGATGTAGTAGTGGCTACAACTCAGGTGACCAGGGCTTTAACTTAATGCTTTATATTGGGTAGTATTGACCAGAACCTTCACATACGAGATCATTTGTACTTAAAGACCCCAGTCCTCCAGCTGGCACACTAATGGTTCTGTTCCAAACATTGAAAGGGGATGAAGAAACTGTCTCAGCATCAGGATAATTTGTAGGAACAGACAAACCCCACCTCAACCAAACGTAAAATGCAGGTGGAAGTGTTGGAAATGCTGTAGCCTGAGCCTTAGGGTGAAACACCCTCTGTTCCCTCGGGGAATGAGATAACCATACATACACTTTGCTCACTTCATTCTCCCACATGCAAAAGCTCTGGTCAGCAAATATATGCCCTTGGGGCTGCGCTGAGATGATAAGTCACATTTTCTACAAAGTGTAGTCCCACAAGAATAGTTTTTCCTTTCTCATCCTAAATTGGCTTTAATTTTCAATATAAGGCATCATCATCGCCAGCTCTATGGCTGTGACACACAGTGAGATAAAAGCAATAAGCCCTTCTCCATACAGCTGCTCTCATTGACTCCTATAATGTCTGAGGTGGGTATTTTGTAACCCTGCCCAATTAATTTTGTGCTCCGTGGCTTTTGCTGAACACAAAAGTCTTAAAAAAACCCACATAGATCTGCTAAGAAATTCATTAACTTTACAATGTGGTTGGACTTGCTCCAGCCAAATTATTACATTTCTACGGCTCTAAAAATAAAGAAGAGCAGTGGGTAATTGAAACAACCCCCACACACCACAAGATTTCTCTTTGAGAATGTGCAAGAGGGTGCTTCACACGATGAAGATTTATCATGAAATGTTATGTATTTTCAAATAGATTCCCTACAGGTAATGAATTGTGTGTCACATTCATGTGTTTGACAGTCGACGTCGTTAGACATTTAATGGGTAAATGTAAAAATGACAATTTTTAACCCATTGCATGGTTTGACAACACTCAGGCCAGTGATTTCTCTCCAACCTATCTGTCCCTTTTTCCTATGAACTATAAGAGGTGTTACCTGCAGATCCTCTATTTGCAGTACTGTTGTTGCTTTTGTCACCTCTGCACAATCTCCCCTCTCCTTTGAACACTCTCTCGTGTCATGACACACTTTGTCCCAGCCCACATCCCTGCGGTGCCCTGCAAAGCTGACTTCTCACAGAATCACTGAACATTAGGGATTGGAAGGGACCTCAAAAGATCATCTAGTCCAATCCCCCTGACACAGCAGGATCACATAGACCAAGTCACACAGGAACATGGCCAGGTGGGTTTTAAATATCTGCAGAGGAGACTCCACAACTCATCTGAGCAGCCCCTTCCAGTGCTCTGTCACCCTCACCAGGAAGAAGTTCCTTCTCAGACTGATGTGGAACCTCCCATGTTCCAGTTTACACTCATTGTCCCTTGTCCTATCAATAGATGCCCGTGAGCAGAGCCTGGCTCCATCCTCCTGACACTTGTCCTTTCCATATTTATCAATATTAATGAGACCATCCCCTCAGTCTCCTTTTTCTCAAGCTCAAGTGACCCAGCTCCCTCAGCCTTTGCACGCCTCTACCTGTGCTGCTGCAGCTGGATCAGCACCTAGTTAATCGCTTTTGCTTAGTTAGACAAACTATCTTATAAAATCAGCTATCTGAAGGAGTTTAAGGGAGTTACACCCTATTAAAAAGAAATGCTGTATGAAAGCTCTTAATTTTCCCCCCCTTTGTGGAAGGGTCCCACTATACCCATTAGGATGTTCACTCTGCCCCAGGGTGTATCAGAGATGCCATTTTGCTTGAGCAGGTAGTTAGTGTAATGGCCGATTCACTACATCAAAGGATCTACTGTAAAGAGATATCACATGGAAGAAAAAGAGCCTTTTCTCTGGGGTCTTACTCTTTTTGCCAGGTAGGTCAGTGAGAATTGATGAACTCACCCCAAAATGTGGATGAAGTGTTTGGTTTTGAGGCCAAACACTATCCCGTACAAATCAGGACAACCTGCTTTGCATTTCTGGTAGCCCTGCGTCATTGCTTCCAGCTTCACTAACAGTAAACCCGTAACCCACAGGTTTTTCTCCTGTTCCTTCTGTATTTTCAAAAGATTCTTATTTTTTTCCTGAATACTCTACTGTTACTAGATTAATCATAGAATCACAGAACCATTCAGGTTGGAAAAGACTCTTGGGATCAAGACTAATCAATACCTCTATTCTATCAAGTTCAACCCCTAGACCAGATCTCTGACCACCACATCTAAACTCCCTGCATCTTCCTTTATTAATTACTTCAAAATTACAGTTAAAATCATTTACAACCCTTTTTCTACTCATTAAGGTCATCTGTTTGAATCGTGCATGTAGTCTTTGTCTTTTCCTAACCATGACGGTGTCTAGCTCTGAGATAGTTTGTCCTGACTGTGGAGGATCTAGTAACTGAACAATTTCCAGCTTTCCTACTGTTTCCCACTTCAGGTTTGTATTCTCAGTGAGTTTGGCTGTCTGCTGTGATAAGCTCTGGGGAAGGAGCTCTCTAACAGCTCTGAGAACACACGTTCCTGCTCAGTGCCACATTCTGTTTGCCCAAAGCAAAAGCAGCAAGACCACAGCCACCACTTCCCAAGTGTTCGCTCACTTTCAAGTCAGCAATAAATGTATTTCAACTCCACCAGCTCTGCCAGATCCCCAGACTAGCTATACCCAGCCCAGCACAGAACTGCAATTACTTGGAATAATACTCGTTATGTTCTACATGGAAGGCAGCAAACTGTTCTGTGTCAAATGGGGAATGCTCAGGGGGCTGTCCCTCCTGAGAACAAGCTGAGGGTATTTGGGCTGTTCAGCCTGAAGAGAAGGCTCCAAAGAGACCTTCTAGTGACATTCCAGCCCCTTTCAGGGGCTGTCAGAAATCTGGGGAAAGCTGTTCCCAAGGGCAGGGAACGATAGGTTGAGGAGTCATGGTTTGAAGCTGGAAAAAGGCAGATTGAGGCTGGACAGGAGCAAAAAGTTGTTGAATCTGAGGGTGGGGGATCCCTGGAACAGGCTGCCCAGAGAGGGAGTGGAGGTCCCATCCCTGGAGTCATTGAAGATCAGGCTGGATGTGGCTCTGGGCAATGTGGTCTGGTGAGTGATGGCCCTGTTTGTTGCAGTGGGGTTGGGCTGGATACCCTTTAGAGGTCCCTTTCAACCCTATGATTCTATAAAACCTTCATGTGCTGGCTCTGCTTTTTCTCCAACATGTTGTGAGGAGATGCTTCGGGAGTCACCTTCTGCCAGTGTAGTAATTAATGCCTTGCCTGGCATTTTTAGTTAATCTCTTTATGGCCTTAGTATGTACATTTTGAGGTCCTGTGATCATGAAAGCAACAAAAAAAAATGATGGTGCTTCTGGACTTCCAAGCCTTTACTCTTGATATGGGGGAATGTAACTTGCTATGAAATCTCTTATTCCAACAGCTGCTTGGCTCCCAGCTTATCTACAATATTTGTTGTCCTCTTGCTAAAGGGTCACCATGGATTTCTAAGGCATTTCTACAAGTATTTCCCACTTTCTGCTTCTTTTCTCTATTTAGCAAACTTTGCAGGTCAGCAGATTTGTGCTGGGTGGATTAAAGGCAGTCCAGTATCTCTTGTCATTAAATGCACTTCTTATGATCAAGGTATTTCACACATTATCACAGAATCACAGAACATTAGGGACTGGAAGGGATCTCAAATGATCATCCAGTCCAATCCCCCCCAACACAGCAGGATCCTCTACATCCTGTCACACAGGAACATGACCAGGAGAATTTTAAATGTCTGCAGAGAAGGAGACTCTACAACCCCTCAGGCAGCCCCTTCCAGGGCTCTGCACCCTTACTGGGAAGAAGTTCCTTCTCAGGTTGATGTGGAATCTTCTCTGTTCCAGCTCACACCCATTGCCTCTTGTCCTGTCATGGGGTGGCACTGAGCAGAACCTGGCTCTATCTTCATGACACCCACTCTTTCCAACACTCATGGGATCACTCCTCAGTCTCCTTTTTTCCAAACTCAAGAGACCCAGCTCCCTCAGCCTTTCTTCATCAGGGAGATGTCCTTTCCAGGAATAATTTGTTTGCCTCTAGCCCATTGAGAAGCATCCCACTCCTTCTTTTCAAGAAGTCCTCAAGGAGGAGAATGTTCCCATAGGACTTTTGGGTGCTTCTCTCATATATGTTCACTTGAGCAACAGCCTTCAGTTGCTCTTTCTGCTCTTTACAGAACCTTTGTCTAGTTGCTCCTTCATTATGCTGCTTTCAGCGATCTAACTCAGCATACAGCAGCAATTTGGATCATTCACCTTCCAGTTTATCCTTGACAGTTCTGCTGATTCTGGTGGTCTGCATTTTGCTGTCCTGATTTCTCAAAGTCACTGGCCTTTAGTGCCTCCCCCATGAGAGCAGGAGCTGTAGTAAATGAACTGGGAATGCTCTGTGACATTTCCCAAGCTGGTCTTTTGTTCCTCAATCTCCAAAGTCAGTTGCGTTCCCAGGCAAAGAGTACCTTGTCTCTCAAGGCAAAAACTAGATTCATAGAATCATTCGGGTTGGAAAACACTCTTGGGATCATCGACCCCAACCATCAACCCTGCTCTACAAATTCACTCCTAAACCAGATCCCCCAACACTACATCTAAGCAACTTTTAAACACATCCAGGCATGGGGACTCAACCGCCACCCTGGGAAGCCCATTCCAGTGCTAAATTAGTGCTTAATTAGGGCTTAATCAGGATGTTCCCTATCTGACATAAGCCACAACAGAGGGTTTGCTCTCCATCCAGTGTTACCAAAGCAACCACAGAACAACATAAGAAGTGAAGTCTCGCAGTTTCCTCTGTGGCCATTTCTGAGGTTAGTGGGTTGTTGTTACTGTTCAAACAAACTTCCATAGACTCATCACTGGCCTTTCCTCCCTCTTCATTAGAGGTTATGCAACAAACTCACAGCTCCAGTTCAAACGCGGCAGCCTGGTCCCACACCTGGAACAATGCAGTCAAGAAGCAAAGATACTTTCCAAAAATCAATCTTAAGACATCTGGAGGACGGGCTGGTTCCATCACCTCAAAGGCCCAAGATTAGCAGGTTGTTCCCAAGAGCAAAACCTGGAAGCAGTCAATTGCCATCAAGCTGGAGTTTGCTGTGCAGAGTTCCCCTTGCAGATCTAACCTACAGCAGTATCTGCCTTCCACAAAGTACATTTAACGAAGGCTCATTAATTTCATGTTCCCTTCTGGATCTGGAAAGTGAGTAGCAAGGCAAGGGCTGATTTATGCACAGGACAGACACTACATGAACTATTTTGCTCCAAGTGAGGTTTAATAAGAATCAGTGCAAAGTCCCTCACCTGGGAAGGAGCAATGAGAAGCATCAATACAGGTTGGGGAACGATCTACTGGAAATCATCTTTGTGGAGAGGGATCTTGGAGTTCTTGTGGACAGCAAGTACTCCATGGAACAGCACTGTGCTCTGGTGGCCAAGAAGGCTGATGGAATCCTGAAATGGATAAAGAAGAATATGTCCAGCAGATCAAGGGAGGCTCTTCTCCTTCTAGTGAAGAACAGGTTAAAAACACAGAATCATGGAATGATTTAGATTGGAAAAGATCTTCAAGTTCATCCAGTCTAACCACATCTGTCCCAAGGCCACCACTAAACCCTGTCCCTGAGATCTCCACAACTGGGAAATATGGCCAGGGATGGTGATTCAACCAACATGATGAATTTGATTTCTGTGGACTTCTGGAGACTGCTGTCTCTGCATATCAGAAGCACCATCAGCTGCCTGTATGGCAGCACAGAACACACAGAGCCCTTCCAAATGTCTAGGTATTGCAGCAGCAAGTCCTTCATGCAATTATCACTAATGCCTGGCTCTATACAGACAGTCCAAGGAGACAGGTTCTCACAGTAGCTCTCTGTTTTGTGTCAGAGCTGCTGCAAAAGAGAAGAAAGCTGCCTGTGGTAGCAGTGTGTGTGTTAGCACCTGTAAATCAGCTATGAAAACACTGTGAGCAGTGAAAAGTGATCTTGCAGCAAATACTTCAATACAAAGAATAACATCCAGATGGCCTGGACTGAAGCAAGTTCCCTTGTCTATTTGAGGAGGCTGGAACAGAAGAACAAAATTATGAGGATGGAGGATGGACAAGTACTGCAGGAGGAGAGCCGTGGGGGTGGGGGGTGGGGAAGAATTAAAAAGGGGAAGTTTTGAAGGAAATTTTTGAAAACAGCTCAGGAGGGACAGTTTGTGCTGCAGCCCAACAGCTTGGCAGCGAGAGCCAGCCAATTTCTTCGAACACAAGGGAAACCACAGTCTGCAGAGAGCTGGGTATTAGACTTGCTGTTTCCAAATGACTCAGCCAGACAAAGCCCCAGCCAGAGCCCTGCCTTCTGGACGAGAAGCAGTGTTTAACACAAATATTCCCAACGAGTTTGTTTCTACTCATTTGGCCATCACACAGTTCTAAGCAATTTTAAGTTTGAAGTTTTAAGCATTTACAAAGGTGAATGGTTCACACCAGGAGAAATTTCTACATCATGGGAAAAACAACCTTCAAGAAGACAAAACTGGCTCAATGCCTCCTTTTGCCTGAACCTTGTTAGAAAAAGAGGTTACCCCGCTTCTGTGTCTTGCTGTTACTGCTGGAGCTCTGCCTCTCACCAAATCTTCCTGTTTAGACTGGCATCTATCAGCTTGAATTAAGGAAATACTAGAGGAAAATGAAAGGAAAAACCATCTAAAAATGCATCTCTGGTGCTTTGTCTCCATTTCTTGGGTATTTTTGGCATTTATGAGGAGTGGAAGGTGGGTTTGGGGCTTTCATATCTGAAATACGTGTTATTTATTTTATTTAGTGGCCAAAGTCAGACCTCAGAGTGGCCTTAAAGCAAACACTTTATATCAACAATCCATCAACAACCTATGGATCATTCACTGATGTAAAAATACAAACCTCAAAACTCACCTGTAAATCACTAATAGGCAAATGATCAACATTCAGCACCTCGGGTTGTTGTTTTGGCCTCAAGTTGCGTCAGAGGAGATTTAGATTGGAGCTTAGGAAGAAGTTCTTTCTTGAAAGACTGGTTGGGCAATGGAACAGGCTGCCCAGGGAGGTGGTGGAGTCACCATCCCTGGGGGTGTTTAAAAAATGAGTAGCCAAAGGTCACGGTCTAGGGGTTAGGGATGTGGGCTGTTGGGATGTTGGGATGAGGGCTGGACTTACTGGTCCTGAAGGTCTTTTCCAGCCATGGAATCATTTTGTGATTCTATAATTCAGTCAATTTTCATAGAGTCATAGAACTACAGACTAGCTAGGGTTGCAAGGGACCTTAAAGATCATCAAGTTCCAACCCCTCTGGACAGGCAGGGGCGCCTTCACTACAGCAGGTCACTCAGGGCCCCAGACAACCTGGTCTTCAACACTGCCAGGGATGGGGCAGACACAACTGCCTTGGACAACCTGTTCCAGAATCCCAGCACTCTCGTAGCAAAGAATTTGTTCCTCATGTCCAACCTCAATCTCCTCTTTTCAATTCTGCAACCCTTTCCCCTTGTCCTCTTGCTATCACCTGTGTCAAAAGCCCTCCCCCAACTTTCTTGGAGCCCCCTTCCGAGAT